>JAOSBP010000003.1:12911754-12923887 GCA_027563825.1 Erythroxylum mucronatum
GGCTTCTAACTCCTTCCATTCACTTAAGCTAACTTAGTTACAATCTAACTAAATCCTAACATTTCATACCAATTCTATTTTTTAATCTTTCCCTCAATTCTAATTAAAGGCCCAATTCTAGTAAAAATTAAACCACAAATTAGCACAATTAACCAATTCAAAACATAAGCAACCAATTAAGCAATTCATGTAAATTAAGAAAGAAAACAAGGTCTAACATCACCTTATCAAGCTCTTTCCAAAATTGACTCTTAAGCTATTCTTCCATCCCTACTTAAGGTGTATATATACACGCCACATTAAAAACATCTTTCACCATAATTTTTAAGGACAAAATCCTATAATTGTTTTCCTGTACCCCCACAACATGATATATAGGTTTCTTGACAACCAAGATATTTACCCCATTTCGTTGTCTTTAATATCTTAAATACCATATTTTGAACGCAATGATCTCTTTCCCTTTAGCCCTCGTTCACTTTGACTCTTAGATGTATGCTATATGAATCCTATGTTGATCTAAAATTTCCACTAATTCTAATGATTTCCCTATAAGAGTCTCAAAGTTTCAAGGACCTTTTCACAATCCATCAACACCTTCTTTGATCTTAGCTCTAAAACTCACCAAAGGACTAGCCCTAGTGCTTCCATAAGAAGTCAAAGCAACCACTCCTACCTTAACACCCAACACAAACTTAACCAAAAAAGCATAATAAAGCCGTAAATGATGGTAAGATTACTTGAGAAAAGTAACAATGATTGGAGCTTAAAAATTAAAATGAACTAATAGGGATAAACAACAATATGAAAATAATAAATAATCTAAGTTGGAACAAATTACTAAAATTTTATATGTACCTAACTACTTTTTACCCACTAAAAGCGAAAGACTATTAAAATTTATGCATAAGCAAGTTCGTTCATATACACTCATTTACCTTCTTTATTGTACTCGACTTATATATAAAAGATAATAATGAAAGTATATCCATTTATGGATTTCGAATTCAAGGAAGAATAATGAACCACGTAAATATACAAACCCTTGATTGTTTCTCATTTTAAAAGAAAAGTAATAAGATCATAATCCAGACGACATAAGAAGGAGAAAATTTAAAGCTCAAAGCGAACTAATAAACAACTACACCTTAGGATAGATAAAATTTCTATAAAATAAATAATAAGATAATAAAAAATTAAACAAAATTAGCTATTTTATTCTAACGTCAGAAAATTACCATATAACTCAGTACTTAATATCACAAGAAATCCAAACTAGTAAGCAGGTTACCTATAAGGTTTGTCAAATTCAAGCTTCTAAATGTTAATATAAGGATATGAAACTTAAATTAGACACAAGAGATCACAAAATAACTGTTTGATAAGGATTTATGGTCCAAACACCTAAATCCCCAAACAAATTCATCAAAATTAGAAGCCCAAAACTTGTAAGAAAACCTAACCTTAGATTTCAAATTTAACAAACAAGATAACAAATTTAGACGTTGAAACTAGATATATGAGGAGGCAACAATGCAAGATAAAATAGAATAAAATGTAACCATAGGCAACCTTTATTTCTTCTACTGTTAACATTCTTCTTGTTGAACGTCCATATGTTCGTCGTAGATATGTGAAAATGGATAAGTTACTATCAACATTACCCGTTCCTCCTTCATCGTCATTACGAAGAACTTTTCTTTTTCTTGTGTGCATATGCGACTCAAAATAATGTAAACAAAATGTACTTACTTCCTCTACTAAATAAGCATTACATATCGAACCTTCAATTCTAGCCTTGTTTTTAAGTTTTTCTTCAAGTGATGCAAATACCTACTTTACAAATAGGGTTGTTACAATTCTGTGATTAAAATGTACTATAACTTTTATTTAAATGTTAACTATAATTACCACTCAAACAGATTCATCCATCAATATTAAACCAAACCAACAACTTTATCCTTGTGTGCTAAATGCACGGGTAGATGCTCCATACAGTTAAAGAAGCTTGGAGGAAAAATTCTTCCAATTTGCATAAGATAACTGGAATTTCCCTTTCTAGTTTTTCCATTTAAGCCAACTTGATTTCAGATGATGTTAAGCTTTTGAAAAACAAACTTAATTATGTTATAGCTTCCCAAACTTTATTCGATAGTAATCCCCAAAATGTAATTGGAATTAGCCTTTGCATAATCATATGACAATCATGACTTTTCATCCCAACTAATTTGTACTTCCTTATGTTCACACACCTTGCCAAGTTTGAAACATAACCATTAGGAAACTTTAAACTTTACAACCATTCACACAAATTTTTCTTTTGTTTTTTGACCAAAGTGTAACATGCTTTTGGATATTTACTAGTGCAAAGATCTTTATCTAATTCATTCCTTCTACAAAATTTTTTTAAATCAGCTTATGATTTTGCATTATCCTTTATCCTCCTTTTAATCTTCATTATTGTACAAATTGTCAAAAATAATTTTTTTAATATGCATCACATCTAGAATATGACGTATCAAATTAGTTTTCCAATATTGCAAATCCCAAAAGATGCTACATTTTCTCCAACCAAAGTTTTTAATAATGCTTGTATTAACTTCATCAGCTACAAGTTCTGTAACTTTCAGGAACCCTAATTCATCAATTTCATACAATATCTCTTCACTAGCTTTATTAGGGGAAGGAGGCGTTTATGCCATCTTATTTTTAATGAACTTTTGTTTATTGTGTCTAAATGGATGATCTGGAAGAAGAAATTTCCTGTGGTTGTCAACCAAGATGTTTTGGCCTCATTTGGAAGATAAAATGCATTAGAATCATTACCACAATAAAGACAAGCCAATTTCCCTGTTGTGCTCCATCCAGACAACATATCATACGCTGAGAAATCACTAATAGTCCATATCAAAGCTACTCTCAACAAAAAATTTGTTTAAAAGACTCATCTTATGTCTCCACGCCATATTCCCAAAGATGATGCAATTCAAATACCAATAGTTATAAGGATACATCAATTTGATGCTTTGGATTCATAGGCCCTGGCACAATCACTATCAAGAACATATATTCCTCATTCATACATATCCATGGAGGCAAATTATAAGGAGTAATTATGATTGGCCATGATGAATATTATTGGCTGGATTGACTAAAAGGTTGGAATTTATTTGTCGACAAACCCAACCTAACATTTCGACTTTCAACTACAAACTTATAATAGGTGTTAGTGAAATGTTTCCATGCAAGTGCATTCGATGAATGGCTCATTATTCCATCTTCCTGTTCATATTTATTATGTTAGCTCATATGAGATGTAGTAACAATAGAGGCATATAGTGTTTGAAGTCCCGAAGTAAGTGGGAAATAATACATCTGCTTCCAAGGTACAAATTTTTATTTCATAGTAAGCTTTCTAGGTTTGAACCTAGATTGACCACAAAATTTACACTCTTGTAATTCCACATCATCTCCTCAAAACAACATATATCCCAATTTGCAACAATCAATTTTTAACTAGCAAACCAAGACCCCTAATAAGTTTCATCATATTGTACAAATTATCAACCATTGTATGATTAGAAGACAACAATTCACTATACCAAGCAAGAAATTTATCAAAACTTCGATCAGAAATATGCCTTTCAAACTTTATGTTTAATATTCGAGCAATTGAAAATAATTGAGTCATAGTCTCACGATTTGGTCATAATTATTGGTCAGCTGATTGTAGTAAGTCAAAAAATTGTTTTGCATGTGGGTTTGGTTCTTCTTTAAGATTTTTTATATTTTCCTGAAAGGTATAACTGGCTGCATGATAAATCATTTGGATGTAAGGATTTTCAGTTGCACCTACATTACTTGTTCTAAATCCAATCCCCTTTAAACTCATCCACATTTATTGATGAGTTTAATTCAATACCCCTTGAGTTGCTACAAATTAATGGCTTCCCATGTCGTGTCTACTCAAAATATTTTGGAACAAACTCTTTTCTTAACAAATAGAGATTCACTTCATCAATAGGAAGAAAACAAAAATATTTGCACTTTTTTCATGGACATCTGATTTTTGGGTCATTCATATATGCAGGTTGAGAACATATATAGTGAATAAAAGCTTTAACTCCCTTAACAAACTTAAGATTAATGAAACCATCAGGTTTAATCGTATATACATCCAATATCTATCAACATTATTCATTTCTGTAAAACTGTTATTTAAAAAAGTGATTTGATAGTTAGTATCCCTTATTTTCCCTAAGTTTATAGAACATTTAATCTTTACTTTACAGAATATCCCTTAAGTTTTTACAGGTCTCTAACCATTTTCCCTCCAAATTGAAACAAACTTATCCCACCATATGAGTTCACAATTAGAAAACTCAATCATAACCAATTCCACCTTAGCGATTGGACAATCACCATATTCTAACTCGTAATAACCTTACAATTGAACTGTAATTTATACATCTAACAATATTCCAAATATGAACAGAAGTTGGACGACTTAATTGATAGACAACATATGTGAGTATATATCAGTCAAATAAAACAATATGTTAACCAATGTCCTTTAAGAAGTGACATTAAGAAGTAAAAAAAAAGTACATACATGTATTAAATCCAACACTACATCGAGCAATCACATTGAAGTTCAAGCATTCATGTTTGAATTAATCACCTACACGTTCATTTCCAAAGTTTGAATTTAAACAAGCACTATGGTACGTGACATTGTTACACAATATGAATGAGGAAGTAAGCTCTCGATATGACTCTTAGGCTCATGGAATTTTTCATTGATAAGCCTCATAGGAGCTGCATCACGAGTTTCCAGCCTATATATCATCCTAGAGGTTTATTATGCAAAGAACTGTCATCTCTATTAAACCTATGAATTTCTTATGATAATAATAAGTTTGAATTAATCACATTGAAGTTCAAGTAATCATGTTTGAATTAATCACCTATAAGTTGATTTCCAAAGTTTGAATTTAAATAAGAACTATGGTAGGACGTGTATTTAAGTGATATAAACCTTACATTGTTCTATGCAAACCAATTATATTCCAATTTTTTTAGGTTCTATATCCAACGAAAGTTTGATTATAATCAGAAAAAATAATGAGATACTCTTATCAATTTGCTAACAGGTAACAAATTTAAATAAAAAGATGGTAATAATAGAACTCATGTTAGAAAAAAAATAGACCATGATCATATAAGAGTCATGAGAGAAAATATTCATTTAAATATATAAAAGAACTAAAAAAGGATCAAGATTAGAAGTTATATTGGATGAATAATGCAATTAATCATTGTTTTATGAATATTGGAATTATGTTGTTGTGTATGCCTTTTTGTAATTCATCTTAATGGAGAAATATTAGGATAGTGCTCAATATAATAGCTATAAAGAGGTATTGTAATATAATTGCTATGAAGATGACCTAGTGACGATAGATGATTAGGCAAGAAGAAATTGCATATGGAAAATAAATGGAACCTTCCATAAGATTAAACATTTGGACCTTCTTTTGACAACAGAACTAGGAATTTCACTCATACAAGTAAAAGCACTAGGGACATATGGCATGTTGATCATATGGACTCTAAGTAACATAATTCAGAACATGTGATGACCTAACCAATTAGTCTAAATACATATGAAGATCACCTTCCAATCTTGTCCAAAAGCATATATATATATAAGAATAAAGAAACAAGATAAGATTGAAGCACACATAAATAGTTAAACAATATTAACTTAATAATAGAGAAGTAACATTCATTAGAGTATCCCACCTAAGGTAGAATTGTTACTATCTTAATATCAATACAAGTAAGGAAACACCTCAACTCCCTACATAAAAAAGAAGAGGTTATACATGTAAATAGGAAGTGTAAAATCATGAAACAAAGAAAGCAATTATGCACCTATAATAAAGATAAAAATGTTTCCAATAAAATAGCAATTTAATGTTTAAACATCCTAAACATAAATCAGTAAATATGTTTAAATTTCACCTACATCGAATGATAAATATACTTTTCTAGGAGTTTGTCATACATTGAAACTTCATTGAAATAAACAACTACAACCTACGTTTATATGTATACAATACTTAATTCATTAACTTCATAAAAATATTAAGTGTATTAGTAAGACCAAATGAAATAGTTAATTAGTCATATAATCCAAATTAGATTCATTGTTTCAAATTATACAAGAAATTGTCCTAATTGTAGTAATTATACAAATTAAAAAAGTAATTTTCATGATAAAACCAATAATCAAAGTCTTAATATATGTTATGTAATGAATTAATTCACTCTCTTGCCTCTCAAAATTCTTAACAACTCTATATTATGCCTAAGATCACTCTTATAATTCATATGTAATCTATTTATACTTAAAATAACCTAAAACATTCATTAGAAACAAAAACTAACCATTTAATAGCTAGGATAGTAGCATTAGTCAATTAATTCTATTACAAACTTGTGGTACATGTTATTAAAAGATCAATATGAGGAAAGATGAAGGAATAAAGCGTATTAAACCTTGAATCATTCAAAAAATTCACAAAATTTAAATATATTATGAAATATTAGCAAAGACAAAAATAATAGTAACTAAATATGCATTATAATCTAAAAAGGAAATAATTATGACTAATAGAAAGAGGAGAAGCTAACAATTTTTACTTGCCAAAGAAAATTGATTTTCTTAATCTTAGGAAGCTTATTCTGTCACCTTAAAATTTTCCTACAGAAACAAATTCAATTATAAAAAACCAAGAACATGAATTTAAAATAACAAAGTAACTTTCAGAGGGAAAAATAATAGTAACTTTAACATTTTAGATAGACAAATGAAATGATACATTGTCAAACAGGGTGACTCTTCTATGCTAGAGACTAAAAGTAAATTTTTAGGTGAAATTCAATCTCAAGCCTAATTCATCTAGGTGAAATTCATCTACGTAATAATGGTAAATGAATAAAATAAAAGCCTAATTTGTTCATGCTCATCATCTTTGTGATAATACTAGGAAATATTATGTTCTTAGCTACTCCTTAACAAGAACTCATTCAAAATGAATGGGCTTGCTTACTTTGATTTTTAGAAATTAATAATAGATTTCTATTTATTGATCCATACTTCTCCTTGTCTTCTTTATAAATCTTATTATATTACAAACCAACCTAATATTGGGATATCCTTTTCTTACTTCTCATTAGTGATGAAAGTCCATCCTTCTTCCAACTATATATCATCTTATAGGCTTTTAACGTTAAAAACTTTAGGAGTTTTAGTTAGCTTGTTGTACTTTATTAACCTATATGTTATCTCTATAATAACAAATGATCTTAATGCCATAGTTGCGACTAATGGACTCTATATTAATTTTCAAATTGAATGTTATAGCTTCATTCTTAAAGGAAACTACTCCATTTCATTGTAACTCCATAATTTTGCCCTTAAAGATAAAACATTATTTAATAGAATGAATGACCAATTGATAGTATTTGTAGTACTTTGGATCATCCACCTTATTTGCCTCCTCTTATTTTTTCATTTAAGGAAAATCAATGACTTTAGCATCTAAAAGGTTGTCTAACATCTCTCTATCCTTTAATGAATTATTTCTTCCTCCTTTTTCACTAAAGATGTTACCATTATTTCTTGCTTCACTTTATCTTTTATAATGGACTTAAACAATGCCTTGTTTATTGTTATGACTTTTTTATTTTCATTTGGAGAAGACTCGAGCCCTTTGGGCACATTTTTCTCTTTATTCTTCTTAAGCTCTTGAATTGGTAACATTTTTTTATTAACTATAATAATATTAGCTCTATATCATGTGCATGAATTGCTAAGTCTTTAAAATCTGAAGTCTTATTCCTTTTAAGATGTAGTAAAGTCCCTAATGCATACCTTGAATGCATATAAATGAAGCAATCTCATATGGGTAGTAGCTAATTATATTATGCACAAAATCATATTATGTACAAAATATGATTTTGTAATCATTTTTGCTTTTCACTTGACTTATAAAAACTTGATAAGTTCTTTCTAAAGAATATGAATTTCCATGTGGACTTTGCTAATTTGGATTTCTTTCTCTTATCACCAGTAATAAGTATTTGCTACCTTCATAATGCATTATAAAAATATCAATGTATGGGATTTTTATTATGTAAGATTTATACAATTTCCATTTTATCAATTATATTAAGTCAAACTTACGACATTTTTAATTTTATCTTTACAATTATTTAATATCTTTAATATATTTTAATAATTATATTGTCGTGTTTTTGTAAGTTGTCTACCTTAGTAATATTTATACAAATACCATTAGGATTCTAATTCTGTAAATTTTGTTATAGCAAATAATCAATAGAATCAATATATAATATGTTTGATTCACCTTTTGTAATACACAATTTGTTACATTATTATTGTTAGGTTAATTCTTCTCCACCTTAACTATTTTTCTATTATCACCAGTAAAGAAAGCATAATGCATTACAAAATATTAATGTACGGGATTTTTACCTCAACTGATAATTAAACTAGTAACTCAGCCCAATAAAAAACAAAAACCGATGATTATCCATACAATCAAACCATAAACAAAAACTCGTACAATCAAAGCAGTACACAAAATCCAACGTACGTTGTAAAAAACAATCAAAGGTGAACCACTTATCTCAATTGATGATTAAACGAAGACAATGACGACGACACGCGATGGGAGAAGATGGACGCAGAGAAGGGTAAACAATGAGGAAATCGAAACGTGCATGATGGACGACAGAGAACCACGGATGATGACGGCGACACGGAACCAGTGACGACGATAGAGGAGAAAACGAAGAAAAGATAGAGGAGAAAATGAGGATGGACAAGGGGGTCGGGTTCGTGGGTAGGTTTAATGTTTAACGAAAACGACGTCATTTGATGTTAAACCAAACGATGTCGTTTTCATTTTATTAAAAACATTGAAGCCGAAGCTAATGACAACGTTTATGTTTTAATTTTATCCACGGAATTGTTATTTTGTCAATAAGTCACCAACGAAATTCAGCCCCGTCGATACACCCTGACGCTTGTTTATATCACCAAGCATTCCGACCTAATTTATTGACAGATATCGCTTTTTCATTGTTATATTCTGTCAGAAAAATTGCTAGGATAATTTCTCTCCACCTTTATCGATGGATATTTTGTTCGTCGCAAAATGCAAAATTTTCAACAATTTTATCGACAGAAATTGATTTTCCGTCGTTAATTGACTGTGGTGTTTTTACTGTCGGTAATTTGTAATTTTTTGGTAGTGTTAATAGAAATATTATCAAAAATAATTACAAATTAAAAATATATTTCACCAATTAATAAATAAAATTATTTAAATATTTGAGTAATTTAAATATTACTTATTATATTAGTGATAATTAATTTTAATTATCCTATCAATTTTCAATTTTTTTAAATTTTGTTTAAATAATATATTATATTATTGATGGTTGGTTGGTTATAATTATATTTAATAATGATATATTATATCTAAACATATAATAATATTATGTAAAACTAGACATTGTTATTTGAATTCATACAAAATATTATTATAAATTTAAATACTGGAATTTCTAGTGCATTACAAAATAATTTTCTTAAAAAAGAAAAACGTTTAAAATTTTATTCATTGTAAGAGTGATGGTTTATATTTTTACAAATGGTAAAAGAAATATATCTCTCCCATTAAGAAATTTAAGAAACATCACTTCATCTTTAAAATTTTCCAAAAGCCACTTCCAATTTTTAATTTTCTAAAAAGTATTTTTAAAAACTTTGATTAAAAAATAATAACAAAACACTCATTATATAAATATCAAATGTGAACAAATTAAATGTCACTAATATAATAACTCAATTCAACTCTTAAATATGACCGAAATAAATTAAATTAAATTAAAATTAATAATTTAAGATAATTTTAATAAATTATTAAATTAAGTTAAATTTAATAAGTTAGATTCAAGTTTAAGATTTAGTTGAATCGTTGTATAATAACAAATTTCTAGTTATTTTATAACAAAATTCTAATAGAGTGATTTTTGAAAATTTAAAAGTTAAAAATTGAAAATTTTAAAAAATTCGAAAGTTATTGTGTTTTTTTAATATGTTTTAGACCACGGGATAATATGTTTTATGTTTCCCTGATTAATTTGCGGAAAGGAAACGATCCTTAGCCCCCAAAAGCAAAAACTAGAAGGCTTAAACAAAACCAGCTCTGTCAGGATCCCACTTCTTCTCCCTTGGCCGCCTCAAAAGTTCTCACCTTTTTCCATTCTGAAATCCTCCGATCTGTTAATGGCATTTCGCGTAGGAATTTTAAAGATTGGCAGCGCCTCCATATCAGGTTTCAGGAGATGGGTCCACGCGACTGCCATTCCTTCGCCGTTGGGAGCGTCCATCAAACCACGCATCCACTCTTCGCCTATGATTTTACCGGAGTTTGATAATACACACACCAAAATCTTCGGATTCGGGTTCCCCAGTTTCTCTTTTGGAGGTCCAATGGAGCTGATGGCTGTTCCCAAGAAGAAGGTGAGTTACTCTTTACCCTTTCCACTATAAAGTTTTGGATTAGTGTCATCTCTTCATTTCACATTTGCAGGTTTCTCCTCACAAAAGAGGTATCAGAAATGGGCCTAAGGCTTTGAAACCAACGCCCGTTATCATTCGTTGCAAGTAAGAGTTTTCTTTTTACGCATTGACTCTTTTTTCCAAGGATATTAAAGGAATTTGTACAATATTTAAGGCAGGAAGCTATGAACTGGGATTCAAGTTATGAATGAAGATCTGTCGTTAAAACAGTATATGTTAGTTGGCTCATTGTTTTGGTTTAGTTTGAAAGTTAGATATGGAGGATACGGTCAAGAAAATTATTGCTTTTCTCACTTTCTTGAAGAACATAGCTTTATCTTTTAGTAGTTTTAGAAAGAGCTCTAACAAAGATATGGCTTTGTGCCTGTCCATTTATTCAATTATAATGCACTCCTTCTTTACATGTGACCGTTATGCATGAATTGTTTTAAAAGTCACCTCCAATCTCATAAGCTACAACTTTCTATCTTTTACGATCTTTATGTATTTTGTTCTCTGTTTCCAAAGATTTGAATATTAGTAAAGTTTTTGGTAAATTGTTGCTTGATTGCAGGAGTTGCGGTCGAGTTAAACTGCCACACTTTTACTGTTGCAGTGGAGACAGAGGGAATGCCGGTGAACAAAATAAACGGGATCATTGAACTGCCTGCCCATATGCTCGCAATATTTTGTAGACTAGAGAGCTTAGTGTGTAATTTTTATGAATCACATGGTTGAAATCTTATACAATATTCAATAATATTTTTTAGTTGATGTTCCTCTCTGTTAATGCTGATTGCGTTCCTTTATACTTGAGTTTCTGTTGAATCATTCTTCAAGCTTTTCACTTCTAGCAGGAGCAATTTGGATCAAGAGTTGGTTCCTCTTCTAAATAATTGTATTATCTCATCTTCACTCGTTGAAGTAAATTCACAGTACAGAGCAACTGTGGAACGAACTGGTGGAAGCTTAAATGTAACAGAGTCAGGAAAATAGGTAGAATGTACACCGAGACTATCATTTTCTCTACAGACCTATTGGAAGATAATAGGCTGTTGGTACATCAGCATCATATGTAAACTGGGGAGTTCTGCAAAAAGAAAAAGGCAGTGTGGTCCAGCGGGAATGTATCTTACCTCATTTAGACTGAATGACTATGAAATTAAGTTAGCTACTTCCACATATTAGGGGTAACGTAGCTAAGAGGTGGAATCAATGTTATGAATACCATATCGGGCTCGGTACTGGATTAGGCTCTGGAACGGAACTGTACCGGTACCGGGTATCGTTTTGGAAAATATTTTAAATTTATAAAATAGTCCCTAAATTTTTTTAAAATTGCAAAATGATCCTTTAGTATATTATACAGTTATACTGTATACTATTAATTAGCGTTTAAACTTTGGGTTAGGTTATTGATTTGTAAAGTTTGAGTCTAAATTAAATTTGAAAATTGAAAATTTTTATAAA
>JAOSBP010000003.1:12946366-12959001 GCA_027563825.1 Erythroxylum mucronatum
TAAGAAAAAAAACAGAAACCAAAAACAAGAAACAGAAACTAAAAACAACAACAAAAAAACGGAAGTGGAACCAAACGGCCCCTAAATATCGTTTATGAAGATTAGCTTTGGATGTGGTTAATGTGATATTCTAATTCTTTAATTTAGGATGGACAATTGGTTACCATGGGGATTCCTTGACTGTTTTTCGATTTGTGACTCTGCTACATGTCACTGAACTTGTCGATTGGATCAATTTGAAGACTTTTTTTAGATCAATCTTGATAGGCAAATCTTGGAATTTTCAAATCTTAATTGTTGTTATTATAAAAACAACTTATTTAGATAATTGTTATTACTATAATAATCGATTATTAAAAAAACTCAAACGATTCAGCCAGTTTAACCGTAAAAATTTTAATTTGTTTAATTTTTTTATTTGATTTTTAACTTTTTAGTTTGATTTATTTTAATAACTTTTGTTGTTAAAAACCGATCAGTTTAATTTCTTATAAATTAAAATAAATAATTCAATTAAAATCTCTTTTTTTAATTAAACTTTATTTTTTTAATAAAGATAATATTTTTCAATCATATTTCAAATACCAAATGAACATTTCTTATCTTATCGTTTTAACTTTCGGTTCGGTTTTTAAAACATGAATAATAGCCGCTTATTTGGATAATATCGTGAAAGAAATTAGAAATTAATATGGAACTCGTCGTAGGACTAGACTATACATATTTTGGCATACCATAATAGCAAACCTCTCTTCCATTTCTTTTTACTGTGATTTGTGAGAGAAACATGTCTATCATTTTGTTGGGAATAAGTCTTCTATTCCAAGTACCCAGTTCTCCTTTAATCTCTACCATTCAATACTTTTTTTTTTATTCGAGAAAATCTCGTAGGCGGATCAAGATGATACATCTCTTCGAGAGCCTAACCGGCGCACCACTCTACAAACGGGCCAAGCGGACGCATCTCATCATTAAAGGCTCAACTAATTCTCCACCTACAGGTAAAATCCCGGCTGTTCCAAGCTTTTACAAAAGAAGCTAGCATGGAATCAAATATGGGATTTAACTAAAGTCAAGTTTCGCTCTCAACTATCGAGCCACGCCCCTTAAAAACCTACCGTTCAATACAATAAATTGGATGGTTGAAAGCAAGAACAGAATTAACAGGTCTTTGGAATAAATGATCTTCATTACAGAATATCTGTTCTTCATTTTATTTGGCTCTTTCTAACTACTCCGGCTTCTTTGAATTTCTGTATTGGATCCATCTTTATGTATTTCTACAGTCCGGAGTTGTTAGGTCAAAAAGTGGATGTTCTTTCAAGCAACTTCATCATCTTATGTCTATTCTTGTCTGTGGTGGTTTATGTTTGACATATAATGTCAAAGAAGAAAAGTGATTGGTGTATATGAGATAACATTAACTTTTTGTATTTCTTGTTAATGATTTCAAAAGTTTTTTTAATATTCTTGGTTTTTGAAATGTTATCACAAATATAAGGTTCTATACGAAACCTCGTAATTTTGAGAGTTATCACTACTAGAAATTTTGACTGTTTTGTTTGCTCTGAGATCTACTAGAAATTTTGAGAGTTATCAATAAACACAAGTAGTTATCTTATCCTCTTTGGTGTTTTTTGTGTTCTCTATCTTTATATTCTCTTTGTATGTTATGAAGGATCCTTTCATATCATCAATATGATCTGCGATTTTACATATTAGGGAAGATTTATGGACATGGGTCTGCGGATGACACGTTGTGAAGAAGAAGAAGAATCGTATTTACGGTTCTTCACAATTTAGATTTAACCGATCGATTTATTCGTAATGATTAATAATAAAAACTGAAATGAAAATCAGGCTGGTTCGAAGTTAATTCGGTTAAATCAATCGGTCCGGTTCGGTCCGATTTTAAAATCATTGCTTTTTTTTTTAACACCCTATTTACAAGAGGGGCTAACAAAGAATCGAACCTGAGACCTAACTGAAATTAAGCCTCGCTCTCAACTATCGAGCCACACCCCTTGAGGGCAAAATCATTGCTTTTAACTATTATAAAACTTCTCATATTTATCCTCCAAAAGAATTATATACTTATGGTTAAAAAAGTTTTTCAAGAATGGGTGTACATGAAAATGAAAATTTGAAAAAAAGAAAAGAAAAGCAATTTCCAAACTTATGAAACTGACCCCGACACCATTTATTAGAATTTGGGCATCAAATAATAATATTAAGGCAAAAAGATATAAGACTTTACTTATATTTTAAGTAATTTTTAAAAAACTCATTATAGATTTAAATTTTAAAAACTCATTTTCTTAGACTTTTATTAAAAAATATCGACGAAATATCACAACATAAACATCATATATAGATCAATTAAATATTATAAATAAGATGACTCTATACAACTTTTAAACCTACTCAAATTAATTAAACTCGACCAAACTTAACAATTTATTATAATTATCTTAAATTATTTACTTGAATTAGATTGAATTAAATTTGATCAATTTAAAATTTGCATTAGGTCCTCACATCTACAATATTTGATTGGTCGATGTGTAATATTTATGAAATATGTACTTTTATTAATTTTTAATAAAATTATAAAAGAATGGATTTATCTAAAACATAAAAAATCACAAAAAAAATTCATGAAAAATTTAAAAGTTATTGAAATTACAATAGAGATTTTTGCCTATTACCCATAGTATTAATAACTTGAATACATCTCAATCAAGTAAACTTCCGTAAGTTTAAAGCATATGTAAACAACAAAATTAGAAGAACATCTCTTAAATGTTTTGAAATGTAACATGTAACGGTACTATAGTTAGGTATCTCGAATCGAACGTAAAAGAGCAAGAAACAAAGAAATGCAGAAAATACTTGATTTAAGTCTCCGTAACTTCAAATGAACTTTTCAAAGTCGAAACGAGCGCGAATCTACTATCATCTTTATGGTAACTACTTTCTGGGACGCGGGTAAGGTCTTTCTACAGTTTTCTCAAAACGTAAGCTCTTTTAACGGGTCAGAAAATCCTTATACTTACGATTGGTTATATGAGCAATTGCAGGAGATCTTAACCTTTATATATAGCATATTCATATCGGCGGGGGCGGATCCAGAAATTATTTTAAGTGGGGGCAAAATATTTAAAGTACTCTTATATTATATTTTAAGTGGGGGCAAACTTTAGTGATAAAGAGGTGGTATCACTAACATAAATAATACCAATAAATCGCTCAAGCACACATCCTTTTGCATTCATATAACGTAAAACAATAGCCAATTGTTCTTTGATTGAGATATCACGAGACTCATCAATAAGGATAGAAAATAACTCACCTTGAAGATCATTAATAATGGCATTGGAGGTTTCAATTGCAGCGGCTTTGACAATATCCTTTTGCATTTCAGGAGCAATGACTTTGAGATTTCCACGGGCATTGCTTAAAACAACATTGTTGACAGCTTCATCGTGGTCAGCCAAGAATTGTAAAAGTTGAAGAAAACTACCATTATTACTAGAAGTCTCTGATTCATCATGACCACGAAAAACCAATTCTTGACGTAAAAGGAATCAAACACAACCCACCGATGCAGTGAGTTGGATACGATAGTCCTTTTGAGCATGGTTGGATTGATTAGCATTAGCAACTTGAATATGTAGTTTCTGATTCATCAAATCTTCACATTTCTTTCAAGCTATATTGTGAGAGCTATTAGGACTTCCTACATGAATATGAAATCTGTCTTTTTTCTTCCAGTTGTTACATCCATCAGTAACAAAAGTATCATCACTTGCTTGACTTCTAATATCTGGCCTAAACAGATAGCAACATAAGCAAAAAGCTGCATCTTTTGTAACACTATACTCCAACTAATTGGTGTATTCTTTAAACTAAGATGGAACAAATCTACGATAAATATTTCCAAATTTTCTTTGTGGAAAATCATGCTCAAAAGGTTGATATGGACCCTTTTACAAATAAGCTCTTCGTATTCTATCACGGTCATTAGGATGATAATCTGAAATTTTGTTCCGCAATCCTTGATTAGACTTCAGATCATCTAAATTGACTTCTAAATAAGGATGCTTCCAAGGGATGGGACTAGAATCCTTATTTGTAAGAGGCCTTTTGAGAAATTTATCCGTAACTGAAATCAAAGTTAAGTAATTAGGGACATATTGAATACAAAATAAATAAAAAATTATCTATTCACAAAAAATAATTAATTAAGACTATGCACAAATTCTTCCTTGGTCAAATTACTCATCTGAATCTAGTCAGACCCAACATCCATTGATAACAAAATCAAAATAGACAAATAAAAAATTATCTATTCACAAAAAAAATTAATTAAGACTATGCATCTACGAAAGCAAACAAAAGTAAAACATGAATCAAAAACTCACCTGCTTAATGTCATCCTCTAAATAACTCGCATGAAAGTTGATATCTGCATCAACCCCACGAAACTTTATCGCTGCTCCCTGCTCGATCATATGCCCTGAAACTCAAAACCCATGAAACCATCAAGTCTCCTCATGAACTAAACAACAGATGTGTTGCTGCGTTGGAGAACCATTACAATTACAATTACAACAGATGTGTTCAGTGGCGTTGGAGAACTAAACAATAGATCATTACAATTAATTAGGAAAGTCAAACATCATAAGTAGAAAGCACTATGTGGGGATGAGATATTTTTAAAATTAATATTTTTAAAATTTAGTGGGGGCAAGTGGGATATTTTTTTAAAATTCAGTGGGGGCAAGTGCCCCCACTTGCCCCCACTGTGGCTCCGCCACTGATTGCACATGGTGACAATCAATCTTTATATGCTTGATAAGTTTATGAAAGACTTCATTATGAGCATTTGTATGCATTGTAATTATCACAAAAGAGATAAGTTGCCAAAGAAAAGGAAACAACTGATATCGTGAAGCAATTAATGTAGCCAAAGGAGCCCAAAAGTTATATTTATAAGAGTTCAGTATTTTGCTTTCATGCTAGATTAAAATATGAATAATTGTTTCTTGTTGTGTCATAAAATAAGGGATGTGCTTAAAAAGAAACGATGGCCAGTAGTATATCATCAACCAACTAGATCTCTATCCTAGTCAGAATTAGAGTAGGCTCATAACTCCAATAAAGATGAATGAGAATATTGAAGATCATAAAAGAGAGTATCTCTAATATGCTAAAAGATATAAAGAATAGTAGATAAGTGAGTGGTATGAAGAGCTGAAATGAATTGACTGACGATGTGAATAGCATGAGTAATACAAAGATGGGAGATAGCGAGATATCTAATACTGCCAACTAATTGGCAGTAAAGAATACCATCATTAAAGGGAGTCCCATTAGTAGTAGAGAGATAAACATTAAATTCAAAGGGAGAGGTAATAGTTTAGTGTTAGTGATGCCTGATCGAGAAATAAGATATGTGGTATATTTTACTTATGATAAATAATATCCAAATTCATCATATGAAACTTCAAAAAAATAACTCAAATCCTTCATCTCCAATTATTGATCTAAAAATGATTTAAGAGTAAAAATACTTTAAGTATTATCATCAATAATTATCTTGTCATCAATATAAAGGAGAAGAAAAATATATCTTTGGGTTGTTTTATGAATTAATATAGCATGAACATAAAAGCTAGACTAAAAAATTAAAATAAGATCATTAATAGTGGAGCTAAATTTCACAAATCAAGCTCGATGAACTTATTTTAGTTGACATAAGGCTTTGTAAAGTGAGCAAACCTTATTTGGTGGATGATTATAACCAGATGAAGGTTACATGAATACTTCTTTTGTAAGATCACCATTAAGGAAGGAATTCTTAACATCCATATGGAATAGTAAACAATGTTTGCTAGTATCAACTACTTATTATTAACTACTTATTATTAAGTATTTATAATAATGGATGCCAACACCTATACCCTTTATATTATATCTCATGCTTTAGGAAACAACATAAATATGCTTGTGGTTCTAGTTTGGTATATTCATATGGTTGGAGAAGAGCAAAACAAGCATTGCACAGACTTTAAAAGTTTACTAGTTAGGAGTAAGATTATAAAAGTGTTTATAAAGAGAGATGTTACCTATAACAGAAGTAGGAATATGATTGATCGCATATGTAACTGTAAGACCAGCTTCTCATTAAAAACTTTCAGGAAAAGAGGAAAAAATAAGAAGAGCTCAGATAGTATTAAGTATATGTTTATCTTTTTGTTTAACCCTACCGCTCTGTGGGAAGGTACTTGAACAAGATCTTTGAATAATAGTTCCTTATTGATTAAAATATTTAGTGAAATTTTTTCTTTATATTTGACAGTATTATCAGCATGAAGAATTTTAATTTAACAAGAAAGCTAAGTTTGAATGATGTTTACAAAGCAACAATAAACAAAAATTAGTTCAAACATATAATATAAGAAATAAATCCATATGTATCTAGAGAAATTATTAATAAAGATCACATTGTTAGTTTATTCCCTTGCAACCAATTCATTACAATTTGATGTATGACATTATTGTTTAATTACTAGAGGCATTCTTTACCTTTATTTATTATGTTAATTAGATTTGATTTTTTAATATTAAAGGTAAAATCATTGAAAAAATTACTGTATAATTGAAATTATGATGAGATCCTAATTAAGATATTTAATTTACACTTATCTATTATTCCTAAATATTCACAATTATAGTTTCATCAAGATGGATATTGATGAAATGGTAAAATTAGCACACATTATATTTCTTTCTTATGAAGAAAGTAATTGATCATAAAAATTAAAGTATGGAGATACTTAAACTAATGTGTGGATGCTTATTAAAGAATAAGTCATTGAACTGACCTGATTATGAGGACCCTAAATGGAATATTACGTGTGTGTATGTGGATTTCCTTATAGTTATAGTTGTATAATTGATCCTTGGACTTGAGATTACCAAGGTATCTCATGTAAGGTATCTCATGTAGGAATTAATGTGTTTTGATGCTACTTATGAATGGTCATAAGATAATTCAATCAATAATACTTGGATGCAGTATGAACCATATGAAGATAATTGAGTAAGTCAATAAAGGATTCACCACTTTAAAGTAATTAAAGAGAATGTTTTACTATTCTTGATTAGTAGTGATTTATGAAATTCTCTGGCCAGAGTGAATTAACATTTGAAAAGATCTTTTCAAATATCAATTATAAATCAATTACTAATTAGCAAGAATTAACATAATTGGATACAAAAGAGTAGAACTATATCTTTATTCTATCTCTTTTCAAATGCTAATGATAACTTAATTACTAATTAGCATGAACAAACATAATTGGATGCAAAAGAGTATACATTATATCCATATTCTATCTCGTTGGAACATTGGATAACAAAAGGATTAAATTATAAATCATAACTATGTATAGACAAGTTAAGCCAAATCACTTTGACATTTATGATGTTTGAGTAGTTAGGGCATGTTGCTAGACGTCAATCTTAATCTATAATTATAAGTAGTTTAATTAGAGAATTAAAAGGATTTTTAATTTATCTAATTCTAATTATGAATTAGATTATAATTTATAATCATTGCCAATATATTAGGAAATTAATAGGTTACATATAAAAGAATAGTTTGTGAAGGAAAACTCCATTTTAATTAATTTGAACTTAATTATAAAGTTTGAGAAACTTTAGATATCAAATATGAGATATTTAATTTTATTAAAATTAAATTAATTAAAATTAAAATTTGACTTTAATTATAATTGAGGTATTTAGTATTAATAGATTATTTAAAAACCTAATACTTTTTTCTATAAATAGGAAAAAGCATAAGAGAGCTAGTGCTCCTACTTAATTCATCTCAAGAGTTGAGAAACTGCTCTGTGGATATCGTTAGAGGCTGGACACTTGAACAACTTGTAATTGATACATCGAAAAGTTTTCAAGGATTTCAATAGGAAAATATAATTAGGTATGATTTCTTATTTTATGATTCAAGTTTTATTAAGTTATTCCATTATTGGGATCTGATTAGAAATAAAAAAATTATTTTCTCGTTGCACCCATGATCCGATCATGGTTGGTTTCCAACACGCATAACATCGTAAACTTCATATAATGTCTTGATTTGACTTAAAGAACCATTAGAAATTAAAGATTCAAATTTAAGGTTAAGAAAGATTGTTAAGACTAGAGTAGCAAATAGTAGATGTAGCAACACTAATAATAAGTTCAGATGGAAGACAGAGGGAGGTAAGTTCAAATAGCCATCTAACCTTACACCTTGTCCTAAAGATTTCACCTGTTTATGGATTCTACACAGTACAACTACAACTTAGAAAAGATAAGTTAATATAAAATTCACATAATTGACCAATAAAAATGAGATTTGATAAGAGTTTGGGAAAAAAAAGTGTTAGGCAACTAGGATGTTTAAACGATAACTAGACTTTGAACATTCATAGTAGAGTTATTAGTTCTATAAATAGTATATGGAATTAAGAAAGTTTTAGGGAGTCAAATATAGAAAAGCTAGAGGTTCTATAGTTACAAGCAGAATCAAGATACCATAAAGAAGTATTATCTGACATAACAAATAAAGCAAGAGAGGAAACAATAACATAATCTATTTGAAGTTACTGTAAAAGGGCTTAAATGTCTTTTAAAGATAATTTAGGAGATTTTCTAAGAAGTTATTTGTACCTACTAATATTAATTAAGCTTGATTAATTTGATACAGGTATTATGAAACCATATTAGAATCTGATGATTCATATCATCCCAAGATACTAGAGATTTTACGAATGTATCTTCTACTTCATCTAGCCTTTGAGAGGTTGAAGTACTTCTCTAGTAACAATGCGTCAAAGAAGTCTTCCTTTGAAAAAGTTAACACTTTTCCTTAACTCACAAATTATAGTTAAATCTATCAAAGATGGAATTAATTGGTTGATAAAAATATTGATGAAATTTGGAAGGATAAATAGTGCATGCAAGACAAAAAGTCCTTAATAATAAGGCTTAAAAATACACAAAATAAACAAACTTGTCTTTAGAGCTAGAGTTTAACCAATTTCACCTAAAGGATGAGTTTATGACACCTATTAGAACTGGTCTAACTTGAGAAAAAAAAAACTAGCAAAAAATGGCCTAATCCATTAGTCAAAGTCTAGTCAACAAGTTTGAATCGAATCAATTTGAACCGAACTAATTGAACCATTGCTGACATAGGGTGTTGACGTGGCAGATAATGTGGTAGTGTGGAACCCAATATGAGATGGAAGATGATGTGGCAAAAAGTGGGACCTAATGCTGATGTGGATGTTTGACATGCCAGATGACATGTCTTCTTACATATTAACGTCTCGAGCCTGCGGACCAGTTAGGACTTGACATGTGTCACTATTTATTGATTGGGTATCGATGTTGCTTTAGTTGAAATGATATTGTTTTGGCAAAATTATATGAAAATGACGTAGTTTTGAGTCGCCTTCAACATCAAAAAGCTAGAATTTCAAAACTCGACTTTAAGCTTCTAGGAACATTAGGAGGGCATTTAAAGATAAGATGTACACCGTTGCGATATCTTGAAAAAAGTAGGAAAGATTGGTATATACCAAACACTATTTAAGCGACCAAATTATCTCCGAAAGTTAAGAATTAGAATAATAAAATACTCTCCTATTTATAAAGGGAACTATATAGAAATGTTTGAATAAAGAATATTTTGTATTTCTGTGTGTGAAAAATTATTATATAAGAAGACATTTATACATAAATTTAGACAAAAAATAAACGTAATAATATGCTTTATAATTATTATATAAATCTATAATATACATCATACATGAACACCAATAAAACCATCGATCTGTCTTTTACCACTCATACAAGAGGAATTTGTGGAAGAATCCTTGACATTCTTCTTAGAAACTCTAGACATCTCAGTCTAAACATTTGAAGTGCTCCAGTATTAGCAATATGTATTATGAACTATAGTATACTAACCTAGTTTTCGTGTTATATATTTTTCACTTCTATGATAACTGGATTTTTACTCGGAACTTCATCTATGCGACCATGGGATTGCTTTCCTAGGTTTCTAGATAGTAATTCTTCCATGCATATCTCCCACATATCATAAGCCATGAGAGAAGCTTTGATCTGGAAAGACTAAAAGCATAGTTTTCACTCTCAAATACTAGAGTTGATGGCAAAGCAACACTGAAGAAGCTACCACATATATAGAAACTAACAAAGATATAATTTTGTTCAAAATAGATGTTTCAAACAAAAAAAAAGGAATTTTTTTTATTTTTTTGTTCAAAAATGTTATTTGTTAATAATTGATAGTATATCTAAAATAAAAAATAATATGTTTGAATTAATAAAATTAAGTAAAAGATAGATAATCCTAAACTCCCAATGATTTTCTAAAAAAATTAAGAAAACAAAAATTTTGTAATCATAAAAATATTGACTAAAAATGCATATTAAATGTAATAGATGAAGTAAACTTACAATTTAAAGGGACTTGGTATGTGAATTAGCGAGACAAGTTAACTTTTTTTCCTCGAACCCATAGAAAAGAGGACCATATATTTAGAAACCCACGGATACTTAAAAGATCTTATTAGGTTTAATACCATTTGAAATAAATAATTTCTAATATTTTTCAATCAATATTTATTTTACTTCACTTATACATGAACACATATAAACTTTTTTTTAAAAAAAAGATATTTAGTTACTTACTTTCTTCTTCTTTTTAGAATAAGATAGATTATATTGAAAAAACGTAAAAAAAAATAATTTTTATTTTTATACTAAAAAGTATTTAAAAATATCATATTTTAACAAACTATTATTATAATTTTATATGTTAATAATTATTAATATATCTACAATAAAAACTGATATGTTTAAATTAATAAAGTTAACTAAATATAATACAATCCTAACTTTTAAAGATTTAAAAGGATTAACACAAACAAACTTTTTTTAATAAAAAAAGTATTAACTAAAAAATTTAAATGCCATAAATAAAATAACCTTATACAATTTTGGTGTAAGGTAGTTTGCATGTGAGTGAGCAAGGCAAGGCAAGTTAACTTTTCTTTCCTTAAACTTATGCACACAAGGATCCTATTTTTCCTGTTGGTCAATATGTTTTATTAGTTCAAAATAGCATCCACAAGGGAAGTGAATTGAGTATTTATAAAATTTAAAGATATTTTCTAACTAATATACTTAACTTAACAATAAATATATATATATATGAAGATAAATAAATTGCTTAACATAAATCAATTAAATAATTGAATAATAATTTAAAGATGATAGGGAAGAGAGAACACAAATCAACTTATAGTTGTTTAATAAATAACCTTTTTCAACATCCACTCTCGATATTCTTCTTGAAATTTTATTATAAATCTTTTTTTAAGTGAAGAATAACTTTGGTGCTTTCTTTTCTTAGCAAAGAAGAACTCTTTTACAATCTTCTTTTACAATGAAGAGAAATCTTAATGTTATTTAGAACACTTGCATATACAAAAATATAATATCCTAACTACAAATTACAACTTAAAATATATCACTTTGATAACTTCAAATAAACTCATTCACACATATAGGAGGCAATGATACTTAAATGTTTGATAAAAACACAGAAATATATGTAAAACTTCTTGACACAAAAAAACAATAAAAATATGTACTTATAGGATTCTTTGACTCCTACCAACTGTTGAATCCAAAAACTAGTCTTTACAACAACTCATCTCAGTTTATTGGTCTACCAATGTGTATTAAATGTATAGTATTCACTAGTTGGTGCATATTGTCAACCACTAGCACATATTGGTCAACCAATATATCAAATAATGTTGCTACAAACCCTCGGTATATCAAATTTGATAGATATAACTTATACTAATCAACCACTAACTCATATATGTCGACCAATCCCTTTAAATACATAACTTTAACAACTTCAAATGATCGAAATCAATTTGTTTAATGCAAGTATGAATTAAAAGACTTTCCAAAATGTTCCTTATAGAGTGATTAAAAGATCAAGAAGCTTTTCTCTGAAGAATAAAAGCTTTAACATCTTCTGATGAATAAAAAGACTCATGCAATGAAGTAAGATGAAATGTTTATGCATGATGAGCCTTTGAAATTACCAAACACTACAACAAAAATAATATATGGTAACAGGTGATAAGTGTTATTAAATATGAATGGTAACACTAATGAGTATGTTATGACAGCCTATGTTTCTAAAGATATGATGCTTTAGTAACAGTTTTGACATGTTATTATCGAGTTTAATATGACATTTATTAATAGCTACAAATGATTTTATATTATATTTTATAAATGTTATTAATTAACTATTTGTAACATTTTTACACTGTTATCTATTAACTTTTTACAACATCATTAACATGTTGTAGATATGAATTTTGTAACATTTTAAAAATGTTATAGATAAGTTTTCCATGACATTGATATAATGTTGTTGTTGAGTTTATTATAGCATTTATTGATAGCTACAAATGATTTTATATTATATTTTATAAATGTTATTA
>JAOSBP010000003.1:12997913-13016777 GCA_027563825.1 Erythroxylum mucronatum
TCACTAAGCTATATGCTTAGCACGGTGGATTTGCCCCGTGTAGGTTCAGAGCGAAGAGATTAAAGACTGGGACGATTTAACTGCATTGGCCAAAGGAGTCTGTTTTTGTATTGTTGTACATGTTTTTAGTTAACACTTTTGGGCCTGTAATAACTTTGAATTTCTGTTTCTGACAGTATATTGTCAGCACTGTTTGAGATGTAACTAGTCTGATTTGATTGTACTGTCTTGGGTAGCATCCACATATCCTCCCAGGGGGTATTTGGGGGTTACAGAACTTATCACAATATGACAAAGAATACCTAACATTATACATTTTAATTAATTAAAGACCTTTGTTAGTCATAAATATTTGCAAGGTGTAAAAAATGAATATGAATAGTTCATACATTATATGTCAGGTTATATGCTACAACAATTCACTTTTATTTCTTACTTGATCAATTATAGGGAAACAAAAGTTTACTATCAACACACATGTTAGTTATTCTTTACTATTCAAAAAAGTGAGAAGAACCTAAATTCCTCAAATCAGTAACTAGTTATTAGGGGAAATATATGAAGGGTTTTGATAAGGCTTATAGAGAAATTAGAACAAGTCCAAGTGAGCTTATATATAACTGGGATAACATATCTTAATTCAAAACCTTGAATAAATAGATCACAAGGCATCTATTTATATATAACTTTTTTCATCCTTATGTATCTTTTCGATATATGATATCTCCACTTATAAAATTCCAATATCTCCTTCTCATATGTGATTCCATTTTGGCTAGCTCCACCTCAACCTATAGCTAATGCAAATTCATTTAGGCCACTCAATGAATCAGTATTTATTATTGATAATTGCTAACTAGTTTATATTTTAGCATAATTTTAGAGCATTTTTATCATATTTAGATGATATTATATGATTGGGTACTCAATATGGTCTATATTTTGTTTACAATCCTTATTTTAGTTCTTTAATAAAGAAGGAATGAATTTGGGCAATTTTGAGGTAAGTTAGAGGTAAATCAGTAGGAGCTAAATTACAATGTATTAGGACAACAATAGAGCAATTTTGGAGACAAAGAAGGGGATTCTGTCAGGAGTTAATCAAATAATAACAAGATTTCAAAATCTATGAAAATGATTTCTTTTCCTTAGTTTCTTTCTTAATTGTTGTTGGTTTCTTTTGTCTTAGTGTGAACTAAATTAGGATACAAATATATAGGATGAACCCTAGAATTATTATTTTGGATTAATTCTTTTTATTTAATGAAAGCCTAAGTTTTATTTTGAATTATTTGTGATTACTTATTATATTTAAATTCAAATTTGCTATCATTTTGAATAAATTATAGATTTGACATATAAGGATATCATATGTATAGACTCATTTTTAGAACATGAGACAAATATAGCCCTATGTTCTATCCTGAGTTATTTTTGATCCATTTTTGTTTTTTTATAACTTACTATATGAAAAAACACAACCTAAACATAAACCCATGTTTACGGCCTTTAGACTCGTTTTCTTAAGATAAACCCTTAGATGTATGATGAAAGAGTTACTAATCTTATATGAGTGTAACAAAGGTCTATATTAAAGACTTGTATTGGTGGTAATTTTACAAAAATTAGAATTTTATATAGGTGTGAAGGACTTGAGCCTAATATGGATCTGTTTTGGACCTGTATGGGTGAAACACTTTGGAATTTTTTTAGGTTTGGTGAGAATGAAAAAAAGTTTTTGGGAATTAAACTATAAGACAAGAAAGCAATCAATAGGAGCCAAAGTAGAACGTCTTAATATAAGAGTGAAGCAACCTTGATGATAAAGAAGGGGATTCCACTAAAATTCAATCAAAGATTATCAAGATTTTAAGATCCATAAGAATGATTTATTTTATCTTTTACCTTTATTAATTGTTGACGATTTCTTTTATTTTAGCACGAATACATTGGGATAGACCTAGATGGCATAAAAACTAGGATTACCATTTCAAGTTAATTCTTTGATTTAATGAAAGATCCAAGTTTTATTGTTAATTATTCATGATTACTTATTATATTTAAATTAAAAATTGTAGCATTTTAATTCAACTCTATATTTCATATATGGGGATTAAAAAATCATATATATGATAGATCATATTATTAATAATAAGAGTTGCATAAAATCTTAAAGCTAGGACCTCATAAATCCTCTAAGTTAGAGTTAAATCTATTAAAAGAACGAGTTAATTAATTCTTAGGGGCTGATATAGGTTGTATTGGTTAAGTAAAAAATATGGTTATAAAATTGAAATTCCCATTAGTATAAGAAACTAAAGCTAATAATTGAATCAAGATAAATATAAGCATAGAAAACTTTTAAGGGATTTCACATGTGAATCTTGTTTATTTATTAGTTGCTTTAATCTTGCGTATTATTTGTTATATTAGATTAGTTATGTTAAACTTTGTTCTTTTAAGTCAATCATTTATTTTATTAGATTAGATAATTAAAAACACAGTTAGTACTGCTATTTGTAGTCCTCGTGGGATCAACACTCGTATTCACTAAGTTATATTACAAGAATAATAGGTGCACTTACGTATTAATCGTTGACATAGTTTTAATAGGACACATTTTTAGCATCATTACCAAGGATGAGGATATTATAAACGCTTCATTTTTATTAATATAATCATTTCTATATTTATTTTATAAACTTATTTCTTGATCTTATGTTTGTTGACTAAGTTTCAAGATTTAGGTACTTGATGTTACAACTACCAAACACAATGACATGACAGGGAGAACATTATATTATAAGAGAATAGGCTATACCATTGCTTATAGGGACTGAATCTGAATTATTAGACCAAGAATGGAGGTATTTGATATTATAATTACCAAACATAACGACATGATAGGGAGAAAAACATATTGTAGGAGCTTATGCTATAACATTGCTTATGGGGACAAAATCTAGAATTATTAGGCCAAGAATGAAGGCCAATAGTTTTAAGATCAAGCCCAACATGATTCAGATAGTTGAGTCACTTATACAATTTGATGGCTTACTAGATGGGGATCTAAATTCATATATTGTAAATTTTTTGGAGATCCATAAAACATTCAAGTTTAATAAAGTTTTATAAGATGCCATTCATTTAAGAATATTTCGTTTTGCATTATGGGATAAAGCAAAAACATGGTTGAAATATTTGACTCTAGATCTATTACAACTTGAAACGAGCTTGTTAAGAAGTTTTTAGTAAGGTATTTCCCTCTAACACAAATAGTAAGACCTAGTAACAACATCTTCTTCTTTCGACAATTATAATGTCAAACAGTATGTGAGATGTGGGAGAGTTGGAAGGAGCTATTGAGAAATTACCCACACCATAGACTCAATTTGGTATTGCAAAAATAAACATTCCACAGTGAGTTACTAAAATATTTCGATAACCAAAGGGATATTTCAGACGCTAAAGATACTGTTCTGATGAACTTTTAGTGAACTTTTTAGAAAAGTTTTTAAAAAGTTTTGTAAATTGTGCTGATCATTTTTTCCTGAAGAACCATAGTGAAATTCTTAACAATTTGTGAATTAAAAATCTTTAAAAAATTTAGGCGAGAATAGGATCAAGGGCAAAATTGTGTAATTGAAACATTCTAGCATACCTAATGAATATTAGGTTGTTAATTGAGCCCAATAACTTGTAAATAATACTGACTAGGATATTTCCTTGTAACTTGTAAATAATACTAACTAGGATATTTCCTTTCCTAATTTATAGGTATATCAAGAGTGGAACCCATATTGCAAGTTTGGACAGACAAACATATCAATTAGGTAAGTTTATATCTATCTAGTAGTACCAAATCCATACCAGCTATTGAATATGGTTCTATACTGATATGAACGGTGATATGTTAAGCCAAGAAAGATGTCCTTGTCCTTATGCATATATATATATAGGTTAATTACCAGAAAAAGCCCAAACTTTCATCAATTTTTCAATTATAGCCCGAACTTTAAAAAGTATCAATAAAATGCTTAAACTTTTAATTTTTTTAATTCTAGCCCGACGTCAGTGTTTCTCTTAAGTTTGCTGACATAGCTTGCCAAGTATTTCAGAAACCTTAACTATTAACACACGTCAGCCAAAATTAACACAACAAATAAAGATTAATGAAACGATATTGTTGTTTAAAAATGACCTAAATCAGATTACGCAGCCTCGACGACCTTACGCCTTGATTTCAATTTTTTCTTCATTTTCAGTCTGTTCTCTCAACACCTTCATCCTTCGATTTTCAGATTATGCAGCCCCAACACCCTCACACTAAGGACATCAAGAGAATGAACTAAAAATGAAGAGCTTACTAGTGTAGTATGCTGTAATGTGAAAGTAATTTGGAGTGTTAGAAGAACAAACAAAAAATAAAAGGTTGAAAGTATCGGGAGAACAACAGATAAAATCATGCTAGAATTAAAGAAAATTAAATGTTTGAGCCTTTTATTGTCACTTTTTAAAGTTTGGGCTAGTATTGAAAAAAATTTGAAAGATTGAGCATTTTATTGCTACTTTTTAAAATTCGGGCTATAATTGAAAATTTGAAAAAGTTTAGGCTTTTTTTGGTGATTAACCCTATTTATATTTATATTTATGCATACAGGTTTGTGTATATATGGCATACTCCATGCATTCTGATGGTCCTCACATGACTAAGTACTTATTTTGTGTAATTCCATAATTGATATTTGGATTGTGTGTGGATGTGTTTGATTGTAATTGTGACTGTGATTGTTATAGGAGCAAAAATTTATAGGACATGCCACTTAATAGGCATATGTCAAGACCAGATGCGTTCTAATTTGATTATGAGATATGATTGTGATATAATATTAAGATATGATACAAACTAATCATGTTTGATGGTTGGTTCCTGGGTCCTTATTTGATATGTATATCAATGATATGATTGTGACTTTGGACATATTGAGTGAGCTTGTCTGTTGGCGATGTTTGACTTCCCATAACTCCTTTGGACTAAGAGATCCTTACGGTTATATAATTATAGGTATATGGTTGGGTCATAGGTGATGCTTAGTTCCTTGCAGTCATTCGAGACGTAGTATTGTGAGGATTTGCCCTTAGACTATGTTTGGTTGAGTGGTTATTAATAGAATGGAAGGAAATGTAAGATTATTCTATCGTTTGAAATGAGGATTTATAATGGAATGAAATGGAATACGATGAAAGGGGAGAGTTTCACATTATATCTCATTCTATCCTAAACAATAAAAATAAGTTGTCTATGATTTGAGAGGTTTAGGATGGAATGTAAAATGATAAACAATATTCTTCTATATTACATTATGAACCCTTCTTCTAAACAACATTTCATTATGTTGCATTATGAATGCTTCCATCTCTCTCAAACAACAATTTTCTAATATTACATCCATTTACATTCTATTCCATTAAAAACTTTACGTTCAACTAAACATAGCCTTAGTGAAGAGGGTCTTACAAATATTTCTTTTCCGCAATGTATTATGCATTGCATGTGATTTGTCATGCATTATATATATATGTTTATATTAATATAAACTATATATTGTGTGATTATGTCATTGGGTGTCACGGGGAGATATGAACTTAAGGAAGTTTGACTCCCTTCAATTCTATTTTTCAGGTTAGCTACTACCGACTTTATAACAGTGAATCTAAGGAGCGTCGACTGCAACATATCTACTTCTACGTATGACCTCATTTGTTTTCATTTGTACTTGTACTCTAGTTTCGATAGTGATATGATTTAGTATGTTGAAAAAACTTGATGAGGCACACACTAACATTATACTTTGATATGTGTGTGCTTATGCGGGCCTATATTGTTATTTAGTATTTTGAGGTTTTGTATTTATTTGTGTAACTAGTAGTCGAGCTTACATATAATCTGAAGGCTTTGGCTTTCAGGTTTCACTTGTCGATAATGTGCCCATTTGGGTTGTGACATTGTATTAGTCTTATTGAAGTGCTTTGATATTCTCTAATTTCTACTTAATATAAATTCTTTGAACTTTTTAAAAATTTAATTAGTTCATTATTTTTTTTAACACTTATAAATGTATCATAGAAATTAATTAGTAAATTTAATGAAACACAAGTATATAAAAAAAAAGTAGTCATCCTCTTATAAGTTGTTCTACCAGTTCATATACCAAATGTATAAGATTTGATAGCCATAATCATCCTTTCCCTTAAAGATTGATTTGGTCATCTTTCAACCAAACAACTTTCACGAACCTGGTGCCATTAGTACCAACTCCTTCCTTTATCCTTCCACTTTTCACAAGTTCAGGTACAGCTCCTAAGTTGTATTGACTCCTTATAACACGTACAACTGGCATATTTGTTATCTTCACCACCAAAGTTAGTTCTATTCACTGTTTCCTACGGACCAAAATAGCTTGAGACACCAATTCCTATTTTCCAGCAAAATCATAAGCTTATTGAAGATTATCGGGATTAAGAAGGTCCACATAACACTTAATCTCTTTTCTTGAGACCCTTCCTTCAAGAATAGATTCACTAACGGCTCTGATACCAGTGTTGCCGCTAGAATAGTATCTGAAGTGTTCGAGATGATAGAGAAGCATAGAAAAAGAAGAGTTTTTGGATGATCTCATTTCCACAATCAACCACTTTTTCACATGATCCACCACTTGTTACACGAAACCAATTAAAACATGAAATATTGTCGCCTATTCTAATTACTTCCTTGTGTTAAATGACGATGCGCCTCTTTAGTATTGCCGTTAAGCTCTTCCGGCAAACGACAGCACTTCAATTTTTCCAGCTTCCGCAACTTCTCTTCTGAATCTTGCTCGAACAAATATTACAGATACTCCCAAACAAAAGATACTCGTTGTTGTCTACAATTAATTAACAATAACTGACACCATCTTCAACTCAAAACCCAGGCATCACTAAATTACGGATTATGGATTACGTTCTGATTCCAAACTATTGCAATAATCACAGAAGATTCGAGCTTAATTATAAAAATTGCAGCAGCTATGAATTCGACAAATTTCAGTTGTAGATCTAAGCTCAACCACAATATTGGGGACGCAATTACAATTGTAGACCGCAATTTAAAATCTTGCCCGTGGCTAATTTGGCATAATATCCACGAATTTTTTCACTTTGATGAAATCTCCATCCAAAACAGAAACCTTCATTATCATGTGAAATGAACTTGCCAACAACACAAGCTTCAGGTGTCTTTTTCTATTTCTGTACACTAATGAGCAAGCCAGTACAAACATACGCGCCGCATTTCTCCCCTTCCATAGTTCACTAATAGCCTAATCTTTCTGACAGCATAAACAACGCACAATATCCTAAACAACTACTATAACATCTCCCGAAGCACATCTTGGTATAGAGCATGACGATGAACAATTCATCTAGGTGAATGTGAGTTATGGTCTGAACAACCTGTTGCCATCTCTAGACAAGGAATTTTGTCATGCGAGTCCCCTTTGTCCATACCATGTAGATCAACATCTCACCCTACTAAACTTTCCAACTGCCCACAGTCAAAAAAGTCATCAGAACATGGAAATATTAACATCCCAACGCTTGAAACAATGCACTCTCCATCACGTATATCAACATACTAATTCCACTAGGTACTATACTAAGTGTTAACCACCAGTTGTATCACCTTCAGATGCCAGTGATCCATTTGAAGGAACGGAACCAGCTTCATCAGACACCAAATAGCCCATTTCGTCATGCTTCTGCTGTGACTGCCCCCAATTTTGATCAGGAAACACCTCTGATTGCAAGGATGGAACAATGTTGTTGATATGTAGCCAAGTTAGCTCCCACAGGCTATCCCCACCCAAGGCACTCCTCTGTACCAGTATTCCCTTATTCTTCATTACAAGCAAGGTGTTCTTAAGAAGCTCTGGAACTACTTCCTGGAGCTTCTCATTCTTCTTCCCCCTTACTTTGACCTTCATATATTTTTCCATCCTGCTAAGAACTCCCAGCCATAACTTGCAGAATGTTGTTAACTGCGCTAGGTCATGAAGTAACCGTAGAAACGATTTTGAGAGCAGTTTTACAGCAATGATTAGTGTTCCTTCCATGTTCCTATAGTCTTTTTGGGAGTGCCCCTGAGCAATTTCAAGCAGGTCATCAAGCATTGTGAAAATCACAAGATCAAAACACTGCAACCACAAACCATGAGGAAGGTTGATACCATCTGTCCCTGTCAAGCACTTCTGCAATGATGAAAGGGCATGGTTTCTGATCTCTTCTCTCTGATCCAAACAAACTTTTCTTAGTCCTTGCACAAGCCTCAGCCACATTTCACCAATATCCTGATACAACTTTGCAGCTTCCTCCCCCCGCATTGCTTCCTTGGCCTCATGAGACCACCTAGCCAAACAATCAACAGAACCAGACATAAGATCCAGTGCACGAACAGACCTCTCTGCCTGTCCCACTCGAGATTCAGCAAACTGCCTTGCCGTGTCAACACAGAGAACATAGTTGGCCGGTGAAACGTAAGCTCCATCAGACATAATGAACACTAGTGCATCAAACCCTACTTCGGAAGCTTCTGGGTGACGAGCAGTAATCGAGAGTAAAGATGTAACTGTACGCCAACCCATAAGTGTTCTGATATGAGTGGCATTTGCTTTCACTAAGCGAGTTACTTCCTGTGTAATCTGTTCACAGTAGGCATCAGCAACACGGGCATCAAGCTTCAAAACAAGTTGGAGTGACCTCAAAAGTTCATCTGCAATATTCTCTTTGTACGGTAGCAGTCGCTGGCAAATTCGGAGCAGCCCAAAAACAGCTTTCTCAACTAATGCACAAGGCATTACAGTTGATTGAACAATACTGGCTATGTGCTCATAAACACCCTGCCATAATAGCACAATCCTGTCCCTGTTGTTCAGGGTAATTGCAATTAGCAACTCCAGGCAGAAAACTGCAGTATCTTCATCCTCTGGAGAGTTGTTCCCTTTTTGGGGCCGTCCTGCAGCCCAGACAAGTGCCCGTGCAAGCTGCAATAGAGATTCAGCTTGCAAGAACTTGCTCTCAGTAAATATGCTATCAATATGACACTTCTGGATTGTCTGAAGAGTGCGCTGATGAGCAGCAAGCTGCTGTTCAGTGGGTTGTAATCTTGGCTCCTCAGTATCAAGAGATAAGAGCTGACTGAATCGGCCCATCAATCCAGAAGATCTCCTGGGAGTTCCCATGGATTGCATACTAACTGAAGATAAAGAATTTGTCAGAGGTTTTCCGTGCCCAAGGTCAGGGGAAAGCTCGGATTCATCAGCAGCATCGCTGGCCACACGGGCTGGAAGAAGACCAAGTTTGTGCAACCGTAAAATGCAATCCAGAATATTTCTCCAACCAGTGCGAATATAGTCACCATATTTATTTGCAATTGTGAAAACTGTCACAGTTGCCATCCTCGCTTTCATGTCATCACCAAAGGCTAGAACAGGTTCCTCAACAGATGATGGATTCAAAAGAGTTGTGAACTTGCATAAGGATACAACTAGATCATCCAAAACATCTTCAAGATGATGGCATGCAGAAATTTTTGCAACTGCTAAAAATCCATCAATACATGTCTGGTAAACATCTTCACGCTCTGCATGATCAAAAACAACAGAGATAGCAGCAATTGTTGGACCTGACATTATTGCAAACATATCATGATCAAGGTAGGCTCTAGAATCCGATACAATGAACGGAGCAGTTTTCTCCAACTTATGCATGAGATCAATCCAACGGCTTGGCGTCATCTCAGGGAAATCAGCTCCTTGTTCAGGAGTTGTGCGGATTTCATTCTTGCAAATTGAATGGTAAAGTTCTGATAGGAACTCCCGAGGCAAGTCATTGCCTCCATTTATGTGCCTGTTATTCCGAATGAAATCCTCTTCTGTCATCTTTTTCTTCACCTGGACATTGTGCTGATCTGTGTTGAGCATTATAAGTGAATAAGATAATAAGAGTGCAGCGTCCTTGTTAGCTAGAATATGCGGTGACTGTTCATAGTATCTCTCGGAAAATGCTTCAAGCACTCTTTGTATCTTTTGTGATTCTCCTGGCAGTCTAAAAGTTTCCAAGAACAGTCGCAGAGCAGTATCCAGATTCATGTCCTGAAAGTCAAAAGTACCAGCAAATTCATGAAGAACCTGAACACAAAACTCATCATGATTTCCCAGAAAATCCCCAACAAGATTCTTATCCAATCCAGCAGTATACCTGAAAAAACAGGCCACACTTTGGGGGTCAAGTTTGTCAGGTAACAAATGTGTTCCTTGAAGAAACTCTAAGCCCTTCTTAGGATCACGGTTGAAATGATCAGCTCCAATCATTAACCTTCTCTTAATATACTTCCTCCGGCGGACAAATGGGACCCACTGATTAGGATCATTATAATCGTCACATTTCACCATCCAGAAAGGGGTATACTCCCCAATATTCAAAGGGGCCGGTTCTGAAATTGCTGATGCATTCCCTATCCTTTCAGCCATGCCCTGAATAACGGCAATTAGTCCATCCAAAGCAAGAATATGCATAGTTGACAATGGGCAATTCACCGGAAATGCACTCTTTGACAACAAGTTAGCTAGGTCTTCAAACACATTACTGCATGTAATGTCACAATCCAAATTGGCATACATCTCCACCATAAATGTCTTCTGCCGACAGAAGTCCACAAGAGCCTCCATGGCAACCTCTTGTTGTTGGTACAAAGCACCATATCTGCTCTGTGCAAGTCTCAAAATCACACAGGCAAAGAAAGCCTCAAGCTGTAATTTGAGTTCGGTACGCAGATAGTTATACAAGTTGAGAACAATACTACATACCATTGAAAGAATAAGTGGGCTCATTGACAAGCCAAACTGCATAAGATTGCGAAATAATTCATCTTGGATTAAACTCAACAACCTAGGATGATGACATATAGACGGCCCACCCAATTCTATAGCTGAATTTATTAAGCTTAAGGCAAACAGGGGAACATCTTCATCAAATGCCACGGTATTTGATCTAGAACCCATTCCAACATGTTCAACAACATTCAGTAGGGAACACAAGAAATGAAATATTTCCACCATACAAGGGACCCCATATGGTTCTGTCATCAGGTTCATATCAGATGGAAGTGCATCCTTTCCACTACCAGCTCCAATCGTATTTTCTTCCATCACACTTGTTCCTAGACCAGTGGAAACATTAAGATTCAAGTTCACAGAGGAAGCTTGACCATCAAATTCAGAACTACTGTTTCCATTCTCCATTTGTTTACTTTCAAAAGCATAATCATTATCTGGCCCACCAATCTGTAGAAGAAATTAAGGTCGCATGTCTGTTACAAAAGCAATTTTCTAAAGAGTTGAAACAATCACTGGTATCCAGTGTGTAAATTTTAAAGATTACATACAAGGCCTCCAACCACAAGATGCCCACCAATAGAAAAGTAAACAAGAAAAAGAAGGCCCTGAGAGTGTAAAATTAAACAAGGTTCAAATTTCAATTCGACAACCCAATAGCCATGTATGTTTTTCACTTATCATGCAGTGTAGAGATGGTTCAATCAAAATTCAGTAACAATTACAACATGGCATTTAAAGAAATTCTAGCAGTGTACACAACCAACTAAGAACCAGGAAGATTATGAAAGTGTTACCAGTGATGTCAACACAAATATAACAAATAAACTAAGTCTCCTCTGTCAGCTATCACTTCATAATTAAGGCCAAATAAGTTGCCTCTCCTCTCACTTTGAAGAAGTCCCCAGCATGCACTTAGAGTAGTTAGGAACATCTTGTTAGCTATATACCTTAGCAGGTTGTGGAGGAAACCATAATTACAAAGAGAATGAATTCTACAAGTACATATTGCTGATCGAGAGTGAAGATTGCTTCCCAATTGGAATCCTGAAGAGTTACCATGATTATTTAAATAACTGATAAGGGCCCTAAATGTTTATAAATGTTCATCTTAGCCTATTCTCAAGGGAGGGACATAAATGTTCATTTTGGCTTATCTCCAAGGGAGAGATATAAATGTTCATCATATTTAGAAGAAAATAATATAAGAGAATGTTTTGATAGTTGAAGAGCATGAAGCCCGTACACTACCTGCTGCACAGGAAAAACTCCATTAACCAATGCATGTTCAGTGTTGTCAACGTCTGGAAGATGTGAAAAAATGCACCTGACCAGTTCCTGCATTGTATGACGAGCTACCCGCTGCAACAACTCCCCTTTACTTCCTGCTTGATGGATGATACGAAAACAAGTATTCACTATAGTACAAACATGCTGATTACTCAACATGACAGATGCTTTGCTTTTCATACATGCATGAAGGACGTGAAGTATCTTCATCAATACAACTTCTTCTGATGCAGGATCTGTCACCTCAAACCGACAACTAGTGACAGCATCAACTACCAAATGCATGGCATCTTCAACATTTTCAGTATTGTGATCAATGACGTCAAGAGTGAGTATCTTATAAACAGATGATAAAGCAACCCCAGTGATTGGTGCACCAGTTTCATCCGATCGAATCACATCCAAAAATGGCTGGAGATACACAGCAGGGTTGATAGTATGCCATGGATGTTGCCACGAGAAGATTTTCCTGCGCAATGCTTTCAAAGACTGAATCAATGAATGCTCAAGCTGATCATCACCTGATGCATAACGACCACCCCATCTTACATTTTTTCTCATGACAGCCAACACATCACCTACTTCAGCATTGACCATGCATGCTAGGGAAGTTTTATTAGAATAGGAATTGTCAAAGTCTTCAGGTTCTTCCTCAATTGCCTTGATTCCACATTGCGGCTTTACACGCCCCATGATTGAAGTCCCCTTTGAAAATGTTCCAATTCTATCTGTGTTCACTACTTGTTATGCATAGTAGGCACAAGATCTAAGCTGAAATATAAAACCTAACAATCAAAAGAAGAACCAATACATACTATCTAGCCAATTCACTCAACAAAATAAGCATAAACATGCACCAAATAGATATAATATTAAGAACTAAGAAGCTCCAAAAGCCTGTATTAGTACTGCTTTTGCATTTATTAGAACTGCCCTGGCAATTCAAAAAGAGGATGTAACTAGTTAACTGCACATACGACATATCGTGTGAAAATTCTCTACATAAGTCTTCATTCAGCATGCCATTTTCTCAAATTCTCTACTTAACTAACCACGAACCTTAAACGGCAACGTAACTTCAATGTAGCGAAACCATACAAAAACCCTCAAATTAATCATCCCAGAGAGAATCACCAATTCATAAAATTTGGAAATTGTCATGATCAAAATTGCAAGTCAACATAATCAATGCCACATAACAGATCAACAATATAAAAAGAAATACAAATCAGCATCCCATTACCCTAGATCTAATCCTCCGTTGCGTACGCAACACAAAAGTGAATCAAAAGAAAGAAAATTTGAGAAGTGAAACAACAATGACACACACTAAACCAAGCACAGAAGAGTAGCCGGTTGAGCGGATCGCGTCAAAAAGATAAAACAAAATCGACAATCCAAGGCAATGCACGAATTGACAAGAAATAAAACTTCAGTCCTCGAAGTTTCCAGACACGAAAGAGGAACAAATAGCCCGAGAGGGAAAATGGGATAATAGAAAGAAAGAAAAAAAGGCGAATAGAGAGAGAAAGAATGACGAGAACGCGAAAAGTTGTTTGAAACAGATCAAGAGCAATGGGTTCACCTGCCTGACTGAGATCTGAACAGAGTAGAACAACTCTCTCTCTCTCTCTCTCTCGGAGTGAGAAAGCAAGGCTCGAGACTTGCCGGGGAGAGGAATAGAAACCAAAAAAAAAAAAAACACAAACAAATTCAAAATTTTAAAAATATATGAAAACTGCGCCCAGATAAATGGGAATTTTTTATCGGAGACAGACGTCGTCGTTTTATTCGTTGCTAACGTTTTTATTTTATGATTAATTGCTAGGGCGTTTGTACCTATTTTTATTTTTAATTTTTTGTTTTTATTTTTGTATTTAGTTAAAAAGTATGTTTGTTTGAATTTTTAATTTATATTTTTGGTCCTGGTTTCTTTCCTTTTTTAAAGTTATGAAAATTATAAAAAGTTTTTTTTTCATTTTTTTATAATCTGATTTGCTATTATTTAAATATATTATTTAATGTTTAATATTTAATAAAAATTATGAATAATTTAATTCAACATTATATATTTAATAAATTAAAATTAATTATTAATAAAAATTATTAATAATTTAATTTTTATAATTAAATTATATGTAATTAAATTTTAATAATTATTAATAAATATAATTAAATTTAAAATATATAAATATTCAAATAAAATTTGATTTAATAATTAAAATATATTTCAAATAAATATTAATTTATAAATATAATTTTTAATTTTTAATTTATTTAATTTATTAAAACAACATAATTTTATTAATAATTTGTTAATAAATATTACATAAGAGATTAAATAAATTTATTTTTAAAAAATAATTTATATTTAAGTTTTATCTAATATGTAATTATTATCAGTAATAAAAATATAATTATATCAACATTAACAATCAAATATGTTTTTATTTTTATTTGAAAGAAAAGCATGAATAAAAAACTAAAAACGAAAACGAAAACTGAAAACTACAATAAGCACGTTAAGTTGTACTTGGCACTCTTATATTTAAATTTTGAAGTTAGAATTGAAGTTGTTAATTCCTATTTTATCGTTTGCTTCTTTACTTAATTAACATAAATTATTTTAACCGATTTTCTAATTTCAAATTATTAAACCATAAGTGCTTAAATTTTAGAGTAGGAATAAAATTTTAAAATTTTAAAAAAGCTATTTTTATTGTAAGGTTAATTACTAAAATATCATAAATTTTATTGAATTTTATAATTATGTATGAAATTTAAAAAGTGATAATAAAATACTCAAACTTTTAATTTTTACATAAATAATATGCCATTGAAACTTTCGTTAACGATGCTGATGTGGTATATTTTCTACTTAGACTATTATTTACTTACAATTAAAATGATCAAGTACAAAATCCTAAAAATTTTATTATGCTGCTTTTCCTAACCATCTTTCTCCTCTTTGTTTCTCCCACCCAAGTTTTCTCTTTGGTTCTTGATCAAGCGCTCTCCTCTTTGTTTCTCTTACATCCTCCTAATTAAAGTGTTCAAGGTTATAGGCTTCTTGCAGAGGCACGTATATATATTACTATATCATCAATCAGACAAAACAAATGACTTTCTTTTTTTTTTTTGGTAAATCAGTTATAAGATAAATGTAGAAAAAGAGTTTATGTACATAGGTAGAGATTATGGAAAAAACTAATCTTATACCAATCCAAAATAAAGCAACCCGCCCAAAAGTTGGCAAGAGAATCCCCGAAATATTGTTTCAGCTCATTACATCAACAATCGAAATCAGTTATTCGTTTATAACTTAGCAGAAGTCCTCTTTTCCCTATAAGGCAAACGTCTTTGGGAGCATACTACATTTACAACTCCTTGCAATTAGTCTTTCATTGTCCAATTCTTCATTGACATTATCTTGGGACTTATGAAGCCTTCCAATATTTTATAATTTCACACCAGCTCTAGGACCTGACCCTATTACCTTCCTTTCCCACCCTGTATGTTTGTTATCTGAACTCCCAAAGCTTTTCCTTCCCATGGTTCTGTTGTCTAAAACCTGCAGGCATCGCGGTCTTCATTGCTGGAAGAGTGTTACATCTCCTTCTCGACCACTCTGCCCTATCTCGTTCTTGCCTGAAAGACTACAAACAGCAGTGAGTTGGGAACCTCTCATATTCATTGCCCACTGAAGTCTCTCCCTATCTTTACTGAGTACTCCTTCAACTTGTTGTTGCTCCTCCATGTCCATGTTTAAACTGAGTTCCTTCCAAGAGTGTGACTGCTGATATGTTGCTAACTGATCTTTGATGTTCGATGGAATGATGGCTTTCTACTCTTTTCTTTATTGATCTGGATTAGCTTACTATCCGATATTTCCTTTTGCATACCTTAAACAAAAACTGCATATTTGTTGTTAGTTACTTAAAAAAACTCCTACCTTTACCTTCCCATGGTGTTTACACTGATTTGCTCCATAACTTAAGTGATCACTCTAGAATTCAATCTCTCCACCTCCATTGCTTCATTTTTAAAGGTTCTGGCATTTATTTCTTTCCAAAGGGTATAAACAAAAACTGAGAGGATGATTGGAAAAAGATTAGGGTCACAAGTTCTGAAATTGTGGGGTTGATTCAACCAAGTGGGAATGGTCTGGAGGTGGATCTGTTGTGGAAGGTTGAGGTGGAAATGGGTAAGGCAGTGAACCCACACTATTTTTTAGAAGGGGCAGCCAAAGAATAAATGTTTCATTGTTTCATTGTCCTTGAAGCATAAGGAACAATGAATGGGGGCGTGAAGGTAGAGAAGTTTGTCTCTTGTTTGTAACTTTCCACTAAAAGCCAACCATAAGATGAGGGAGCTCCTTAGGTTGTTCCTTTTGAACCAAACTAGTATATACGAAAGGACTCTTTGTATTGGGGGTCGTAAAAAGGTGTAGGCTGAAGAATTGGTGTAAGAATTATGATTTACTGGCCCAGCTAACAACTCCAAACTATCTTATTGAGAACTGTTCGGTTGATACTGTTAAGGTTCCAGGTTACCTAAAGTGTCTGTTGTGACTTCTTGCCAACACCACCTATTGTTTCTGATCACTTCTGATACCATTGTTGTCATACTTAGTTTTGAACCATTAATGGCCCTCGGAGTGGAAAAATGCTTTAGGATTCCTCTCAGATGCTAGGGGTCTTGCCAAAAATAAGTTGAAACACTATTTCCAATCCTAAATCTAAATTGGTTCCTTATTTTGTCCCTCGCTGATAATATTTTCATCCAACTCCATAAGCTATTGTTATTCGGTTGAGAACTCCAAAAATTCCTCCTCCTCAAGATTATAGAATGTACCCTATAAAATAATGTCTTTCAAATAAAACATAACTTCATATAGGGAAAGCTTCTGCAAAGTGAACGAAAGATCATGCTTAAGGGTGAGTTTTAGGACTATGAGATATAATTAATGTGATTAAAGAGTTGTAGTAACAATTTAATATAACACATATTAGGTTGCAATAGGTTATGCAATTTTTATCGCAAACATCTTATCTAGAATAATTACTCTGCAGACAAAATTTTCATCGCTTGAATTGGGAAATTAGATTCGTGAAATGGAATTTACTTAATTTCTTCTTCCTACAAAAGAAGCAATTTGTAGATTGATATATTTAGCTTTGACTATTTAACTAATTAGCTATTTGGATTTAGCTCCAACATATGTTTTCATAATGTTCAAAGTTGAAGATAGGCTAATGACAACTTTGAGATTTTAGCTTTAAGTTGGGGGTAAACAATTCGAATATATTTTAATTCAATAAACAAAGAGAGGAGGCTCATGGAATACTATTTTGTTAGCAAATATAGTTTGTAAAGCATGTCAAAATTGCCCTTTAAGAGGTGATTTAATTAGTTTATATATTTTTCTTAAATATTCAAATATTGGATATCTTGTATTTATTCATATGTAATATCTTGTATTAATATATTCATATAATTTTATGGGTCTAACCCCATTTTAGACATATTTACTATACCACTTCCATTAAACTTGGGCTTCGAAAGTGTTTGTTGTCTTCACAGATCAAAAGAAACAAAGATTTGGCATATTTGAGGTAGAAATTGATTATTGGAAGCTATTTCTAGAGCACACGCCTGTGTCTAGGTTGCACATGCCTGTGTCACTGGTGGAAATGGTCGTGTAGATGACTATATATGTCTTTATAACCTTATATGAGTTTAATGGTGATGTTTCAAAGATAGACACACATGTGTGGAGTTAATAGCGGACACGACTATGGCTACTTACACGTACTAACCGTGTAAGTCATTGGAACTGTGTATCTCAGCAAATTCAAAATTTGAAACTTTAAAGTCAGAAATCATCACCACACACAACCATATGGGCAACCTATGCAATATAAAAACCTTATCTTTTGAGATTTAAAAGGCTTGTTAAGAGGCAGAAGTTGCATGAGATAGAAACACTCTATAAAAGAAGAGTTTTAAAGTCTAGATAACATTCTTCAAATATATTTTTATTGAGGTATGATTTCTAGGATTAATTTAGGAGTGAATTAGTATATATCAATTTGTAATCAATTCTGGATTTAAAAGAGAGATTAGTTGTGGTTGTTTTATGAGATGTTCTTGAGTTAAAGTTAATAGCTCAAAAACTTAAACACTTATATCTTACTATTTTTGATTTTGTGGATCATTCTTATCAGTTTGTATTTACACTAGAGGATTTTTCATGTTAAAATCATATGTTCAATTTATCTTTAGTCATCTATATCACTTGAGTAGCTTGATATTAGTTAATAATTCTTATTAATCTTGTGGTGGTATTGCTTGGAATCTAACAGCTTGTAACACCCAAATACCCCCTGGGAGGATATGTGGATGCCACCCAAGACAGTACAATCAAAACAGAATCTCAAACACACATATATTACATATTGTAGTCTCAGAACAAAAAGAATATTTACAGGCCCAATAAACAAGAACAAACAAAATACATATTCGACCAGTATAAACCAGACGCCTTTGGCCATTGCGGTTGACTCGTCCCAGTCTTTAAACTCTTCGCTCTGAACCTACACGGGGCAAATCCACCGTGCTAAGCTTATAGCTTAGTGAGTAA
>JAOSBP010000003.1:13031050-13056370 GCA_027563825.1 Erythroxylum mucronatum
TCAATAACCGATCCGGGTTTCAGAACCTTGCTTGTTGGTTAATATTTAACACGATACCTCTCCTGAATTGCTTCTGCTTGTTCTTCTGGCTCTTTCCATTTTAGTAAACGTGTTTTGCAATTTTCAATTTTAGAAAATGATTTTTTCAATATTAATTAGTAAACATGTTTTCGACAATTTTCTACTGAAAATGAAAATTGAAAATATATGCAAAAAATTAAGATAGAAAACAAAAAACTGTTTTCTGAAAGTAAACGCACCCTAATTGTTTATAAAATTGTTAAAATTTGAATATTATGTGTTTATTAAAATGCATTGTTCTTTCAATTTTTATTGTTATATATATGTGTGTGCGCGCGCGCGTTATGTATATCATACTTGATTTATTCGTAAATAAATACACCTAATAGAATGATTAATTGTTGATCAACTATTATATGGATGATGATTGGAAACATAATGATCTTTTAATTCCATAGATAGTTGTAAAAATAATTAAAGCTTCTATTTAAAAGATTGCAATGAATTTACTGAAATTGATAGCAATCACATATTAAATGCGTCATTATGGACATATTGTTTGAGGAAAATGACTATTGTATCTAAAATTTTATTATAGAATTCACTAGAAGTGAAAATTTTAATGACAAAAATTTAAAAATTTGGAAGTATAAAAATCCATTATGTATTGGAAGAGCAAAAAACTTTTTCCTCATTATATGAAATCATGATCGCCTTTAAAAAGGACATTATGACTCAACATAGGAAAATAATGAGGCATGTAGCTCATATAAATGAAGACGTATTTGGCTTATACAACATATATAATGATGTTATGATAGAGATCAAGAGGTATAACCATGCCAAGGATAACTAACTGTCATATGAATCCACCAATAGGCTGGTAGCGCAAAGATAAGAAATAGCACACTTATTAAAGTTAGGTCTATAATGGTACAAACAAATTTTCCAATTACCTATTGGGGTGATTTATCACTAATGATCAAATATGTGCTTGGTTTTTGTGTTTGTAACCTAGTAGAAAACGATGTTGTTTATTGTTAAAGAAAATAACATCGTTTGTTATTAAAGAAAATAACGTCATTTTTTATTAATTCAAAAGAAATTAAGCACTTGACAATGATTCAAAAAAGGCAAAACTAATTTATATTACATTAATTGATTCCTTTTAGGGTTAATTACTAAAAAACTCAAACTTTTGTTAATTTTTCAATTATAGCCTGAACTCTAAAAAGTAACAATAATATGCTAAAACTTTAAAAAAAATTCAACTCTAACATGACATTAGTCTCATCGTTATCTTTACTGATGTGACACTGCCGCATGTCAAGGGACACTCATTAATTAGACATGTCAACGTAATTAGCTGAAATGACTTTGATTATTGAAACTACATCGTTATAAAAATAAACATGCCTCCTTCTCTCACCATGGATTTTTAGTGTAAAAGTTCTTCTTTTCGAAGTAAAATAGTTCAAAGGTCTACTCCTCCCCAATCTCAATTCAACACTCAAATTCCCACTTCCAAAATAAGAAAACCAATCTCTTTACCTCTCAGTCCCTAACTTACTCTTCTCGGCTAACCCACATTGTTAAACCCACCATTCATCTTTGTATAAACAACAAGCAATCCCTGTCTCACCTCTTCTCACACCCGTGAATCGGCCCACCTAATTTATTAGTTAATTGAAATAAAAGACTAGTGGTAAAGAGGATGAAGAACTTATTGATTGAAGAAGGAAATGGGAAAATGTCTATATAGTTTATATAAGACTAATTTATTAGTTAATAAACATAATTTTGTGTGTGTGTGTGTGTGTGTGTGTGTGTGTGTGTATTGAAAAATTGGTTGGCTTATAATTATCCTAGTTAAACTGATCGGTCTAATATAGTTTTTAAAACCTTATTATTTATTAATAAGAATAATAACAATCACTATAGAAATATCGTCTCCTACACTCTGGCATATTCTTCCTCCACTATCATCATCTCCCTTAACTTGGATCTTATGTAAATACCATAAAATGTTATTATCTGGATAATGGTTCTTAGTTCTTGTAGCATTGATAATGATATTAACAAATCAAGTTCATGAAAGGCTTTCTAAGCTAGAGCTCAATAACTCAATTGACCATATTCTATCAACAAATGGTTATATTGTTTCTTGGAAATAAAAGGATATGGATTTTGTGAAAAGAGTGATGTCTTTCTAGGAAATCAATAAAAATGTTGCATAAAGCATAATTGAAGTTAATAGATCTATACTTTTTTCCATAATGCAAAACTTGATAACATTACAGGCATGGTCTCATGAAGCTAAAGGAAATAACATTAAGAAGTTGTCCCAAAGGTTGGAAGTGTTTTTATAATATAGAATGAGAAGAAAAAGAAAAGTTCATTATGCACAGTGAAAAGCTAGTTGTAACTTATAGGAAACGTAGATTCTAACGTCATTTTCATTCATAGGGGTGGTTTTCAAAGGGTAAATTAGATGAATAATTATTGGGTACTTACAGGGACTAACTACACTAAATTATTGGGTACTTATAGGGACTAACTACACTAAGTACCAAAGCATATAAAAATACTTCAAATACAAGCTAAAATCTCTCAAAATTATGCTAAGAATACAAAGGAATTCTAATAACATAACATGTATATAAAACTTATCTCTAATGTTCAACTTATATGATTTATAATCAATTATCTCGTACAAATATGCTCCATATTCATTCCTATTTCTTTATTATGTTATTGATATAATTATACTTGTTATCTTTGTGTCTGGTTTACATTGATACATTTCAACTATAGTATATATGAATGTTCTCTTTATTGCTTCTTAATGCATTTATTTCAGATTTTTGCAATATTTACTAGGGTACTTAATTAGGGTCTCTATTATATAAGTATCTTAATGCTTCTTAATGTAGCTTATACAAGTGACAATGATCTTCCTCAGTGATTCTTAGTGACCCCCAAAAATGCATGTAGGCTCACCCATTAACTCATTATCTGATACAAATCAACTTCATCTTCACACATTAACAAATTTTTCAGAAAAGAGGCATTTTATCAAACACCTAATATGCATCAACAAATCATCCCAACTTCAAAAGCAAATTTGAGAACTTAACCTTCTAACACTAACATTTCAACCTAAATTGTTCTTATCCATTCATAAAATACTCAAACATACAAAACATAACACTCAAACATACTAAAAAAAAAACTCAAATCAAACCATGGTGGTGGGAGAAGACCTCCACGAAAATGCAACAATGGTGGGAGAAAACCTACCCCTTCCGACACACCACCAAGTGACGACAACGCCGACCACAACGCACGACCAACTGACGACAATGAACAGGAGGAGAAGAAGAGTGTTTTAACGTAACACCAAACAACGTCGTTTTCTTCAAGTTAATAATGTTCAACCGTAAGTAGACGACGACGTATGGACTGGAAATTTATCGACAGAATTTTTCGTCGGTGATAATTCGTCGGCAAAGTCAAAACTTCATTATTCTGCCATCAATTCCTGTCTTGTTTGCTGACGGTATTATTCCGTCGCTAAATTATATTTTCTCATCTAATTTTTTGACGAACAAATAAAAACCGTCGGTAATTTGCAACGGTTTGTTTTCCGTCGCTATTTTTCCGCCACCAAATGCTATTTTCCTTGTAGTGCATGTTTTGTTAGTCTTCCATCCTTGTTCTTGTTGCTTCATATAGTTTTCTTCCCTAAACACTATCTCTCAGAGGAGTTCTGGAAAAATCGACTGAATCAACTCTTAGTTATTGGTAATTTCATCCAAAAGTCCAATGTTACCTCTATACGTTTGAAAGATTTAGAATATTGAATTTGAAGTTCTGAAAAATTATTATGCAATTTATCAATGAGTATATATGCTCCCAAGGACGAAACAGCCGCGAAGGTTTTTGGCTTAGTGTAAACAATTCAATCACAGTTCCTCTGGTGCTCATGCATGTGGAAATATTTATGAAAGATTTAGTTGCTGTATTTATCTACATACTAGTTTGAGCAGAGAGTGAACTCCACTAATCTTTTAAAGTTCACGTTATGGAATCTATGACTCATTGCATCGCTTATAGTGTATTTAACCAGGAAAGTGTAATTATATGAAAATTTCATGCACATATTATGCAATACAATATACTCACTTGGATTTTTTTAAGGTATTAATTTCTCATTCAAATGGAATGAGGACACCTTTACCGTCTACCTCAAAATTATTTCCGTCACAATTAATCACTAAACAACATCTCTTTGGCGTAGGGTTGTTGGTTGCCGTTTTGTTCGTCACCAGGATCTAAAAGTTAACTTGCATGGTGACACCGAGCTGGTGCATGCTTGTCCCTTGTGAATTATCATACTTCTTCAGGTACGTAGCGTTATAGCAGGCGAGTCTCTGAGATATTATGTTTAATTGGTAAGTTATGAGTTCAATTGGATTTGATTGGACGTGCCTGCATTGTAAAGAGAATTCATTTGTTCATCTCTTAGGGAAAAATACAAGGTTAGGGATATACCTAAGTGCAAGTTTTTATTTAGGTCTTTGAGTTTGAGCAACTTGGTGCATATTATCGATACCAAACTCTGGGGGATTTTTACTAGGCTCTCTCTCGCCTGGAGTTTTGGTTACCGCAAGATTGTGCTGGAAGTGGATTCCACGACAGCTCTTCAAGTGATTTCTTCCACAGTCCACAGAGCTCAGGCCATCAACCCAGGGGCGAAGCCAGAAAATTTTTCCAGTGGGGGCAAACAAAAATTTCAGTGGGGGCAAAGCTTCAAAAAAAAATTTTATGGAGGCAAAAAAATAATAAAAAATTTTTACATGAATTTTGTGGGGGGAAAAAAATTTACATGAAATTTTAGAAAATTTTTTTGGGGCAGTGTGGGCAGCTGCCCATAGTGCCCACGCTGCCCCTTCGCCACTGCATCAACCCCATCGTCCAGGGTATCCATGAGCTGCTCTCTCGGAACTGGACTGTTACTTATCGTCACACTTATCGAGAGGGCAACCGCTGCGCTGACTGGCTAGCGCAGTACGCAACTCATTTGGCTTTCGGAATCTTATCTCTGCCAGCTCCACCCATTGGGTGTCATTTTCTGCTTGTAGCAGATATGTCGGGAACCTACTTCCCTAGACACACTCTGTAATTTGCGTTTGATTTTTCCATTTAAAAAAAAAACTTGGCACCTATTGAGAAAGAAAAGGTATTCGAGTCATACGTTGAATCGTGTCATTTTTTACTTTTTATTGTATCATAAAAATTATATAGATTAAATTCCTCTTTAAATTTTTAATTTAAAATACAACAAATCTAATGGTCGAAAAAAGTTCTCTAGCTTATTTACCAAAAAAAAAGTTATCTAGCTTCTATGTTGATGAATAATTTAATTACTCATATTTTAATACTTAATTAGGTTTGTTATACTATAATTAGTGCAAATTAACCTTTTTTAAAAAATGTAAAGTTAATTGATATGTATGAAAATATAAAACCAATTCAATTCAAATGATATGAGGTGTATAAACGAGTGAGATTTTGGTTTGAGCGATATGATGGTAATATAATTTTATTTCAAATCACAACTATAATTAATGTTGTGCAAACTTTATATAGAATTATGTCATTTTCAAGATAATTTATATTATATATACAATATATTTAAATAAAATTTCAAATTAGTTAACGTTAAGATTTTAATTAAAAATTAAAATTATTACAAGTCAAATTGTAATTAGAAACCAATACTTAAAAACTTTTTGATGGCGATAAAAATTTAACTATTTTAAAAACATACAATGAAATCCACAGTCTACGTCACACTAACAAAATTTAAGAAATTATTTTAATTTTCGTAAAAATAAAGGATAGTTATTTATTAATTAAGAATTTAAAATATTAATTTTCTTTTTGACCCTTTTTTTTATTACAAGGGAAAAGAGAACAATCTAACTATCCAAAAGAAGTCATAGAACGACGGTATAACACGCCGTGCGTGTCTCGGAGGAGACAGTCCAAAATAGGCAGCGGGGGCTCCTGGAGGATGCTCATGCCGGGGGCGGAAAAGTTAGCGAGGCTAGCAAGAAGGTCTGCGCATTGATTCCCTTCCCGAGGAACATGATGACACTGGATCTCCTATTCACGGTCAAGAAGACGCCGAATACCTGTCACCAAAATAAAATCATTAGACAAAACAGGATCAGAAGAGGAAAGTAAATTGATAACTTCGAGAGAGTCCACTTCAACAATGACTTGTCGGTAGCCCAAATTTCAGGCGAGTCTAAGTCCCGAGTGGACTCCCCAAAGTTCTGTAGCAAGAGGGGACCCCCTGGGCAGACGCTGGGTAAAGCCACCACACCACCGGTCATGGCTATCGCGTAGGAGCCCGCCAGCAGAACTGATACGACCGCCCTGTTTCACTGCCCTTTCATTATTCAATTTAACCAAACCCACAGAGGGCTTACTCCACCCAACCAGGCGTCCCACTTTACGCCCGGAGTTGGAAAGACACTGCTATCCCTGTGGGCTATGTTCTTGGGACCCGTTTTCTACCTTAGAAGATGTCGTCTGAGATCGTTGTGGCAATAATTCATAATTGTACGGTAGCCGACTCAGCTTTTACCTTTCAAAGAACTAAAGATTTTCTAAAGAACCGGTTATGACGGTGAAATCCATACTGTAGCTGCCAGTACATTAAACCAATAAGGTTCAAACATATGAATCACCTGAGTGCTGCTTCTCACTTCAACGGCAACGGCCGGTGAATTTGACATGGATTCAACTACTAATCACATATTGTCTTATCAGGAGCTTTATTTATAATCTTTATGTCGATCAATAACCAATAATTTACAAGTTGTGGTGCAACATTTTGTAAATGTATCTCAAATGAACATTTTAGAGTTACAAAAGCTCAATTACGGTGCTAAGGAAAAGGGTGAACAAGGAGTGGTAAAAGACAACAGGAGAAAACGCGTAGGAAGAATACCAGTCGAAGCTACAGCTTCCTTTGTTTTTTCTCGTGGACCTTTTGCGTATACTAAACACTTAAAATAAATCAATATCTTTTTTTTAAAATGGGGAATTCTGAAAAAAAAGCAGGAGCACTTTGCTCAAGTTTTTGGATGCACAAGTCTAACTATATTTCCTTTTTGTTTCTTCTGAAGATATAATCTTAAGTTAATCATAGCTTTACGGGCATAATTAGATAGACAAACGAAAAATAGGTTTAAACACTATATTGACGTAAAGAATTAAGATTAGTTGGCATTTTTGTCTACCAAATGTTCTCAATAGACAAGTTAACTAGTCCTAAGACAAAGAGATTCAAGAACAAGAGAAACTGCCCCTTCTTCGCATACTTCTGAGGGTATGCTCGGTGTTACTCTGAAAGATATGTACAAAATTGCACAGCAACTCACCCTTTCATCAATGTCTTAGTCTAAGCAAAATCTGAGTTGTTCACTATTAAAATCTCAGTCTCTTTAGTATTGGTCACGTAAGAACTCTGGGAAGCTCATCTCTTCCTAAATTTGTTGGAAGTATCGAAACTATGGAATAAGGTGGCCAAAAAACCAACGTAAAAAAACAAGTACCAGGATACAAATATTTCCATTTAGCAAGATTGGATTCTACGAAGCCGTCATCTTTTTAAAATGGGACATATATGTTCTGATCTATGTATCTATCTGAGGAAGGCCTGGTATATGGTATATGCCACACTCGGTGTATAATGTTATAACAACTCCGCATGCTTTTGGGACAATTGCACGTAAGCAAAGAAGACTACGGCGCCATTTGGGACAAAAGTTACAACTGTATGTTCTCTGTTCTTGATTTCTCCCCAACTGAAAGTGAAATCTCAATATGGGATTTGATGAATTTATTAAAAATATTCCAAATTGATTTAGATATTGAAGACAAGTGACTATAAAACAAAGAAGAAGCTACAAGAAGAAGGAAGCTCGGTGACCGATATTTATTGGGAACTATCAACTTTCGCTTGTATATAATATATGCATCAGCTTGCAAACATCAAAAACTAGCAGAAAAGAATCCAGCCTTGCACTATTCTAGCAGCGGAGATAGTTGTAGAACTCGAGTCGAGTGATCAAATGAAACAGGAGGAATGTCATCAATTGTTAAATCATGGTGTTGGAACAAAGAGAAAGTCCTGTGAGGTTCATGAATTAGATGAGAAGAAAGCCAATGTCGTCGATGGAAACATGACTGCGGCTTGGGACCAAATTAGGGAGGAGGCGGCAGCATTTGGTGGCGCTCGACGTGGTCGGAAACGTTATGTTGGAGTCCGACAGCGACCATCAGGACGGTGGGTGGCAGAGATAAAAGATACGATACAGAAGATCAGAGTGTGGCTAGGAACTTATGACACCGCCGAGGAGGCTGCGAGAGCGTACGATGAAGCAGCGTGCTTGCTACGTGGGTCTAATACAAGAACAAATTTTTGGCCTTGTTCACCATCTTCATATTCAAAACCTGCTCTTCCACCAAAGATCACCAATCTGTTGCTCCTTAGGCTCAAAGCTAGAAATAATGTTGCTGGGGAGTCGATGGATACTCCTAATCCAGGTAACAATTTACAGCAACAAGAATCAACGGAAATGGAAGAATACCAGTTTGATAATTTCTGCAATGTAAATCCGGACTGTGTTGCAACTGGAATCAGTGACACTCTTGGGAGTTGTAGTGGGACTGCAGCTACTACTAATGATCATATGAGTAGCTGTCTTGAAACATCAGGTTTAAAGACCGCAGATAATGGGAGTGATTTTAGAGCATTTGATCTGGATTACGATAACTGGAGCACTTTTTCTCATTATCACTTTGGTCAAGGAGGAGGCATAAAAGTGGAAGAAAGAGGGGAAGAGATTGATACAGGGTTGATAGATATCAAATTTGAGGATTCTGTGGCACAAACATTGGACTGTTCTGCATTTGACATAGCACAGGAAATGATGGAGCCAATAGAGCTGGGGAAGAGTGAAGATGATCAGTCAATGCTGAGAGAAATGATTAAGAGATTAAACTATGAGCGCAAGTTCTCAGCTTCTCTTTATGCCTACAATGGAGTAGCTGAATGCTTGAGGCTGACTCGCAGGTCAGGATTGGTTGGACGAGAATTCCCATCCAATCTCAGGATTTGCCATAATAATGAGGAGGCTAGCAAGTTAAAGGACGTAAAGAAGGAGGTGCAAGAAGTTGGCATTCCACAAGTGCCTCCCGAACTGGGGCCATTTACTTCCTCTACACTGGGCACAGAAACTGGTGAATTATCGCTTTGGAGTTCTCTTGATCTTCCTCCTATTTGCTTCATTATTTAGTTAATTACATGAATCATTGGTAGTATAGACTAGTCTTTCAGGAATTCAGATGAAAGATTCATATATTTGATTAAGCATCAGAATAAATCGTTTCTGTATTTCTCTAACAGCAAATCCTGCAAAAGTTGTTCAACAAAACAAAGCATATCTTAGTACGAGTTCATGATATTTGCTTTACTTCCAGACATATATATACATTAACGCAATAGAACGCAAAGAGTGCAGAGTTTTGCCTGTCAAACACGAAAATCTCATTTCGTCAATGTTGTTACAGACGATGAGAAGGCAATCAGGGATAAGTACAATATTCGTCATTGCCTCGTAATGTAGTTGCATGACAACTTTCTTCAAGAGCCATCGAAATTTTATCAAGTTTGATGAAGAAAGCTTTGCTTCTTTCAGTCAAAAAATGAGTACATCTAGACTCCCACTAGGAAACATTGCACCAAACAAAGCTTAGCATTTGCTAACTTAGAAGTTAACAATCCATAATTTCTGTTTTGAACTTACATTTGATAAAACAGCACCTAAGCAAAATATTAATAATATGGCCGAAGACAAGCAATCATCTCAAAGATGAAACAACAAGAAGTCCCTTGTCCCTCAGTCCACATTATCCTTAACCTGAGGGTTAGAGTTCATTATGGCACCATTCATTAGATGATAAACAATGGAATGCTGCTCCTGAATGACAAGAAATTGGATTGTCGCATTTGCTAATTTTTCGTATAGAATTATCCGTCAACACAAACTTCCATTACCCACTATTCCAAAAAGAAACGATAACATTAACATTTCTTCCCTGTGGCCAACTTCAACATAGCTCAAGGTTTTGAAATTATACCTCACAACAAATGCAGCAAATGCTATCCGAATCTTCTTGTGGATATTCAGAGTAAAGCTCTTTCGAAATCGGTTATCATTAGACATCATCTTTCCCCGTATAGATAAGAATTCATTATTATTGTTGTTGTTATCGCGTGTGTGGTTTTTATCATTATTTGCTTCGTAAAAGTTACGAGTTTCCTTTAACACCAGACTAAATTAGAAGTGTCTAACTTACCCCCAAAAGTTAGCTCAAGAGGGGAAGGTTTGCATACTATTATAAATTCTTGAATACTCTTATACTTGTCCGATGTGAGATTTCTGACACACCCCCTCAGTCCAAAGTAGGACTGGACATTTGCTGGACAAATTGAGCAAAGAAACATAATCGGGCACCGCCCCAAATAATCGAGATAAATTGGCTGATACCATATTAGAAGTGTCTAACTCATCCCCAAAAGTTAACTCAAGAAGGAGAGATTTGCACACTATTATAAATTTTTAAATGCTCTCATAATTATCCGATTTGAGATTCTTGACAAGACGAGGTAAAAGTTTGCTTAAAGCATAGCGTAAGCCGTTAATGATGTCATTTAAAAAAAAAGGCGTCAAATTCCGTTTTTATTTTCATAGCGGAATAGAGGTTTGGAATCTGGCACGCCGTTTCCACGTGTACTTTTGCAATGTTTGCTATCTAAAGATTGTCAGGTCCTGCAAAATGCTATGACCTTAAAATTTCTAAACATTAACGATGAATGTCGCAAAATAAAAGAAAAAATAAATTATCTTCTTACTAAATAATTTAGGTGTAAGAAATAATTTAGGATTACATTTTAGTGTAGGAAGAAAATTAATCTCTAAGAATATGATTTAATCTCTTAATATTTCACTTTATTAAGAAGGGAAATCATTTTCTTAAAATATTATACTCTTTCAAAATTGAAAAAAAATAGTCTTTTAAAATTTCATATTCTTTTATTTAAGGAGAACAATTTTTTAAGAGTATACAATCTTTAGAATATCAAAACAATGACTTTCCTAAAATAGTATACAACTAATATTCAACTTGACACCCCCTTTAAGGTAAGGAGTTGATGTCTTTCATTCCAAATTTGAATAAAAATATCATGAAAACTTGAATTACTCAATCTCTTTGTTACAACATCAGTTAGTTGACTTCAAGATGCAACATATGACATGCATACAAGTCTGTCCTCCAATTTCTCTTTGATAAAATGTCTATCAATTTTAACATATTTTTGTCTTACCATGTTGCCAAAGTTATAAGCAATATTGATGGTTAATTTATTATCAAAACAAAGTTTTATAAGATGTTTACATTAACTTTCAAGTCATCTAGAATAGTCTTTTATTATAACAACACACACAATTCTTGAGTAGTTATTCTAAACACTAATTCTGCTAATGATGTAAGTATAATGTTTTATTTCGTACTCTTTCAAGTTGTCAAATTGCCTCTAAGAAAAGTACAATAATCTATGGTTGATCTTCAATTCACTACAAATTATGAATAATGTGAAACAATATAAGCTTCTAAAATGAGATGATTATTCGTCTTAAACATTAAAACAAATATAAGCGTCTAAAATGAGATGATTATTTGTCTTAAACATAATTTCTTTCTTTAGATTGCCTTTTAAGTAATGTAGCATCCTATGCCTTTTAAGTAATGTAGTATCCTATACACAACTTGTAAATGTAAATTTATTAGATCATGCATGAATTGACTAATTATGCTTACTAAGTATGCTATGTTGAGTCAAATATGAACAAGGTCTATAAGTCTACCTACTAGCATTTGGTAAATCTTTCTATCAACAATTAGTTCTTCTTTCACTTCTCTAAACTTATTATTTAGATCGATTATAGACCGATTTGCATCCGATCTTTATTGTCTCCTTTAAGAGATCAATCACATATTTTAAGATATGAAAATTTCTTGTGTAGAATATGTCACCTTAATATAAAAGAAGTACTTCAATTTCTCAAAGTCTTTTATCTTGAATTCCTTAATCAGTGGTTGCTTCAATTCTTCTTTTTCTTTTTCATCATTTCCAATTATAACAATATCGTTGACATATACTACAAGCGTGGTCAGCCCCCTTATAATTATGTGCTTGAAGAAGAGATTGTGATCACTTTGACTTTGTTTATTTCCCTTTCATAACTTTAGAAAATCTACCAAATTATGCTCTAAGATTTTGATTCGACCCATATAATGCTTTTTTCAACTTTCAAACTTTACTATTCGTATTTTCTTCAAAACCTAATAAATTTTCATGTAAATTTCACCATAAAGGAAGGCTTTTTCAAATCAAACTATAGCAGTTGCTAGTCAAAGTGAGCTGCCAATGATAAAAAAATCCTCATAATATTCATTTTTGTCACTAGGAAAAATGTTTCTTGATAATCAATCTTATAAGTTTTAATGTATTCGTTAACAACTAATCGTGCTTTATATATCTTTTATGATCTATCGTTCTTATATTTCAATATGAAGATTCATTTGCAGTCAACTATGTTCTTTCTTCTTTGGTTTATTAACAATCTTTTATAGCCTGCTTTTTTCTAATGCATCCATTTTCTATCTCACAACATTCTTCCATTTCCTTTATAACAATTCCTCCTAAACAATATTAAGAATAGAAACTATATTTAGACTCATATTTTTTGTAAGATGATGAAAAGTGTTTAAGTGACGTGTAATGGGACTATAAGTATAACGAGGAGTGAGTCATATAGTTTGTAGCATTAGAGAAAATTATCCAAGTATTGACCTAATAATTGTGTAAAGAATTCATTCAAAATAAAGGTTTATTTAAGAGATCCAAAGACTCAACTACAAATAACTTCTTAAGAAATCTCAATAAAGTCTATCAATCTCCTTGCTATTAAAAATCCATTTACTCGAACTTTACACAATCTTTAATGCAGATATATTGAGATAAAAAAGAAAAATAAAGTCCAAAAAAACCTAACAATATAGGTTGCTCAAAAGAAAACTCTTTGAAAAAACCATAAGATTCTGATACCATGTCCATGATTTAGAATTACATATTTATATATACCTTAAAGTAAGAAAAAATAAAAAATCTCTAAGAATAAAGATTAATATCTTAAAATTTGACACTATCAATCTCCTTGCTATTAAAAACTCATTTATTTATACTTTACACAATCTTTAATGCAAATATATTGAGCTAAAAAAAGAAAGATATAGTCCAAAAAAACACAAAAATAAAGGTTGCTAGAAGAAAACCTCTTGAGAAAAAACCATAAGATTCTGATACCATGCCTATAATTTAGAATTACATATGTATATACACCTTAAAGTAAGAAGGAAAAAAACTCTAAGAATAAGGATTAATTGCTTAAAATTTTACAGTCATTGAAGAAAAGAAAACAATCTCTCCTAATTATCTTAAGAAAGGAAAAACAAAAGTGTCTCCTAAAATTTCACTCTTTTAAAAAGAAATAACAATCATTTAGGATCTCACAATCTTTGAAATATCAAAAACACTAAAAATAATTTCTTAAATAATATACAACAACAATGCTTTATATCTTTCCATCATGTCAATTTTTAAGCCAATTTAATTTTATCAATTTAGTTTGACTAAAGCTATCTCAAAATTCTCCTATAAGAAAAGGCTACTAAGAGTTAGATATTTGCAAGTCATCATATGATCTTGTTCTTTTGAATTAGAATAGTAATACTTGTCATGCTTTTAATAATAAGTAGCTAAGAAACTTGCACTCTTATATCACCATGATGAATTCAAAGGTACATTATAAATGTGAGGCTAATTGATGCAAGAGCATTCAAGAATGGTCTAGTACATGGAGATAATCACGAAGCATTAATATTTGGATTGCATGGGCTGAATGCGAGAGACATCACTTTTTATGGGATGAAAGAGAAGGTAGTTGGGTTTGGACTAAATATGAGCTACATACATATTATGACCAAAATTTAGGAAATTTTATTTTATTTTCATATTTTTCTATTATTATAATTTTAGGAAGGATAATAATTAAGAAAAGGAATGGAAAGTAGGTTTGTTTGTCACTAAACTACTATTCTTTGTTTCCTAGTCAAAATTAAGTATTTTTGTTTTCTTAGTTTCCTAGTCAAATTAGGCATATTTGTTTTCTAGTTAAATTAAGCATATTTGTTAGATTATTTTTAGTAGAATTTTAGTTTCATTTTCCAATTCAAAAACATTAAAGCTTAATACCTCTATAAATAAGGAGCATTGTAATAAATAAAGTAAATTTTAGGCAATAAAATTCAGGTTGAGATTTTTTTTGAAAGTACTTATATGTGTGTTTTTGTTTCTTATATTTCGAGGTTAGGAATGACTATTGGGTGAATCTATTTGGTCCTATGGCTTTAGAAGGGTTGAACTCAAGTTATTTTCTATCTTTTTTCTCTGTCATTCAACTCTTATAACAAAATTCGATTAATTTTAATTCTAATCAAACAATACATGTTAAGATTTATTTTTTTTAGTAACCAAACACATTAGGTGGTATCAGAGTTGTATTTTGAAATTTCCTTAAGCATCAAACAATTTTGGACTGTAACTTCTTGAATCTAGTTTGTGATTTGTAATATGGACAATGATAAAGCATTGAAGAAGTTAATCAAAGAAGCTATTGCCAAGTAGGTGGCAAAACTGACCAAGTCTCTTGGACAACGTGTGAAACTAGCCAAAAAAAAGTATTTAAGAGACTAATAATAATATTAAAGGCATGGTTCATTGAGTTATACAGTATAAGGGAGGAAAAAGTGAAGCCAAGTTTGAAAAGTTGGAGAATTTAAGCAAAACTAGAGTCAATTTTCTTCGAACCCTAAGAACCAATTTTGATGATGATCATGGGCTTAAATTTGAATTTTTAAATTTTGATGGGAGTTTAAAGCCCAAAGATTTCCTTGAGTGGTTGAGGAAAACTAAAAGGATCTTCAAGTATAAAGGATTTGATGACAAGAAGAAGGTCAAGGTGGCAATTATCAAACTCTTTAAGTTTGTAGGTATTTGGTATGAGAATCTCAAGGCTAAATGCAGAAAATAGTATAAGGAGAAAACAGGCTCATGGGAAATAATTAAGAAACATATAAGGTAAAAGTTCATTTCCCGAAAATATGAGTGAGATCTTTATATCTGTCTCGTTAAGGTCAAACAAGAGAACTTGAGTATGGAAGTATATATTAGAGATTTTGAGAAGTTCGCCTTACTTTGTGACATATAGCACACTTCACTGGAGGTTTGAACCCTTCGATAGTTGATCAAGTGGAGGTTTCGACTTATAACACTTTTAAGGAGGCATTGTCACTTTGCTTTTAAGTTTGAAAAACAAAAGAAGAGGACTATTTGTGAAACGATTGTTAATGGCTATACTAAATACCAAAGAAGATTCGTGACTAATGCAAGCAGCACTAGGGCAAAAGAAAAGGTGGGTTCGAGTTAACAAGGGGCTAATTTCGACAAAAAGAAAGAGAGTAATGTCATTCAAATGTCCAACCTCAATCATAAGAAAATATCAAGCATAAGTGCTTTAAGTGCTAAAGGTTTTATCATTATCAATATAAGTGCCCTACCAAGCAAGTTTTGTTAAAAATTCAGAAGTGGTAGTTGATGAGGAAAGGGAGTCATTGATGATTAGATGTATCCTAAAGGCTAAAAGTGTCCCCTTAGATGCACAACAACATTAGTTGATGAGGAAAGGGAGTCATTGATGATTAGATGTACCCTAAAGGCTAAAAGTGTCCCCTTAGATGCACAATAACATGAGCAACTTTTCCACACACAATGCATAGTTAATGGTAAGCTTTGTAATTTAATTGTGGATAGTGGAAGTTGTACTAACATGTCCTTTTTGTACTAACATTGCCTTAACTTATTTGGTTGAGAGACTAAACTTGTCTACAAAGAAGCATCTTAGACCATACTCCTTAAGATGCTTAAACAAGTGGAATGATCTAAAGGTAACTAAACAAGTTATGTGGCATTTTTTATTGGAAACAAGTTCGAAGACAATATTCTTTATGATATAATCCCAACGGATGCATGACATATTCTTCTTGGGAGACCATGACATTATGATAGGAGGGTAAATCATGATGAATTTATAAATTCTTATTCGGTCAAGAAAGATGCAAAGCGAATCACTTTATTGTCGTTACCATCTTCTAAACTTTGCAATATAGAAAAAAGCAAACCAAGTAAGGGGCTACTAGTTATTGATAAAACTGAATTTCTAAGGGATTTGCAAGAATCTAATGAGGCTTTTGTGTTGGATTTGAAGGAAGCTAAAGGGATGAAAGCCTATTCATCCAGATTTGTAGCAGTTATTAGGCCAAATTTTAGATGTATTTCCTAAAGATTTGCTATCGAGTTTGCCTTCTTTTTTTTGTGAGATTGAACACTAAATTGATTTAATACTAGATCTGCCACTGCCCAACAATCTCGCTTATATATTGAATCTCGATGAAGCAAAGGAATTACAAAGGTAGTTGCAAGAGCAGTTAAAACATGGTTACATTCACGAAAGCATGCCCCTACGTATTGTTTCAACATTGTTAGTTCCAAATAAGGATGGGTCATGGAGAATATGCACAGATAACAAGGCTATAAACAATATAACAATTAATTATAAGTTTCCCATGCCTAGACTTGATGATATGCTTGACGAGTTATATAACTCTAAGGTGTTTTCTTAGATTGATCTCTGCAGTGGCTATCACTAAATCAAAATGCATAAGGGAGATGAATTGAAGACAACATTTAAAACCATGTATGAGTTGTACGAGTGGTTAGTCATGCCTTTTAGGCTAACCAATGCACCAAGTACTTTCGTGCATCTTATAAACGAGGTATTATATCCTTTTCTTGGAAAATTTATCGTTGTTTATCTAGATGACATTCTCATGTATTATAGAAGTGATATGGAACAATTAGTGACAGGCCCGTCTCCTAAAACAACTAGGTGGCCTGCCTAGCACCCCTCTCCTAAAACAAATTTATCGTTGTTTATCCAGTTGGAAAGTTCCGATAAAGCTAAACCTATTTTTCGTTTAACGAAAAACCTTAACTCAACATTAAGAAATATAAATAGTGGAATTTTTTTCAAATCATTTTATTAAAAATTTTGGTAGTATAACGACTACATTTTTTATAATTCCAAAATTTCCAAAGTCCCTGAAAATGTTCAAAACACTTCTATATTTACACCAAATTCTTTGCTAAAAATTTTGGACTTCAATTCCACTCACAAGCAACCTTAAACAATCCAATTAATAAATTTTAAAAAAGATAAAAATATTCATGCATTAATTTTAAAACATTTACATACATGCATTCTTTACACAAAATTACATTAAAAAAGTATTTATAGATATGCAATAGTTCCCAAAATGTATTTACAAGGCAAAAATGTCTACACAGCTGTATGTGACAAAGCGAACTACTCTTGAGGACTCCCTACTGCTGAAGCCCCTGAACATGCACTTGGGAGCTTTTATTTTAAAAACAAAAACGAGAATGTGAGCTAAACGAGCTGATGAGTGTTAGATTTTCTATTCAAATATATTTAATAACTTAAACCTCCCTAAAACAATTTCATTTCATTTCGTATAACACAATTTCAATTTTTTTAAATACTATTTTGAAATGCTTTTTTGAAATTAAACTCATAATACAAAAGTTTTCATTTCCATTTTCCTTAAACAATATATAGTGGTGGTAATAAGTTTTCTGAAAACTTTTATACTGAAAATAAGCCAACTACTAGAATTAGTGTGCCCTAGGTATAAAGTCACGGAGTTAGTTCTGCATTATTTGTCCGTGACTAGTTAACCACTAATTGCGGAGCTAGTTCTACATTGCTTACTATTAACAGACACAATACCACCCATTATTAGTAACTGACGCCCCTCAAACACTACCATGCACATTTTAGGATACTTCGATCGATAAATCTGTAATACCATTAAGGCGTATCATAGGCTAAAACTTTATTTTTCTTAGTACCTTAACTTTTGGCATATAATTTAAACCACTTAGTAAATAAAAAGCAACTTATACATTTACAAATCATATTATTTTCGAAATCAATTATGGGAGGATTTTATTTTAATAAAAATACGAATAAAATTCATAATCTTACAATTTAATGTATAATTTAAAATCAAATGTTATCAATTCTTTTACAAAGAATTTATTCATATAAAATAATTAAAATACATTCACAGTTTTGCAAATTTATCGCCAAGCATACTTACGCGTTCTGTACCTCTCATTTACTTACACAAATCTCATTTCACTTATACATTTATTTCCAAATTTGGAAGTAAGGCATTTAAACTATATTTTCAGTTTAACCGAATTCGAGATTAGTGTTTAATCATGTAACAATACACTAATCATATTTCCACTATAATTTCCATAAGTTAATCTATCGTTATCCGTTTCAAAATCTAACATTGGTAATTACTTAAATGTCATCTTTTACCCATTCTAACTCATCAATTTCTTCAAAACACTCACCCAATTAATTCACCATATGGTCAAATATGTAATTCTATTCATGCTAACTTTTTTCATTTGATTTTTCACAATAACAACCTTAAAATTTCAGCTTATTTACACCTTAACCATAATCAAAGTTCAACAACTCACACCAACAACTACATTTCCTCTTAAGGCCAAGTTGCCCTCACCACACCCACATATATTATCATTTCATTTTCTTTTCAGTTTTTCAACACAATTTACCTAAGATTCATGTCAAGCATCATCCAAACACATCAAACTAAAAATTACAAATTTTCTCCAACTATTTTCTAGCTTGGCTGTATTGATACATATCAATTATCCTTCCATTTTCTTAACATATCATATCATAAATACATGTTTTAAAACCTATAACATTATTCAATTCACATAACATCATCCCCAACCATTTAACCAAAAAAAATCCTCAAACTTACATAAACTTCACCTAGTCCAAATTCATCATCTAAGCCACCAATCAATTTCATTTTTATTTTCAACAAACTAATTAGCTCCCTACATATATGAATTGAATACCAAACACATAAAATTAAATCAAACCAATTTTTAATCACAAAACCCTAACCTTGACCAATTCTTTCAAGCTTGGTCTTTTAGTTCGTTTTCTTGTTTTCAACTCTTAAATGCTTTCAAACTTATTATCTACTCTATGACAAGTTAGAAAACCTATATCCCACTAACAATCCTACAAACTAGTAGCTTAACCTAGGAAAGCTTACCATTTTTTCTTTGAATCTCTTGGGTAGCTGATAAGCACTTAGACTTGATCAAAATTTCTCTAAATCAAACTTTAAAAATGGATGCCCTCTTTTTTCCTCTTCTACCAGGCAGAATTCCACCTTAGCTTCTCTTCTTTCCTTTTTTTTCCACTCTCACGGTTAACACACCAAATGAAGCCAGTCATGACTAATTTTTTAATTTTATACTCATTTAGTGCATTACAAATGTTATTTTCTCGTTGGTCATCTCTAATGATTCATCACCATTTAATTAATGACTCTTAACCCTTAAGAAATCTTCTAATTGGTCAATAAGTGTGATTCATTAATCCACTAATACCATTTTGTATAAAAAGATCAAATTGCCTTTTAGTGATTAATTCACCAACTAATTGAATTAAATTATGAAAATATTTCACAACTGTCTTATCATCAAATTAACCATGACATACTCAAATTAGGGTCAATACTTATTGACTAAAAGCTTTAAAAAAATTCATATGGGTTTAAAATTATCAATACCCGTTATTTTCTAAAAAGGGCATTTAACCCTACACTTTCGGAACTCCTGAAATCCATCCAGTCGGACTTATTTTCAATCATTTTTAGTATAATTAGACATTAATACCTATTCTGGATATTTTCAATTCTTTCGGGGTTAGGTCCCCAAAATCACTATTCAAGTGGAAATATTATTCACCCAAATTTATTATTCATCCAAAAATGCTATTCATTGAAAATAAAAATTTATATTCAAATGAAAGGAAAATTTCAGGGTTTTACATTTAGAGTATTTGAAAATTTTATTTGAAACTTTGAGAGAGTACAAGTTGTTCGGGAAAGTGGAGAAGTGTACATCCATGAACAAATTGTGTGTTCCCAGGTGTTTCGTTTGTGAGTTATTGGTTAGGGAAGCACAAGAAGGAGGATTGACAGTCCTTTTGGCATTCACCAAACTTTAAAAGTGCTTCAAGAGTACTTCTATTGGTCTCACATACAAGTTGATGTTCAAGATCTTGTTAATCAATGTAGGTAGTGTCAATGAGCTAAGAGCACATTTCATTAAGGTTTATATATGCCTTTGTCCATTCCTCTAAGACCTTGGGAAAACATGAGCATGAACTTCATCATAGGGCTACCTCATATGCAATAAGGAAAAGATGCAATCATAGTAGTAGTATATCGATTATTCAAGATGGCATACTTTGTTCCTTATCACAAGACGGATGATGCTTCATATGTATCTAATTTGTACTTCAAGGAGATCTTTTATTTATATGGGGTGCCTAAGTCAGTTGTATCAGATCAGGGCTCAAAGTTCTTAAGTCACTTTTGGCATTCTCTATGGAGACTGCCAGGAACAAAGCTCTTGTTTTGTACATCCCATCATCCACATATCGACGACCAAATTGAAGTTACGAACAAAACTTTATATATGCTGTGTTGCTTAGGTTGATGAATATGACAACCAAAGATTAGGATCTCAAACTTACACATGCAGAGTTCACCTACAAGAAGTCACCTTTGCATGCAATGGGGAAGTCACCGTTTAAAGTGGTGTATGAAGTTACTCCATACATTCCCATTGATTTTACCTCTCCCAAGGGATAAATTGTTGAACTTTGATGCTAAGAAATATGTTAAAGAGATGGCAAAGCTGCATAACTAAATTCAAGCTAAAATAGAGAAGGCAGACGAGAATAAAAAGCAAGAGCAAATAAGTTCTGCAAACATCCTTCATTTGAACCAGGTGATCTTGTTTGGCTCCATTTTTGGAAAGATCCAGCAAAAGGAAAAAAAAAAAAAAACTAATGTCTAGAGCTGAAGGCCCATTCAAGGTGCTCAAGAAAATTGGAGAAATTACTTACAAACTAGGCTTGCCCAATATGGAGTTTCAACTACATTTAACGTTGGTGACCTTTCTCCCTATCTTGAGGATGACAACCTTAAAGAGTCGAGGGCAACTTCTTTTGAAGAAAGGGAGAATGATGCGAGAGTATCAAAGAATGATCTAGTACATAGAGATAATTACGAAACATTAATACTTGAATTACATGAGCTAAATGCAAGGGACAATACTTCTCATAGGTTGAACGAAAAGGTTGTTAAGTTTGGACTAAATATAAAGGCTACATGCTTATTATGACTAAATTTGAAAAAGTTTTATTTTATTGTCATTTTTTGTTATTACAATTTTAGGAAAAATAATATTTAAAAAAACGGTTTAAAAGTCAATTTAGTTACCACTAAGTATTATTCTTTATTTCCTAATCAAATTAAGCAGATTTGTTTTCTTTTTTTAAAAGTCAAATTAAGCATTTTTTTTCTTTATTTCCTAGTCAAATTAAATACATTTATTAGTTAGTTTTTGGTAAGATTTTAGTTTCCTTTTCCTAATCAAAAACAAGGGAGCTCAAGACCTTTATAAATAGGGAGCATTATAATGAATAAAGCTAAGTGAAAATTTTCTCCCGAACACCTGTATGTGTGCTTTAATTTCTTGCCTTGTGTAGTTAAGAACGACCCTTTGACTGAATCTCTTTGATGTTGCGGCTTTAGAGGGACTGAACTCAAATTCATTTCCATCTTTCAGCTCTTTCATTCAACTCATAACAAAATTTGATTAAGTTTAGTTCTAAACAAACAAAACACCTTTAGATTTATTTTGTTGAGTAACTAAACGCATCAGCTATCATTGATATAATATCTTTTAAGTTTTCACATAAAGTGATCACATTGTTATATGACTTCTTCACAAGGTGAATGTAAACTGTGCAAGAAAGCAATTCACACTGGTTTCAAATTGGCGACGTTAAAAAACTGGCCCTGGCAGAGATTTTTCATCTGGAAGCAGTAGTAATTCCCGGATGCCTTCACAGACCTACACCCAGCCAATTAGTTGTTTTCAGAACTTTAGAAAGAAACCAACCAATGCTTCCTCACATTGGAGAAAGACTTGGACAGAAAAGTGCTATCGCATGTGTGTGTGTGTGTGTGTGTTAAAAAATACAAATAGGTAACATATGAATGTATAAACAATCTTGGTTCACATTCAACAAAAGGGCAGGACAATCAGAGATCGTCACCAAGAGAAATGAGAGATGTGGAGTGTTTTAAGAGTATAGCAACGAAGATCCTCACTAAAGATACACTGACCAGTTTGATCTGAGCTTTAATATGAGCAATTTGCTGGGTATATTCTTCTATCTGCCTGCAAAATGCACTTCAGACACTCGTTAGACATTAAACTCTGATAGAAAACAAAGTTCTGACCATACCAAGTAGGGATCTCAACAGGTTGGGTATATTAATATTAATACCCATACTCATCCTCAAAAATCATATCCATACCCGTACTCATATAACCTGATACAAAAATTTACCGAGCTATGAAGAGATATACATGGAAAAAGAGAAAAGCAATACCTAGATAGCCTTTCCTCCTTCATTGGTATGAACTTCAAAGCTTCAGACCATGTAAACTCCACATAAAATCCCAGTCCAACGTCAACAAAGATGTGTTGTGTATTTGGCCTGCAAACATAAAGGATAATAGCCAACCCCACAAAAAATGGGAAAAGGACACAAGACGAAAGAAAGTAGATGGACTTGAGACCAGGTAAAAAGTAATCCACCATTGATAGAAAGCAAAGCACTTTAAGATAATGACGACTTACACATCAGCTTGCATATATACTTCGGAGCCAAGGTTGACCAATGTCCTGAGACTGGTCACACTATTTTTCTCTAGATTCTCTATGTTCCCTCGCAGCTCTGAGCTAGAAGTTATTAGTCAAGTAAAACATGGCCACAAGCTAGAAGCTCAAAACATGCAGATATCAACAAAAGGAATTTTTAGGACATAGAGAAGTACTGGAGTATTGAACCAGAATAATGGAAACAGAAAATAAATGTTCGTCTGAGATACCACAACTCTTGGTTTTCTTTAGAACTTTCAATGTCTTGGACTATTTCTATGCCAAGCCAATATATTTTGGGATGTGAAGAATTCTTTCCATAATTTGCACATTACAGATTAAGCAGAAAGTAATCAGCCAAAAGGGGCATTATCTATAAAGTAATCCACAAGGGAACATCTGTTAAAGAGAAGGGCAACGAAGTTGATATCAGATCTCCAGCAACCTGATAATAAGAAAAGGATACAATATCTTTTGTTTTTCAAAGACCTTATCCCTGCAAATTACACGCCCGGGGCAAAAACAAGAAGAAAAAGAACAGCAATCAAGCATTAAGCTTGCATGAAAAGATAAGTTGTATATTCCAAAAGTCAAATATTAGCGCAGCAAACTAAAGATGTCATATCCTAACTTTTTTCTTAGCTTCTTTAGCTTGGATATTTAAGATCAAATTGGGGAAGGAGAAAACTGATTCTGGTGCAACTAATATTGTGATTTATGGCAAGAAAATTTGATTACATATATAAAAGACTTAAGAAATTGGTTTTGTACCATCAGCCCGATCATGCTTGTTAACTTATAAAGTTCTTGGGATCTACAAACCATCTTCAACCATAAATTTTTCCTTTCACAGAAAATAGCAACTGGAGGCAAGAAAGCATTCACGCCCAACAGTTTATACATCAAGTAGTTATCCAAGCCGCCAAAACAAGAGAACCACATCAGAAAACGTAAGTACTCCAGAGTCCAGACATAAGCAAGCACAGACTGAATGTTTATTCTTCTAACAGGACAGCACTGGACTAAATACGGACTATCCCAAGAGGCATATGGAACAGAACAAAGGACTTACAAAAGCAGAAAACCACTTGAAGAATACATGTTAAAGGAACGTATCATGAAAGCTGAGACCTTTAGTCCAAACCAACTGACGGACTTCTCGAAGGTGAAAAAATAATAAGGCCAGGTGATGAACAGAGAAAAGGCAATACCTTTCAGCTACAGCGCGGACAAGGTCAGGTTTCAACCGGCACTCCAAGAATTCCTCGTATTTCTGTACTTTTTCATCTGAAGAGAGACCCATTTGCAGCCACTCCAGCAAAGAAACAGATACACCAAAATTTGACTTACCTTACAAGGAGAAAAGCAAGGAAACTTTTCAGTTAAGCATTTCGTCGAACAACATGACTACAACTCTAGATGCCATTTACGCATCATCAGCCAACAATGCGTGTATGAGTTTCGCAGTGTGAGTGACAAAGAACTTATCCTAGAAGGTGTATCGTAAGCACCAAGTTCGTTGAAACTGATTGTTCGTCGCCAAGCGAAATAAAGAGGTTTAGATATGGACAAAGCCACGCAGCGGTGTTTAATTTGCTCACTTGAAATTGAGTCTTAAAAGGAGTAAAAAATAAGGAGTGTTTGTGATGTTACGAGGGAGGGCCGTTTTGCCGTTTAGTGGTTAGAGAGGCAGAGATGGGCAGGAGATCAACCGATCAGATTTGAGTTGCCCAGAACTTAGGTCATTTAGGGCCTTAAGTTGGATCCCGTGGTTAGCCTGCTTAGGCCCGACAAATAATAGTAAAATAATATTGTTCTGACATTTTAATTTAAAAATAAAATACTCGGGATTAACTCGAGCAGACCTAATCTATTGTCACTGTGGTTTCTTTAATAACGTTATGTAAATCAATTATCGGATCGATTCAATTCACGTACCTGTATCTATGATTGATTTCGTGTTCGTTGTATGTTGATTCCTTACAGAGCGTTTATTTCCTCTCGTTTTCTTTCGTTAGGAACTCTCAAATGGTTTAGAATCATAATCTTTCATAAGTGTTTTCAACTTATATACCAGTACCAA
>JAOSBP010000003.1:13059613-13074573 GCA_027563825.1 Erythroxylum mucronatum
CAAAGTACCAAAGAATTATATAATATGGCACTAATTTCTAAAATTATATTATGTATAAATCAATTATGAATTAAATAATCTATTATTAGTGGGCCATAAATATTTATTAACTCAATATAACCCTTAATGGCCCAAAACTCATCAAAAAATCAGTCCAGAAGCTCATTATTGGGCCCGAAGCCCATCTGGAAGGAAGGGAGCTGCGTCTGGCGCGTGCAGTGCACGCGTCAGTGCCTCCTTTAGCGAACAGCGTCAGGCGCGTGTGCAACACGCGCCAGACGCTGTTCATCGTCTCCTTCCACCGGTTCTGTGTGTTTTTTTTTAATCTTTGATTTCTCTTCCTACGCAGCTTTCATACCACAAAACCGAAAAGCATACACTGGTTTCCTTTCTTTTCAACAAGCGTAAACACGTTATTAAAGAAACATAACACAACAATCACCCATAGCAACAGACACCACAAACTCATCAAAACGTCATGTTTGATTTTCAATTCTCTCTACTGTCCATTACCATTCATGGGTTTGTTTCAAACCACAAGCCATCTCAACGTCAATCTTTCATGGGTTCAAGAAAAATCACCGTAATAATCAACAACCATAATCACAATTCTTTCGGTTCTCTCATGTGTATCAACACCGAAGACATACAAATCATGAAACATTATATTCGGTTCTTTCTCAACAATAATAGTTGAAGAACATTACGTTATGAAATCCAAAATCAAACCGCAAACATCAAAACATACGGTTTTTCTATATCAAATACAGAACAACACCCAATCATTCGTAAGCAATACACGGTAGAATCACAATTCACAAATCATGCATTACTGTTCATGAAAGAAATACCGTAAATGAACAGAACAAAAACAGATCATGGAACATTATCGGTAAAATAGCATAAACAACCATGGTGTATGGCAGATAGCAATAATGTAACACCCATGGCTCTGGTACCAATTGTAAATCAATTATCGGATCGATTCAATTCGCGTACCTGTATCCATGATTGATTTCGTGTTCGTTGTATGTTGATTCCTTACAGAGCGTTTATTTCCTCTCGTCTTCTTTCGTTAGGAACTCTCAAATGATTTAGAATCATAATCTTTCATAAGTGTTTTCAACTTATATACCAGTACCAATACCAAAGGACACGTCCTTTGGTAAGTGGAAGAGAGAGGAAAAGGGTCTGTGACCTAATTGATACCCAGTCGGTAATACCCAATAACCATTATCTTGGGTGCGCTTCAAATGACTCAATTCGATAAATTACATGGGACATTAAATAAATAATCTAACACGTTATTCTAATTAAACCGAAAAAGTAACTGATTCAAGGATCAATAATTCAACCGAAATTCTAACTGAACCTTGTGCTAAGAGTCAAGTTTTGGTAGCTAACATTGAAGATAAATTAAAGAAAATAAAATTTAAATGCTTCAGTTATGTTAAAAGAAGATATTTAATATTCTATTGAGAAGATATAAGAAAATTGTTATAAAATGAGAGAAAGATCGAAAAAGATTAAAGAAAAGGATCGAGTATGATATGATTTTATTGAAGAAAAAGATCTAAAAAATTTGAAGAAAGTAACCGTGTATGATATGACTCTATTAGATCTTATTGAAGATTTTTGACTCTCAATAGAAAACTTTCACGGGCTAGGATACTAGTAGATGATCTTACATAAAAGGAATTTTCTCTTTTCTTAAAAAGTATTTTTTTTATAGATCTTTTAAATATTTTTCTTCGACATTTGTATTTTGTATTTAGCTTAAATGCTTTTGTTTGTAGTATTTGCTTTTCTTCGATTTTTGTGTTTTGTATTTAGTTTAAATGCTTTTGTTTGTACTATTTGCTTTATTAGTTATTTTATTTATTTATGTTTTATTTTATTTTTAAGTTTTTTAGTTATTTATTTATTAGTTTTTTTCTGTGTTATTTATTTTAAAATTTTAACTATATTTTTACGTTTTGTATTTATTTTTAACTTTTACGTTTATTTATGTTTTGTTTATGTATTTAAGTATCTTTTTTCAAAACTTTTCATATGAATCTATTAAAAACAGTTTGTTTAGTAGTTAGAAGTAAAGACATGTAAAACTGTTCACTTAAAAAAAAAAGTAAAGACGTGTATTTCTAGACTTTCTGTTGTTAGGGGTGTTCCTGATAGGATAACCTGACTCGTTCATTAATAACCTAAACCTGAACCTAAATGTCAAGTTCGACAATTTCACGACCCTGAACCTGAACCTGAACCTAAAGAATCGGTTAACCTATTTTCATGTTCGATTCTTAGGATAACCAGAACCTATTCATATCAATATATATGACAAAAAATTATAAAAATAATTGGTAAAAACAATTACAAATTATTTATAAAAGTATGCATATAAAATTCATCAAAGATTATTTCAATATGTTAAACCTAAGCAAAGTAAAAATAAGCCAAACAATGCTTTATAAAAGATCCATACTAGGAAAAAAAAGAGATAAATTATTAAACAATTATTCTTAAAATATGATGGTAGGATGGTAATTTGAGAGATGAGAGGTTGAGAAGTGATTGTGGGATGAAAGATTGAATGATTTTTTTTCTTTTTTAAACGAATAAAATGACCTTTAATTTTTCTTTTGTATACTTATATATACACAAGTGTTGCATGTGGAATCGAAAACAGTCTCTCTATCAAGTAAAATTAAGATTGCGTACTACTAGACCTTTCAGATTCCACATTTCGACAAGACTTCCATTGAGAATTATTGTTGTTGTCATTGTATGTATACATAAGTGTAATATTTAATTTATGGAGATCTTTTAAATTATATAAAATTAATGGTTCTATTTTATATTGAATTAGTGTTGGAGTCACTACAAGGAGTGGCTTGGGAGGAGGTATTAAGGTGAGTTTAACTTTTGCTAGTAATTAAGATCTCATTTGTCAAATAATTTGTCAATTTTAACAATTTTATAGAAATTTACCAGTCATTTCTCATTTTCTCACATCTAGTCTTTTAAAAATTTTAAAGTAATAAATTATTAACTAATGAACCTCTCAGTTTTTGTAATTTAAAACTATATTAGCATTTGCACATCTAATATCTCATATTAAGACATTAAGTCCAACTCATAAGCCTAAATTCAAGTGTTTTTAATAAGTTAGCTTATGAGTCAAACTTACACCTAAATCAATCCAAAATTTAATTATTATAAGCGAAATGACACTTTTTGTTTATAAGAGTTAGGTTTCGAATAAGCCTGAACTTAAGAAACTTAAATTCGAATTTAATTAAAAAATATTATTTTACAATTTTAATTTTAAACAAATTATTTTTTAAAAAATGAGGAAGCTGCCCATTTGCCTCGCCATCCCATAATCATCTCAATTATGTATTTTAAGAGTTTTGAGCAACATCGATGCTGTCAAATAATTTCGTGTACCAATTAAACAAAAACCAAGTAAATTTTGACGCGTAAGATAAAGCAGAACTCTCCAGAGACCAAGAGAAACCAATAAAAGTTAATACTGACGCCATCTCATCCCATCCCGTATGCCGTCACACCCAAAACTATGGACCCCACCATCTTATCCAATAAAATGCCTTTCCCTCTTCCTCAGTCCCAATCTCTCTCTTCTTCTCTTCACACCTCCCTCTCTCTATCCCCGCCATGTCTGCCACATTCCCGCCGGCGTCGCCACCGCCCCTTAATCTCTGTACCATCCTAACCGAAACAAAACGCATACTCAACGCCCATTCTCGCCACTTCCTGGCTCTCTCTGTTCTGTTTCTTCTCCCTCTCTCCTTCTCGCTCACCGTTTACCCTACCCTCCAAAACCTAATCGCCCAATCCTCTCGTCACAACTCCAGAATCCTTCTCTCTCATTCGGCTTCGTTTCACGAACCCCATGTGACGTCCAAACTGATCCTTCTTGCTCTTCTCTTCACTCTCTTCACCCTTGCTCTCTCTCTCCTCGCCGTGGGTTCTATAACCTACAGTGTTCTACACGGATTCTACGGTAGACCAGTAAAGGTCGCCTCCGCAATCAAATCGGCTTTTCTCTGCTTCATTCCCCTCTTGATCACCGTCCTTTTCGTGGAACTTGTGGCTGTTGGGATCCTTTTGATATTTGGGTTGGTTTTCTTTTCCACGATTAAAGGTTTCGACTTTATGGGGTACCCGATTCAGTTATCGTCGCCAGTTTTTGTTGGTGTTTCTGCAATTGTGTTGTTTGTATTGGTGGTGGGTTTGGTTTACTTGCAGCTGAATTGGGGTCTGGTGGGTGTGATTGTTGTGGTTGAGGGAAGTTGGGGGATTGAGCCATTCAAGCGAAGCAGTTACTTGGTTAAGGGAATGAAAAGAGTGTCTTTGGTTTTGCTATTGTTTTTTGGTTTCTTCGCTGGTGTTCTGTTGTGGGCTGGCTCAGAGAATGTGGAAGCATGGGGAATTGGAACCAACTATGAGAGGCTTAGTTGGGGTTTAGTGCCGCAAATTGTTGTTGCTTCGACATTACTTACGTTGTTATTTCTATACAATATTGCTTCGTACACTATCTTGTATATGTATTGCAAGGCCGTGCACGGAGAGCTTGCTTTGGAGATTGCAGAAGAGTTCGCCAGGGAATATGTGAGCTTGCCGTTTGATGATGGAAAGGTCCCTCATGTTGTTTCTGTAGCTTATACTTGAACGGTAACCTTCATGCTTCTTGTGTTATATTCGTTGACTTTCTGTTGTACTTTATTGGAAATCAGTTGGTTGTGAATGATAGAAACTTGAGGAGTATGAATGATCTTATCAAACCTCTGTTAAAAGCAGCATCTGCTTATGGCATCCAAAATGACTTAGATTTCTCATTCATGCCCTGGGTTCGCTTCAACTTGTTCTGGTCTGAGAGAAAACATGATGTAAACTGGACTTTTGATATTGCACTATTAGTATCTAGGAACTTGGATGTAGCAACCAAGTGGCAGTTTGAAGAAGTGAAAAAAATTCTTCCATGAAATATCTATTTTCAGCAAAGTGTCCGAGGATATTAAAAATCAGTATTTATGAACCAAAAGTTGCTTAAACGTACGAAGTCAGAGCAATCGAACACTAATACCTCTTTGAGCTCTAAGCATAACAAGAGCCAAATCATTGGCCAAAGTGAAAAAGCCGTGACTCCTCGCGCTTTGGCTAAAATTGAAATGATATTCAAACTCGTTCTCACAATTTGATGACGAAGAAATCTAAAGTTATTTACTCTAAATCAAAGCTATCTAATGTTTAACCTCACTAGACGAAGATAATGCTTTTAATCTAAGAACCCCCTCATCCTGATCAGGGCTGAAGACTAAGCTAGTCCAGTTGTTAGATCGTTGGACAATTCTAGAAGGAACCCTGTCACTATCTTCCCCACTGGATGCTTCATACCCATCACTAGTAGACCTTGAAAATGGGATTCCGTTGAGGAAACCAGCTACAGATAGACTTGTGAGCCTCCTTGACTCTTCTGCTCCAGGCAAGGAAACTCGAAATGGGTGAACATCCAGAGAGTCTGTGAAGAAGCAACATTTCCGGTAGAACTTAACACTGCTCTACTAGTTTGGAAAGCACTACGTGCTTCAGCTGAAGAGGTGTCAAAGCAGAGGATGTCTCAGTTGAACCTTTCTTAGCTGTTAAGGTAGAAACCTTTGTCACAGGCTCCATTCTGCTGGAAGGTGAACTCGCTTACTACTTCGCCTTTTACTACTGTCAGGCCTTGGAAACATTTGACGTCCACTGCTGCCAAAGCTATACTCTTTTCAGACCATCGGCGGCTTCCTCCTCTAATGACAGGCTGCAGAATTTTGGATTGTTCTCTCGCCTCTGCTGCAGCTTTAGAACTCTCCTCTGCATTTAAACTGGCCAATGTCCAGGGACTTATCTTAACTGCTGCTGGGTTCTTTTCTTTGGCTTGCTCTTCTCCCATTGTTTTCTTTCCTAATGAACAAAAAGATCCATTGTCTGAAGGAACAACATCAAACTGGAAGATGTAGAAATCAAAGTTACACAAGGAAACACTGGGATTGGGAGATATAGAAAACATTTCTAGCATGGGAGATATAGAAAACGTTTCTAGCAAGCTTATAAAGATCACTTGGTAACATGGCCATAGCAATGAATCAGACAAAGTACCTGGTCTTGTAGAAACAGGGGTAGTGGTGCACACCAGGCTCCTCGATGGAAAGTAGAAAAGGAGGTCGCATTGCTTAAACCAGTAAGAGAACTTGCCAGAGACATCTGGGAACTTTGTTGTACTCCGGCTCCTTGTTCATCTTGCTTCTCCTGTTTCCTTTAGAGTTGTAATATAATCGTATGTACTGATTCCCTATGGCACATCCATTATCACTTTATTAACCCACCATTACAATAACCAATGTAATAACTTCATTATATCAATATGAAAGGGAAAAGGCACAAGCACACCACAGCTGACACATTTCTCATCAGTAACAAACATTAAAACACAAAGAGAAGCATGTAAAAAGAACTTACCCAGAAGCCTGAGATTATTAAAATTTTCATATAATTGCAAGTAAGAAAAAGTAAATGCATTTACCTTTTTTATAAGAAGAATGTGAAAAAAGAAACGTTGGACAAGGGTTAGAGTTGCAACCAAAGTCAAAAGGGTACACATAGCCTGCAAGATCGTAAATCCATATTCTATTAGGCTGTCAGATGATAAGTGGTATGAAATGGCAAAACTTTCGATTTGGATTAACCCATACCCCATCCCCTGCTCCAAGCCTCCGCACAAAATAAATGAAAAATTCTTTAAGAAAAGACAAGCAGAGACAATCAGACAATGCCATAAAAATGTCACTTAAGCATTCACCACCAAAATAACAAATGGAACCAAAAGAGAAACTGCTTCCTAATTTGGAGGATATATCAACGGCAAACTGTTTCCGCTCAAGAAAGCAGAAAATAAGCACAAGGGTTCCAGTTGACCATTGTAGAATAAGCTCCAACCTCAAGCCCAAGGTGTACAAACCATGTCTATACCTGTCAATATCTAATTAAAATGACACTGACATGAAAATAAATGTTTATCTTGGGTGATCCAAAGTTCTGGCATTTGGTTATTGAAAATATCGTGACATGTTTAGGATGTAAAAGCTGTTTCTCGTCATGGATAGTTGGAAAGATGGGATTTGATGGGTAAACAATGAGTATAAGCAACAAGGAGCACAATCATACACCGATTGAGCAATAGAAGCAAAGGATTCATGGTCGTGTTAGGATCTATCAACTAGGAATTCCAAGAGAGGTATCCCAAAGTTGATAATTGATGAGAATCGCATTGGAGTTTATATTTTGTCAGCAAGGACCACATCTTATGTTGAAAATTTCAGGGATCAAGAACCCATGAGGAAGGACATGAAGAGTGAATCTGGAATTTGATATAACAGTTGAAGAAAAGAACAGCAACCTTAAAAACTGTCTGTAGTTCTTTTTGCCTATACAATTGTTAAGCCACCGCAGAAACCAAAACCAAAAAGCATTGGTTTAATCACTCTGGACCAATATCTCCACTGCTAATGATATCACATACCCTGCAGTGATGGTCAAAATGGTCAACACATTTGTCACAAACTCTGCAATGCTTGCTGCACTTGAAAAACCTGGCCATGACCAAACTTGGATGAGCCGAAACACTTACAAAGACGGTGGCCCAAAAAAAAAAGAAAAGAATACAGCACAAAAAATCAATTATCCAAAATAAAGAAGCTATTGTTGGGTACATCATTGTAACCTACAGAACCTTCACTTATGTAGCTACCATTAGACAAAAGGTCTAATGTTAATTAAGTAAGCTGCATTTATCACAAAAAATTAAAGGCGGAAGTCAAGCATTTCTACCAACCTCAACCTCGCACAAGCTGCAATAAAACATGCCGTCGTTCTGAAGGTTCAGAATTTGAATTGCAGCAATTGGATAGAAGAGAACAAGGAAAGAAAACCAATAAAAACCAAGAATTGCTTTCCCGAGAACATATTCTTCTCAACAATGTCAATATTGGGATCCCTTGAGGTTGCATCTACACTCATGGTATCCTTATCTGCAGATTTTCCCGCAACTTGAGAAGCATTTGCAATTTTGCATGATGTACAGATGAAGTTGATTCTCCACCTAGTTTGGAATCCTTTTGATTGGTCTGCTTTACATTAGCTGGGATGTTGAGATACTTTCTGAAAAAAAAAATCCTGGATCAGCCGGATCAGCTGCTGCGCACCAGAAAAATGGGCCAACGACACATGCAATCTGGAAGGAAATAAATGGTTACACAATGTCTCAATCAGAGAAAATATCTAACAGAAGAAGAAAGAATTTAACATAGGAAGTTATTTAATTGAACTTATAGCTGCAGCAATTGACAGCAAAACAAGACAGGTGTATTATCATAATTGTTTCATGAACACACAGATGAAACTTTAAAATCAAAATTGACAGAAAACTCTGAAGCTTAAACCTTTTATTCTATGTGCAACGTACAAATTACAAATTAAAATTCAAGTATTGCATTTGCAAAATGTTTCTACAAGATAACTAGAATCTAATGAAGAGTATAGATAGATGATCCATTCCAAAAGATGAAAGGTGACAAACATAAATGCAGTTATGACTGATCTATGTCAACCATACCATCGTAAAAATGGTTAGCAACTGTACTGTCATCTGCAGGAGGTGGTTTGCAAACATTATGATTAAAGAGCAATCACCTTGCTAGTTCACCATTGTCAAAGAATCATACATAAGAGTGAAAACCATGTTCATATTTATCTGTACAAGAAACTTGTTTTACTTGGCATTTTTCCTTGAATCCAAGACCTGTTTAGCAAATTGAGAATAGAAAGCTTATGGCATTACACAATTTCTTGTGGTCTTCCCAAGATAACTATGAACAAATATAGGAAATGTTATCCAGGCATTATTTGGGGTGTTCGTTGGAATGAGATCCAACTTTACAAGTGAGGCAAGAATATCAACTTCTAGGGTATCAAGAAGCAATCTAAAGACATCATGTCCTATTTGATCTTCATTTAAACCAAGCAGGTATTAACACAAAGACACTATTTTTTAGTGCAGCGGAAGATCCAAACTTCCTGAAAAGTATCAGCTATACCTCTACACTGCTCAGAGCCCCCTAGCAATGCAAGAAGTTGATTCCTTTGTCAGGATTACAAAAATAAAGAGCACTGAGAATGATCAATGAAACATTCTTATTACGCAAGGAAACTGAGGCCTAACTTGCTACTTTTGATTAATTCAAGAGAAAACATAAATTTAAAAGAGAAACAGACAAGTAATTCAGCAGCTTGGGGCAAGCTTCGAGTTTTGTTGCGATATTAACGCTTCATCCAGTGGAAGACAGCATGAGCTTGTGAAGAAAGAGAAAGAATTAATGGATGGGTGGATGTACGCATGTGTCTCTGCTTTTCTTTTCTTATGCATAATAAACTCTTGGTACCTCTCTTTTACTTATCTCTTGTTTCTGGCATCATCTTTTTCCTTCGCCCAAATCATATCATAAACAGGCGAGTGCAACAGATGGTCGTCGTTCTGTTTTCACTTTCCTAATTGCCAACTACCAACCCTCTCCTTCTTCAGAAAGAGTTATTGAATGTAATAGTAACAGGACCTCTTGCCCTTTCAATGTACAGGGTGAAATTTATCCATGGTTATTTATTGCTGTAGGACATTAAAAATTGTAACTTGAAAAGATTAGAAAGCAGAACTAGGCCTGCTTAATATAGTAACTGCAGTTTTTTTTAGAACCCTTCCTCTGGTCTAAAAGTAGAAACAGTGTAGAACAATCAAGATCGAGAGCAACTTGAGAAACTACAAATGCCACATATTCAATTCCGAAGCGACTGTATCCATCATATCTTCGTCGCTGCATGCGTTTTTGGCTAGAAACACTTTGTGGGAGCTTAGACAAATACATACCGTAGCTAATGTTAGTGTTCTTAACTATGTTCTTAAACACCATATACTTGATGAATCCACAAAAGAAGTGATCTTTTCTTCAATTCTTTTCTCTGTGTTCATACTATTACTGAAATTTAACTGCAAGATTAAGCGATGTGCATCATTTAGACTATTGAATATGTTATTTTGGTAACAGACCTTTAACTTTCACTGCTTTATCCCATCATCCATTAATTGAAGAAAGAAAAAGTTATGGGAGGCTTGGAACAAATTTTGCACAAGTAAAAGGGCCATACTTACGTGGTTGCATCATTTTACGACATTAGGGAAAAGACGGATCTAATACACAATAAAGGCAACAATTACAAACGTTAGTTTTTATTTTTTATATTTACTAGGAAGCATCCAAGAAAAGGATACCATTACCAGTTATGAAAACTACTTTTAATCATGCACAATATGAGAGATAATCCATATTTTTCTTTAAATTATGCAGAATCCAAAACTTTATGAATAAGTTAGGATGCTTATGGAGCGTTTGGTTTAAATTGGATAATAGTAATAGGAATGAAATGAATACAGTGAAGAATGATAATGAATATAATTATTATAATTATAATGGTTGGTTAAAACGAACAAATGATTATTATTACTATTGAAAGTGGATAGTTTGTTAAAAATATTAAGAAATAAAAGTTTGTTAAATTTTTGTTTTACATCAAATTTTAACATATTTTAATTAGTTATATTTAATTGCTAAAAAAGAGAAAAATAAATAATAATTATAATTATAATGTAATTAATTAATTATATTTTAATTATATTTTAATTAATTATATTGCAATATTATTTTAATTATTATATGTAATTAATTAATTACATTTTAATCAATTATATTGTAACTAATTAATTAATTAATTATATTTTAATTAATTAATTGTATTTAATTAATTATATTTATTTAAAAAGATTAAAAAAGGATGAAGGGAGTGTCACTTAGGAATGATTGACATTCCTCTCATGCTTAAAGGATATGGAACAATACCTGAAAATTGGATATCATTATTATAAAAGATAGAAATAATATGATGTGCCACTAATTATTAGTGCACCACTTTATTGTTAGTGCACCACTTCATTGTTAGTGCACCACTTAATAGTTAGTGCACCACTTAATAGTTAGTGTGTCACTTCTATTATCATGATAATATTTTATTAGAAATTTTGCACTATAAATAGAAGGGTGAACTTGATGTAAATGAGACCAATTTGTAAGAAGAATTCTATTCTCCTCTCTCAAATATTCTTAAGTTTTGTTTCGGTTTTATAACAGATTCTAATTTTTGGAGGCTGAAATATAATAGGGATCACTTTTGGATATTTTCCAATAGACCTCAAATCTATCCCCATATACAAGTAATAGAGGGTTATGGGAAAAATGTTTGGCTTTGGTATGATAATTAGTCCCCTTCATTTGATATAGGTTCTACATACCCTCAAGTCTAGATACCCTGAGAATACGTCAACTAAAACGCAATCTAGTGGTTGGGGAGAAAGTGATAATTAATAGTTTATATCAGATTCTTCCTGATTTGGCTAGAGGCTGTGAGAAAAAGAGTTGGATCAGTCCCATATCTAATATACTCCCAAGAGGTAGAATCGGAGTATACAAATAATATCAGGTGGGTATCAGGGTTACGTTATACCTGTTCAAATAGTGATTACCTGCTGTAGCTTAAAGAGGTATGAGAAATAGTGAGGCCATCTCAATAGATTCTTACTCTCCTTCATGCAGTAGTATTGCTTCAACTTGGTATATCTCAACCTAATCACGATTGAGCATTTTGGGAGATAGTAGGTATCTCTTGGATCATATGAAATTGTACAACTTGTGGGGCCATTAGTTTTGAAACATATCATGAATATGTGATAACTTTGGTGGCAATGTAATCTGTAAGCTAACGAAGTAGCTTCCAAATTTGTCAAGAGGTGAGAGGAAAAGTCGAGGATGAAGAGTCGCAAATGAAGTGATGGTCTCAAGTGACGAGCCCGAGTTGGCATATTTTACGTGGTTATGCCATCTAGTGCCATGTGTTAAAACATGAGACAGATGTCTTATTTAGGGCTTTTTTATCTTATCCATTGATTTATTCTCCCATCATCAATTTGCATCCCATGAGTTTATATCGGTTTATTTACCAAGACTATATTTGTAATACTTATTCCTATTATTTTTATGATGAATTTCTTTATGTTAGAAAAAGATTGTACTATATCCTTAATAAATCTTTGATAGAAATTAGCTTTCTAATTGCATTCTTAATTACTTTCACCTTTTTCTCATCTACCTTGTATATTTTGCACTAATAACATAACTAAGTATAGTTTTATTTATACAAAAAGTACACCTTTCATGTTAGTATTGTATCTTGGAATACTTTTGATTTAAATATGTGATTGATATTTTATTGTAAGTATGGTGTTTGTTTGTTGAATGCTTTAAATTGAAATTTCAATCATGAAACACATATTATGTAAAAATTTCATAGAAAATAAAAATAAGGTTGTTATCTCAAATAGTTTAAACCTATAACTACTCTCTAAAGGGACTATAAGAAACGAAGACAAAATATAAGCATCTAATTAGATCATTCGATAATTCATCATACAATAAAATTGTTGGTTTATAGCAGGTAAGCTTTCCACATGATAAGGATCAAAATTTGAGAACCTAATAGCGTAGTTATTGATGTAGTCCACATCCTTGTTTCTGGAACTTAGAAAATTAAATAAAAGGTTGGAGGGATTGACATTGAATTACTAGTGATTTGATTTAAATATAGCTCAAATCAAATCATATGTATTTAGATATGATTTGATTTGAGCTGAAATTAGTGGAATAATATGTATTTAGATAAAATTTTAGAACAATGTTTGTTCATAGTTTTGGAAGAATCACAATTACAATCAAATAAAAAATACAAAAGATTTGTCTATTTGAGAACCTGAAAATAAAGAAGATTAATATGATCCTAAAACTATGACAAAAATATTGCAACTTATAGTAAAGTAAGAACTGGACATTCTAGTTGCAAAGAACATATCGCCTAAGGAAGATTGAATCTTATATTTTTGTATTATTTTAATGTAATATTTTTAAAAATATTTAAGTAATGGGAATCTATCTACAAATTAATCTTAGGGAATCTATTACTAAGATTGAATCTTACTAAAAAAGTTAAGTTAGACTAATTGGTACTAACTTGTAAATTACAAAGAATTTAAGATCAATTATAATGAATTTAAGACCAAAATGTATAAAGTAATTTGAACACCACAAAGAAATTTTTTTCGATAGATTCAGAAGTTCAATAAAAAATGAATAAAAACACTAATCACTTTTAATAACTAAAATTAAAACTAACTGAACTATTTAAAACATGCTTTAAACAATATAGAATTAGGATTTCTATGATGGAAATAAGCTAGGATGTTGTTGTATTTCAAACCAAGTTTCATACTAGAACTTCGACATCAAATAATAGGAACTTTATATTAGTAGTATATGTGTTCATGTTTTCTAATTATGATTCTCAATATCAACATGGGTTGACACACGATTGTGTGTCAGGTCATGTTTGATATTGAAACTTTAATTCTTATATCTAGAGAGAGACAAGTGCTAGGATTCATCTATATGTGAGGTTTTGTCCAATCTTTTCACATCTAAATAGGTACATGTGCTACAACATGATTGTGCTAAGTTCGTATTCAACCAAATATAGGTCTTAATTTTTAAAACTTTCTCAACCTTGGCTTGAGTCCAATAAGCCTCCTAAAGCCTCTATAATGTTCTTATTTCTAGACCCTTTAATTTATCCATTATGCACACGTAATGGATCCTTTCTTATTTATTTATATGAAAATCATTCCCCCTAACCTACATTAAAAAAAGAATGATCAATAATATTGAAGTAATATTAACATTATACTCAGCTGAAAAGTCTAGATTGTAATAATTATTATTGATCCTCTCAGTGTCTTATGGACTATTACTCACTTAAAAAGTCTAGTTTGTAAGAATTATCATTGATCCTCTTAGTGACTTATGGAACATCCCCTCTTAGTTGCAACTTAGACCACCTTTGTAAAAGAAACCTTACCTTCCACATATGCATACAAACTCAATCACTGGGTTTAAAGAAAACTTGTCTTCCACCTTTGTCAGGCTTGGTCATATATTGCTCATTCTTCTTTTTGATTTAATGTTTTACACATTTATGAAGTTATCTCATAATCTTAGATTTCTTCTTTCCATCCAAACTATCTCTTTGAGATAATGTATGAGTAACCACATTCTTGTTACATTATTTATTCTTGGTTTCAAAATGAAAGGTCTTAATAAATTTCATCCACTTAGATGACATTTAACTTATCTTAGCTCTTTAGATGCTTTAATAACTTATAATCAAAATGTATAAGAAAATTCTTAGGCTATAGGTTTTCATATCTTTATTAACAAGCAAAATCCTTAGGCTATAGGTTGTTATATCTTTATTGACCTTACCAACATATAGAGTTCTTTGTTATAATTTTTGTAATTCACTTTATTAAGTTTCTCATTGAAGGATGCTATTAGTCATGACCTAGTTTTGGGGCATCACACTCAATATAATAGTTCTAGTAAAGTCAGTTAATGTTAACAAAGGTGTTGAACATAACATTTCTTTAATAACATTAAATGCTTGTTCTTATTCACTATTCCAATAGAAATCTATGCGTTCGAGACAATTCTAGCAAGGGTACAACAATTGTACTAAATCCTTAAGAATCTTTGAATGACACTAGCCTTCTAACCTTAATTATTGATATAAGTCATAACCATTCCTAATTGTTTTTACCTTTTTCTTATCTACCCTATAACTTGTTGGAGTTATGTAAATATAGTGCCCTGGAAAGCAAATGTATTTACATGTAACTTTATCTTCTTCAGTTACAGTTT
>JAOSBP010000003.1:13074673-13086070 GCA_027563825.1 Erythroxylum mucronatum
CATAAATCCAATTTTCATTTCATCCAATAAAAGCCATCTTTTTCTTAATTATGCCTTTATCATTTAATTCATTTCTTGTTCTAAAACACCAAAAAAAATCTTTGTAGTTTTATCATCCTAATTTTTATTTTATTTTATTTTATGAATTCTAATTAATAATTAATATTTCTAACAATTTTATTACATATTTTATTGATTATGTAATAATTAATATTACATTTACAATTAATTGGAAATGGAACTTGTTGATGTATGTTTGTGATAGATGGAAATTGGAAATTGTTAGAAATTGATAAAATTGGAAATTTTAAAATATTATTTATATGTAAAATATTTACAAATTATTTTTATTTCATATTAATTATCATTATTATTTATTATTAAGATTTTTTAATACATGGTTGATGTAAACAGTAAACTAGTAAAGTGTACAGTACAACTGTATAATATAATAATATGAACTATTTTGCAAATTTTAAAAATTTTAGGGACTATTTTATAATTTTAAAAAATTTCTAGAAACGGTATCCGGTACCGACCGGTACCGGTACAGTTCCATTACAGAGCTCAATTCGGTACCGAGTTCGGTATAGTATTCATAACATTGCTTAAGACAGATAGCACTTTTCCAAAGTAGATTGGACCAAGGAGACTTGCGTGATTGGGAGAAAATAATTGGTGGCAAGATGAATTAATGAATTGACCACTCCGGTGAAGTTTTCAAGATATAACATCTTCATGATTTGTATTTTGAAGCAAAGGAAAATATCGCAAAAAATAATGAAAGCCTCGGAGTTGTCCTTGTCATTCACTATTAACAATCAGGGCAGAAACCTTTAGGCTAAGTGATAATCTGTTTGTGAACCTTCGTAGATTCGGAAGTTAGATAAAGGGACTAACATCAGACCAATTGTCGTACCATAATCAGGTCTTATTTCCATTACCAAGCTTATGCTTAATATAAGGATAAATGATATCCTCAATTTCATCATCTGCTTTAGGAAGGAGAGGGTTCATCATTCATCAGTCACATTATTCATTTCACTACGTCTTAATGACAGAGTAATATAAATGCAAGGCATGGATTTGATGACGTTCAATAGTATTATAACTTAGGCAAACATTTGGTAGCGGGAGATCCTCTGTCCCCCCACCAAATGTTTGCCTAAGTTATGGATGGCTCAGATAGGAGGAGGCCAGAATAGGGCCAAGGGAGGGGGACAGAGGATCTCCACCTAAATGGATGGTTCAGATAGGAGGGGGCTAAAATAGGGCCAGGGGAGGGGGACAGAGGATCCCTGGCCACATTTGGTGCTTTCAATTTTATCCATGGCCCCCATCTTATTCTTTTGTTACTAATTTTATTCAATAATTATGTTGAGCTTGAATTAATTTAAAAGGAGAGTTGTTGACTGTCATTTTTTAGAGTCCTTTAAAAATAATAATAACAAAAGTGAAAATTTTAAAATATTCTTCAACACATTAATCTAATTTTAAATAACAAAATAATTCTACTCTCAAAAATGCAATATAAAGCCAATTAAATTAAATATTTCAGTTATGAGCACTATATTTTATTATTCTATTTTATTTTTACAAAATATAGCATCAAATGTAATTAGTAATTAGGGAAATGAAAGTTTACATTGTGACAATAAAATTTTAAATTATTATTTAAGTAATTCTAAACTATTATTTTGGCAGATTAATAATCCTCTTTATAAATTAAAAAAATCATTTGGGGTCAATATTATCATCTCTAAAATAGTCTCATGATTGATGGTCTTTATACTTAATAGCAGAACTCAATTAAACATTTAAAGCCACAAAAGAAAAAAAGAAAACATGAGAACTTACTGGGACTACCTACTAAATGGATTGAAAATGGATGCGTTGTTGGCCATGTGGTTCCGTACACATTAACCAATTGGTAATAAATTGGAAGAACGTGGTCATTTTAATGCTTTGCCCCTCAACTCAAAGTGGAAGTGCATCAAGAAACTGTCCCGTCGCCTGTTCGAATATCGTCCCCGTAAAGTAAAAGATAAACAAAAGGAACACACATCCCAATTCCTTATTTTCTGATACTGTATTATACGATAGCACTAGTTTTTCCTAAGGAGTTGCCTGAAAATGAGATGGAGCACCTCTTTTATGGTATGCACGCCAAACCAAATCCAGACCAAGTAGGTAGAAGTGCTCAGCTTCCAGTTCTATATTAAGTAACCTAATCCTAATTCTCAATCCAGTTCATGTTCATAATAAAGTTTAGGCACTTTTATATTCGTGGTCCTATCAAAATCATAAACATAAAGAAAAAGAGTTGGTAATCCAAATTGTCGCGGTTAGAGTATTTGCTGCAAGCACCTTATTTCCCTTCAATTGTTGGAGTGGTTGCAGAATTGAATTTCTTAGGAAACAAGTCCAGCTGTGATGCTGCCGTTTTGTAGTTGACATCCTAAACACCATACAATCATTAGCTGCTGATATTGTGTTTCCTCTTTGCTCTTAATTATCTTTCAGACACGTTTAAACATGGTTTCTATTTCATTATGCAACATCTCCAAGTTTATAATGAGCTCACAAGTCTCAGGATTTGATCATAACAATTAAATGAAATTAAGACAAACTTGATTCTTCTGTCGGGATTGTACTATCCATCAATACACAAAATTATTTGCTTAATCCACTGGAATTGGGATACAAAAATCAATCATGTTGGCAGAAACACAACCATTGGTTGGTTGAATTTCACAAGCTCCAGAGTTCCCATCTCCACCCCCATAGTTTCAGTATCTAACACTAACGTTGCATGTGTTAGGAGTCAGGACCATGGCATAGGCGCTCATTCAGTGCATGCATGCATGCAATTGCCAAACCTACCTGAGTTTCCCCCTAATGTTGCAATCTATACATACAGCTCCTAAAACCCAAGAAGTTGGAGAACATGGAAAAGGTAGCAAACATAGGTGTTAACTAGCTAGTCAATTACCTAATTTTAGTTTACTTCAGGTGTTTTCAACCAGAAAACACCTGATTTTAGTTTACTTCAGGTGTTTTCAACCCTTTGGTTTATACATTGCTATGATTCTTTCTTTGGAATGATTGGTGAAGTGGAGACAAAAACTAACGTAAATGAAATACCTTTATGTTCAAATCACTTCCCCATTTACTTTATACCTTTTTCTCTACATCATAAAGAATGAATTGAATCACTGAACTTAAACCCTAAAACCAATTACAGTATCAACTTACTAACTCTAATGATTTCAGTATTAATTGAGGAATTCAATTAATAGTGTAAATAGAATTGATTGGTTTTAGTCATAAGCAAGCCCATCCAAGCAAGAGATAGATTAAACTGTGATTGCTTAGGCATCCAATTCCCCACTTCCAAACTTTAGATAGCTTCGAGATCATTTATTAATGAAAAGTAATGCTTGTTTAGTGATCATTCTGTTACTTAATTCTTTGAGTGGATGCAGACTCCACCTTTGTGCATCATATCAGATCTTACTTTTCACAATTTCATTATATCTTCTAAATTGTGTATTAAGAGTGTTTTCTGAATTAAATAAAACTATAGAGGCGTTTATTCCCTAATTTGTAATTGAATATAAGTCGGATGACAATTATACCCGAACCCGATGGGTACCCGATAAAATTACCCGAACGAGGGCGAGTATGGGGAGCAAATTTTTACCTGTAGGACGAGTATGGGGGGTTAACAAAAATACCTGTCGGGCATCGGGACGGGTATCGGGATACCACCCCCCATACCCGTTTACCCGTTTACCCATTTAAAATTTAAGAGGTCTTGTTTTAATTCACTCTTGGATTTGTACTAACTATCAATTTATAATTTCTGTTTACTCGTTTCTTTTATGTTAAATTCAGTATGTATGTATGAATGTAGCATGAAAATTTAAAAGAAAAACAAATAGTCCATTCATATTAAATAAGCTTATCTTTAAAAAAAAAAGCGGGTAAATGAGTACCTGATAGGGGTCAAACCTCCAACGGGTACGGGTATGGGGTGCCAAAAAATCCCCGACGGGGATAAGGACGGGTATGGGGGTGGGGGCGGGTTCATGAGGTGGGTACGGAGAATGGCATACCCGCCTCATACCCGCCCCGTTGCCATCCCTATAAGTCATATGGTATTTAAAATGCAACAAATATTTGATTGTATATTAAAGACAAGAGACTAGTCAAAGTTTTAAGATTGTATATATGATTGCATACTGATATTAACATGATTCATGTCACATGTGCCTAATTTGTGAAGTTGAGCCTAACTTTTCACATAAAAAGAATAGGAACGAAGAAGAAAAAGATGTGCACTTAACAATATTTTGAATGGGAAGTTGTATTATATGGTTTGCTTGACAACAAGGACAAACAATACAAATTTGTGACCCCAGGTTTCCATATTATTGGTAATTAAAAAAGCAGAACATCAAATCGTGTATTTGTTGTGGTAGTTTACCACACTAATATGAGGGGCCTCATAAATACATTAATGGAACCAGCTGGTGTTTTTTGTTCCAACTCCAAAAGAGTCACTTTCGCACACCACCTGCTGATATTGCTGCACACCAGAAAATCAAATCTTTCCTTTCCCAGTCGGACATGACCATATTGACCTCTACTCGTGTGCTAGTCATTGGTTTGCTACAGGTTTCTTTCCAACATTTCATTTTGCTTGTCAAGATTAATCCTGCAAAAATGAAATAGTAATGATTCTTATACTTTTCCGCTAATTATCACGGAGGGCTGATTCTGTTGTTACATTGATCTATAGAGTAGAACTCTAAGGTGTGCAAAAGTAATAATTCGGCGATTTGGTCCATTCTATTAAATGGAATCCTTCTAATTGAATTTATTAATGAATTGAATTCAATTACATTAATTTGTATCAAATTCAGTAATATTAGAATTGAATTTAATTACACTGTTTGAAACACAATCAAAATGAATTCAATTATTTTATATGACATTTTTACCCTTGACTAAAAAATAATCTTATTAAATAATAAACATTCACATTTACATAGAGCAAGTTACAAACATCAAGTTCATTATAAGTGATATCTTCAGAAAAGTTCATTATTAAAATGAAAAGAGTAAAATTGATTGCAAATGATATTAAGCTAGACCGAGTTATAAAGACAATATAAAACTATTATAATTTAGAAGGCATGAATGAGCAGAAGTTCTTTTGTGTTGACAACTACAAATAAATTCGAGAAATGCAAAAGAATATAGACAGGATGGAAAAATGAAAGGAGAAGTTAAATAAAACGATAGATCTAAAAGAGAACGATAATCATAGACAATAAAACGAAAAAGGAAAAGACACCCATGAACAAGAAAAAGGGAAAACCTGAATATAATGGGAGGTGCTGATTCGTAGAGAAGGTGTTGATGTTCTGTTTCTTGGTAGGAGGGGTTATTTGAGGTAGGAGGGGCTACTTGAGGTGAATAGATATATGGTAAAGGTTAGATGGGTATTATTGGAAGGATATTTTCAATGTTCAAAAGAAGAATTGAAGTCCTAGTTTGTAATTCAATTATGATACTTTTTCAGGTGAATTCAATTTATAAAAAATGTATGAATTGAACCCATCTTTTTTTTTTGTTTCCAAATACTTGAATTCAATTCAATTTCATACCATTCTAAGCACTATGTAAGTAGTTCTTGCTTTCCATTTTTTAGAATAAAAATAATATAACATTCCAAAATTAACTCGGATTAATTCCTCAAGTGCTTGTTTTATTACTTTATGCATAATCTGTCGGGGGAGTCTAGAAGTGAAATTAGATTTAGCATAAATGATAACACGTGCGTGAAGACAAGGAGCATGCAAGTACGACATCGGGGTATCCTTCATCAAAATGTATGTCCCCTCCATTCAATGTAAAAAAAGAAAACAGCTAAGAACAGTTCTAACAGTAAACAATTTGTATACATGTATATATACGATTCAAAGAAGAGAATCTAGTCCACTGTCTACGATAAGAAACCAAAATAGTAGGAATGAGGATCCAAAAAGACCGGTATCTGTGTTCTCTTCCTGTTACTCTTTAGCTTCTTCGCATCTCTCTCTGTCTCTTTCTTCCTTTCTATAGACATAACTTCTCAGAAGTTGCAGCCCTCGCCAGAGAGACAGAGAGAGACTGAAAGAGACATATACACAGGTGCTTGGGGTGTGTGGAAAGATCCGAGCGTTCTTGACTCGGGTTTCTTCCATGCCCCTTTATTTGCTCTATCCTCATCATCAGGTTCTTGCTCTTCTCTTCTCTTCTCTGACATGCATTTCCTTGAAACATTTCATATTTCACTTTTTATGTCTTGTTATTACCCCCAACGACAAAGTTTCTTACTTTTCATCATTTTGTATCCATACAATACAACTTGGGATACTGTATCTGTTCTGTTTCTTTAAACGGTGACAAATGTGTTACGTTAACCGTGTTCGTGAATTGTGACTCTAATTTTTTTTTCCTTATATGATCAAAAAGTCAACACTCATCATTGCCGTCCTTTCTCTGTTCTTCTTATGTTTCTTTGATATCCCAAATGGAAGTTGGTCTTTCTTTTGTTGATTGGTAAATTGTTTTGATATTGATCGGTCGGAGTCAAACTCATCAGTTATTCAACGTCGACGTTTTCATGTACTCTTGGACAATTGCTGGACACTTTGGATGTCAAATTACATGTCTTTGTTTTGTCTTTTACCATTGTAGCAATGAGGCGACTTGTAGTTATCTGATTCGGTTTCGCTGTGTTTAGTGATTGTTATAAAGGAGAAAAGAAAAACCTTTCATGCCTATCTCAGTTGTGTTGTAATACTGTTTCTGGTAAGAATTGGGCCATAGGATTTCTATGTTTTTGGAGTTTCAAGTAGTTCCTAGAGATGTATATGTACAGTTTTTCGTAGACAAGTGGTTATGCATTTTAATTCTTATTTTCTTCAGGTGTGGACAACTAGGAGTTAGGCCTCTGTATGCTATGGAACTTGATTTTTCTTGAATCAGACGGCATCTTTTGCACTAAAGCTACTTTTCATACTATTGCTTTCTGGAATAGCGGAAAGTCAGAAGCTTGATAGTTGATTCGGTAAGTTGCCACTAGAGACTCTGACTTTATGTTTATCTGGTTATCCCGTATGCTACTTCCCTTTCCTTTTACATGGAATAAACAGATAAATAAATGCAGTAGTCTAGTTAATTTGTTCTTGGGTTTTCACAATCTTCAAGCTTAAGTTTTTATCTTTAATCTCGGAACTCATTCTAATTTTCTTATGACAAATAGCCTTGAATTTGTGACCGGTCTATCCAAGATTGGACGATCTACTAATTGATTGGGATTTAATACAGAAGTCCCTGGTGAAGCTCATATTTGTCTTTGTTTGATGCGTTCGCATGTCAATATGAATGCTAGTCTCTGCATAAGTGTAGCTGAAACAGCTCTCTTCTTTCATCATTTTGTCCTTTTGATGTGAGGCTTCCTTCTAATTTTTACTGTTCATCCTCGATTTTGGTTGATCCAAGTCTTCAGCCTTCTACAATATTAAATCTTTGTAATGCAAACGCAGGTGCCATTATTATTTGCCTGGAATTCCTGGGATATTCTGTTCTCGTATGAAGTAAAAGTTCAGAAAGGGTATAGAAAATTGTTGTGATAATGGGGGCTTGTTACTCCACATCTAATGCAAGGATAAAACCAACCAAGTCCAAGAAACGTCGTTATAGAGTTGGCAGGCGTTGCAGAAGGATTTCCTCAACTATTGGTGACGTTCCTATGACGCGGCTTAGTGATGCTGGAGTAAGTGATATTGCTGTTAGTGAATTTGTGCATCTCGATTATGAGAAGGGTGCTGCAACTACCTGCAAGAGATCTGAAGTCTCCAACAAGTCATTTCATCACACTCAGCTACAATGGAACCATAGTCAAATTGACGAAAATGGTGTGTTCTTCTGCTATTATAGGAAAGTCCAAATCTGCAAATATGAATGTTACTAGAAAAGCCTTCAGGATTTTATACACTTAGTCTGGAAATAGCAAGCATATTATTATAAGATAAGACGAATATATGCATGTAAACAATTTCTGCCGGGTTATGGGTTATACATGTAAGCTTATCAGTATCGGTTTCATTCCTGAATTTGAAACTTCAATAATTTGCAGGAATATGCCAAGAGGAGGTGTGGTTTGACTCGGTTAGTATTATAGACTCGGATTCAGAGGATGACTTCATCAGTGTGCAGGGGGGTGAGACACTTGCATACCTTAGCAATCGCATGGTAACTTATTAATGTTATGATTTTGAGAATGATAGCAAGTTCTTATACTTGGCTTTACTTGTTTCTTTGACCAATCAGACGGCTTTTCTTCAGTAAGTAGTGCAATTGGATATAAACCAAATTCTCAATTGCTTGAGTACGGAACTGCATCCCACTTCGTTGACAGTGGGTCCAAGTACGAGGGCTTCTACGAAAGTTACCTGAAAATAGATGGAGGGGGTTCAAAAGGTGATGACATTATGACTAAGAGAAAGAAAGCATTTGATGATGTACTTGAAAGTTTTAAAGGACTTGAAGATGGCACACATGAGGTAGTGGAGAGGAATCAAGAAAACAGAAAGAAATCAACGGTTATCACTCTCTCTTTGAAGAGGAAATCCTGTGACGGAGGGGAGACAACTGAATTCTGTAAGTATCAATCCTTGCAGGTGTTATTAGTAAACCATTTAACCATACCATGAAACTTGAGATTCCGTCATAAATGAGTACTTCAACTGGTGCAGCTGAGAGTTTGTTATACCGTCCGAGGGCGGGGAACCTGATTCCAAGTTCAAAAGGAGGGAAACTAACTTCAGCTTCTTGGTCTGAGGTTTCACCTTCAGTTTTCAAGCTTCGTGGAATGAACTTTTTCAGGCATGTCTTTATGATCTTGTCTACTGTCATTAATGTCTATCGTTTCGTTTTTGCGTAAATTATGGGGTTATAGCAACTAAAGCTCTAACTTTAATGATGCAGTAATAAGCAGAAGTCACCTGCGCCGGACTACTGCCCATATGTACCTATTGGCGTTGATTTATTTGTATGCCCACGAAAGATACATCACATTGCTCAGCACCTTGAACTTCCACATGCCCAACCTCATGAGAGGTTACCCTCATTGTTGGTTCTCAACATACAGGTACTTTCTGCTTTAAAACTGCACTCTAGAAGTTGATTTACAGTCCTCACTGACATGTCAGATGGTTATTTTGTATTGATCTAGGTTGTTCATCTTGCAGCTTCCCACGTATCCTGTTGCCCTGTTTCAAGCTGAAGATGACGGAGAAGGCATGAGCCTTGTCTTATATTTTAAACTGACTGAGAACTTTGACAAAGAGATCTCGTCTTATTTTGAAGATAGTATCAAGGTATATACTTATACAAGTGCTTCTTGTTAATCGAGTTCATGATCATTGGCTTCTTATCCATGATACAGAGTAGACATCTCTGCTAATTTCTCATGTTGCTTTCTGTTCCAGAGACTCGTTGATGATGAGATGGAAAAGATTAGAGGCTTTGGAAAGAACAGCGTTATTCCTTTCAGAGAGAGGCTAAAAATTTTGGCGGGTCTGGTTAATCCAGAGGACTTGCAGTTGAGTTCTGCAGAAAGGAAGCTTCTGCTGGCTTATAACGACAAGCCAGTGCTTTCTCGCCCTCAACACAATTTCTTCAAGGTAACCATAATTTTCCCGATCCATGGGCCCCCAGTTTGGTTAGGGTAGCTACTGGGTGTAAATAAGATTTGGAATGCACTTGTGTGTGTGTGTGCTATGAAATTCCTTTCCTGAATAATTTAAGTTCTGCTGTGACATAGTAGAATGGAAGTTTTTCCTTTGTTAAGTCTGATACAATAATGTTCTAACGTTTTGTAGCTCTCATACTATGCAGGGGCCAAACTATTTCGAGATTGACCTGGATATTCATCGTTTCAGCTACATATCTAGGAAAGGGCTTGAAGCATTCCGACATCGTCTTCAACATGGCATAGCTAATGTGGGCTTAACTATTCAGGTATTTGTCAATGGAACAACTAATTCAAAACAAGCAGAATCCATTAGTTTGCTACTTCATTAACCTGCTCTATCTGTGGTGGGTCTTTCCAGGCACAGCAGCAAGAGGAGCTGCCAGAGCATGTGCTGTGCTGCGTGAGCTTGAACAAAATTGATTTTGTAAATCATGGCCAAATACCTACCCTTGTAGCTGGAGATGCTTGATTTTAGTGTCATTTGAAGGATACCAATCTGGCTAATAGAAAGAAAGTACCTGGTCACCATCTTTGTAGAAGTTGAATCATCATGAACACATGCTGACAAAGAAAAGAAAATCCTTTTGATCATAGTCTTGGCTCACATTCTAATGGCTGGTTTCCACTACGATCATGTTACCATTGATCAAGTGTAATTCAATCTGTTTGCACCGACTCCGTGGACGTCATGCCTTAGGACTGCCTCATACCCTAAATGTGCCATCCATAAGCCAGTTGGAGCATTCAAACATGGACGCTTACAATTTGTCTCTGACCTTTGCTACTTATCCAGATAGAAATCGAACATGGTTTATCCATGTCCAAACAAGTATAGCTTGCTCTGCAGCCCTATTATTGAAGTCACGACGAATCGACCATGGTTTATCCATGTCTAAACAAATATAGCTTGCTCTGCAATCCTATTATTGAAGTCACGATGCCACATCTCTTCAATTTTCTTCCCAGCAAATTATCAGGGAGTCTTATATAAAACCCAGAATTACGATGATTAAAAAAGCTCAACAAATTCAACCGTAAAATTTATAAAACGTTTAACTTTTTATTTTAGGTTTCAATTTTTTTGTTTGATTTATTTTAAGAACTTTTATTATTAAAAACTGATCAATTTATTAATTAATTAGTCAATTTTTATAAATTAATAAATCAAGATAAATTAATTAATTTTCGATCTCTTTTTTCAATTAAACTTCAAACTCTTTAATAAGTAAAGACAATTTCGTATTTCAAAATTTTTAATTTTATTTAATTTTTAGCCAATTTTATAACAGTTTACTACTAATTAAAATTTTTAAACCACAGATCTTTTGTTTTAGCAATTTAACTTCTAACCAATTTTTAAAATAATGAGGCCCATGATTGTAGCGCCCCCTTACCGCAGAGTACGCACCGGGATGCCCGGAGGTCATTTCGGTACATATCCTACGATAAAAACGCACTACGGACAGTTACTATACTAACTCCACATGGCATCATATCATTATTTAAATTCAAGCGTCAATAGAAAAATCCACGATATTTTGAAACCAACTGTTTCCTCATTTCGGTACTCAAAATACATAATT
>JAOSBP010000003.1:13086170-13096707 GCA_027563825.1 Erythroxylum mucronatum
CTAACTTAATCTTACTTAATTAAGTTAATCATGCTTAATTAGTCATAATCATAAAAAAAAATTTCGGGGCTAATATTATTCCCGTGGTGGATAAGCTATTGGATGAACTCCACAATGCTCATGTTTTTTCTAAAATAGACCTCAAGTCTGGTTATCATCAAATTAGGGTGGTGGAAGAAGACATACATAAGACAACTTTCCGGACACACAACGGGCATTACGAATTCCTGGTAATGCCGTTTGGTTTAACCAATGCGCCGACAACTTTTCAAGCTACAATGAATGATATTTTCTGATCTTTTCTTCGGAAGTTTATGTTGGTTTTCTTCGACGATATTCTGTTCTATAGTGCAGATTGGAGTTCTCATCTTTCTAACTTGTCCATGGTTTTGGAGGTTTTGCAAAATAACCACTTTGTGGGTAATCAACAGAAGTGCAGTTTTGGGAGACAGATAGTGGAGTATTTGGGACCACAGGAAATAACATTAAGAAGATCCCAAAGAGAAAGGAAATCTGCTATTCTGAATGATTATGTGGTCTATCTACAAGATTTGGAAGATGACTTAGGAATTAATAATGATCCAGTTTCATTCTCACAAGCCATTAATAGTGCTAATGCTGATAAATGGTTAGGTGCAATGAAAGATTAGCTTAGATTTATGGAACATAATGGTGTTTGGGACCTTGTAGAATTGCCTAAAGGATGCAAGAGAGTTGGGCATAAATGAGTTTTTAAAATAAAGCGTGACTCACGTGACAACCTTGAACGTTACAAGGCTAAACTTGTTGTTAAAGGTTTTACTCGAAAAGATGTCATTGACTATAAGGAAATGTTCTCACCAATTTCCAAGAAAGATTCTCTCAGAATTATCATGGCACTAGTGGCTCATTATGATTTAGAGCTACATCACATGGATGTGAAAACTGCCTTTCTAAATGGAAATTTAGAGAAAAATGTATATATGGATCAAACAATGGGTTTTTTAGTTGAAGGGAAAGAACACATGGTGTGTAGACTGAAAAAGTCAATTTACGAACTCAAGCAAGCTTCCCACCAATGGTATCTTAAGTTTAATGATATTGTTGTTTCCTTTGGTTTTAAGGAAAATACTATTGATCGGTGTATATATATGAACATTAGTGGGAGTAAGTTTATTTTTTTAATTATGTATGTTGATGACATCTTGCTCGCAACTAATAATCTTGATCTATTAAGTGAGACTAAGAAGTTTCTTTCTAATAACTTTGAAATGAATAACATGGGAGAAACAAACCATTTGATTGGAATAGAAATATTCTAGGATAGATCCTAAGGACTATAGGTTTTTCTCAGAAAGCATATATTAATAAAGTTTTAAAGAGATTCAGAATGGATAAATGCTCAACGTCTCCAGTTCCAATTCAAAAAGAGGACAAATTTAGTCTTATGCAATGTTCAAAGAATGATATGGAACGAAAATAGATGAAAGGAATTCCTTATGCATCTATTGTTGGGAGTTTGATGTACGCTCAAATGTGTACAAGGTCGGGCATTAGCTTTGCAGTTGGTATGCTTGGCAGATACCAAAGTAACCCAAGATTGGATCATTGGAAAGCTATAAAGGAAGTCTTAAGATATTTGCAAGTGATAAAAGATCACATGCTTACTTATAGGAGGTTTGATCATCTTGAAGTGATTGTATATTTAGATTTAGGTTTTGCTGATTATGTGGATACTAGAAAATCTACATTTGGCTATGTATATCTTTTAGCTGGAGGAGCAATATCATGGAAGATTGCGAAGTAGTGAATAATTGTTGCGTCCACCGTGGAAGTTGAATTTGTGGCGTGCTTTGAGGCTATGGTTCGGGCTAAGTGGTTGCAAAACTTTATTTCAAGACTTGAAATAGTCGACAGTATTGTCAGGCCGCTGAAAATTTATTATGATAATTCTGTAGCAGTTTTTTTTCTAAAAACGACAAGTATTCCAAAGGTGCTAAACACAAGGAATTGAAATACTTTGTTGTGAAAGAAGAGGTTCAGAAACGTAAAGTGTCAATTCAGCACATTAGCACTAATCTTATGATTGTTGACCCTTTGTCTAAGGGATTACCACCTTAAATATTTATGGGGCATATTGACAGTATGGGCATTATTGCTGAGTAGACATTAATGCATATTGTGATGACGTTTATGTTTTAATGTAATTGAAATTTTGAGCTCATTATTGAATTTGTTTATGATTTACTTGTTTTTCCAAATATGTATATTGAATTGAATGGAATGATGATAATAGTTTTTGTCTTGTTTTGGATCAATTATGTGTTTCCCATTTATTGATCGTTTCATGGAGAAGACTAACTTTGTAGTACATAGAAAGGAATATGTTGTTTAAATCACAAACAGCCTCCATGACTCACTTTAGTTCTAATGCTTGATTATAATGAATGGTGTATTCAATGCACATTAAATTTCAATGACTTATGAAGATGGCAATGTTACATGAGCCAAGTGGGAGAATGATAGATTATTAATGTATCATGTAATAAATGTTTATAAAGCTTCATACCGACATGATGGGTGTGGTAATTAAAAGGTGGTTTTCTCAATAACTACTTATAAGCATCGCCTCTTTTGGTCCTATTCTTGCCTATTAAGTTGCTTCTGTCGATAACCATTAAATAAGGGGAAAATACAGAAGTGAGAACGTGAGGAGAAAGAATAGAAACACGGATGAGAATCAAGAGAACTTAAGAGACTGATTTTTGTACCGAAATCAAATGACTCTATAGATCAAGGTACGATGACTTTATATGTGAGAATCATATATGTTTAAGATCCTACATAATCGTATAAGGAAATTTAATACTTAACTCATAGTGTGCACAATTATTTAGGATTTGTAACAATTCTGTGTGAAGAAGTTGGCTTTACTAGCCTTACCTCCATATTTCTGCACATTGCAAAGTGATCAAATTTGTCACTCAAAGTAAACAATCAAATACATTGCCTCCACATCATAAAGAACTTCCGTAATAAAAAATACTTTCTCTTAAATTAAGGTTCATCTTCAACATTTCCTTCCATCGCAGTTTCAGTAGCTCCAACTTCCTCATTATCACTTAAACCAGATAAATGTTCTTGTGTAGCTTGACTGGACTCCTAATCTTTGTTCTCGTTGGACTTGTTCACATTTCCACATTAAATCTGTGCAGCTACTTCATTCCCCTAAAATGGGTTCCCATGTAAGCTTCCAAATTCTTTAGCATGCCTATTGGGTTGTGGAGGTTAAGATTGTGTTGTCTCTTGTATCTAATTTCAGTTACTTGGGAATCAACTAATTGTTCCACCTTTTTCTTCACAAAATAACTGGGATACGTGCATTTGTAATAACTATACAAAAATTCACTTCCTTTAACATGTTTCTATCCATATTTTCTCCAATTGTAGCCATCATCAGTAGGCTTGTCAATGGGAATTGAATAAGATTGTGACTTCTGATCAAATGATGGTTCCTTCATTGTTATGTCAGATTTAGGAATTGTAGGCACTGCCTCTTGGTTGGTAGTTGTGGTACTAGTAAAGGAAAAGGAAGAAGAATAATCTAGTTGAAAATGCATATTGAGATGGGCTTGGGCAGTAAACTGTGCCAAGGCCTACTGGTGCGTCATTTAGAAGGGACTCTGTGCATATGTTATAAATAAACAGTCAATAAATCGCATATTATACATTATTCATCAAAGAAAGGAGGGTGCCTATATCATAATTTTAGTGTCTTCCTAACATAGGTTTCATTATTAACACGAAGATTCATGCATTTTCTTGGTAAGGACAAATAACATGCAAATATTTACACCAATGATAACCATTTTTATGGATTCATTATTCAACTTAAAATCCTCATGCAAGCTAATTAACTTCATTTCTTAGTCATCACCAAATTTTTCATACACCTGTTACCCTCTCACTTACTACATGTCAATATGGATCATATTGCATGTAAGTCAGATTTATGGAGAAAAGAGTCAAGTAAACTAACATGAAACAAAGAAGCTTAATGTAGAAAAAAGGATAGAAATAAATATTTTCCAATTAATAATGTCAACTGACATACTTGTACAAAGAACTATTAATTGAACAGATAAAGTCCAAATGGGGGATCAAAAGTCCATGATCCTTAAAAATATGAGCATCATAAGTCTTTGAAATGAAGAAGGTGACGACATAACTCTTCCAACTAACATTGCGACTCTGGGTTAGCCATCAATTTATCTTTTTGGATCCTGTTGGGAGTGGAAAGCATTAACACCACCAAGATTTTTTAATCTTTTTAGATCACAAGATTTCTGTTAAGAAACTAAAAGTTTGCAACTGTCTTTAGGAATACTAAGGCCTTTTTTCTTTTTAACCAAGGTGATATGAAGATATTAATTGCAAAAAAGCAATGGCAGTTGCACAGAATGTCAAAGAAATTCTATATCTTTCTCATCGAAGAGTCATAACAGAACATAAAAGAAAGCCAAAGCATATGCATATGTGCTCTAATATGCCTTCTTAAAGTCATGATCCACAGTAAATCACGATATCAATATGATAATAAGCTTAATCTTTAAGTACTTGAGACTAGTATTTAAATGGTTTTTTTTTATGAAAACAGAAAGATAACTACTTGATTTCTCAACTACTGCTAAATTATTAGGGGAAATGACTATACTAGTTCAAGCTTCCCTTGATTTCACTTTTCTCCCTATAGTTTTGATTGCTATTTTTTAAATTCGAGTTATAATTGCAAAATTGAGTAAAGTTTTGGATTTTTTGTGATTAACCCATTATATATAAAAATATAATTAACATATTTTATAAGTTAATGTATATAATTAAAATTTTATTCAAAAAGTAATTATATTGTTTAATATCATTTATAATTACGCCTTTATTTCAAAACTAATTAAACAATAACAATATAAAGTGTTTATCTATAATTCATATGACAAGTATAATCATTACTTCCATCTAATTGATATTTTATTTATTCACACTCTATAGAAAAAGAATCTAACTAAAATGATAAGTGTTTTGATACCAATTATTTTAACATCAATTATTGCGTAAATTAAAGTAATATAAAAAAAATAAACAAAGAAAAAATAAGAATTTACATAGTTCGACTAATTATGTGATTTACATTTGTGAATAAGGAGATAAATTTCTTTTTTTACTGCAAGAAAGAAGATATAAGAAGAATAGATGTTAGGTTTATTTAATTATGAATTTACCTCACTCTATAGGGAAGTTCAATCATTTCTTAGACATGTAAGATTTTATCGTAAGTTTATTTAAAAAAAATTAAGCTATACCCTTGTCAAAGTGGCTACAAAAGGTTGTCCCATTTGAATTTGTGAAAAAAATGTTAAGAACCTTTTGAAAAGCTCAAGGTATTACAAATAAGTTTGCTCATTATTCAACTACCAAGTTAGGATTTACCATTCATGTGTGATATTAGGAATTATGCAGCAGGAGCTATTTTAGGCCAAAGGATTGGGAACATAATCATGTCAGCTATTATGCCTAAAGGACATTGGATGTTGTGCAGTGTAATTATTCTACAACTGAGAAAGAATTTTAGAAATTGATTTTGTTTTAAATAAATTTAGATCTTATTTTATTGGCTCTAAATTTGTTACATATTATAACCATACAACATTGAAAAACCTTTTGGACAAAGGAGTCCAAATCGACTTTGATACAATGGATTTTACTACTTCACGAATTTGATTTGGCAATAAGAGACCTGAAAGGAGCAAAAAAATTCAAAGGTAGATCATTTTCGTAGGTTAGTAAGCGATGAAGATATTTATTTAACATATTTTTGAAACTTTTCTTAATTTGCAATTATTGCAAATGAAGGGTACAATTCCTTGGTATGCAAAACTTATTAATTATTTAGTTACCGAAACTATAGCTAACTACATTTGTAAGTATAGGAAGGAAAAGATAAGGAATGAAGCAAAATATATGTTTGGAATGAACCGTACATATGGAAGTTTTTCTTTGATCAAGTTATTAAACATTGTGTGCCAGAGAGTGAATATCGTTTTGTCTTGATCTTTTGTCACATTTATGTATATGAAGAATACTTTGGTCCTAAATATACTGCTGGAAATATTTAAGATAGTGGTTTGTATTGGAAACTGTTTAGAGATGCTCAATTGTTTTGTAAAAGTTGTGAAAGATGCCAAAATATAAGGCAGATATGTTCTCTCATAGAAATGAAAAGTCTCAAACCCCTATTTTTATAGTTGAGATATTTAATGTATAAGACATTTATTTATGGTTCCTTTTCCTTCAGCTTTTGGCAGTTGATTATAAGCGGATGGTAGCAGAAACCACTAGGACTAATGATTATACAGTTGTTATAGGTTTTATAAAGTCTAACATTTTCAATACATTTAGGGTTCCATAGGCTATTATTAGTGATCAAGAAAGTCATTATTGCAATAGAGCAGTAGTGAATTTGTTTAAAAAGTATAAAGTGTATCATTAGGTAACCATTGCATGTCATCTGTAGATGAATGGAGAAGCAGAAGTGTCTAATACAAAAATAAAAACCATTTCAGAAAAGACAGTGAATCTAGGAAGAAAGGATAGGTTATATTTGGATGACACTCTTTGGACTTACCGTATAGCTTATAGGACATAGATAGAAATGTCTTCTTATCAATTGATTAAGTAAAGCCTTTCATTTACCATTTACCTTTAGAGATTAAACATAAAGCTTATTGGGGAGTGTGATGTTACAATATGGACTTGAACAAAGCTAAAGAGCCAAGAAAATTGTAATTGCAAGAATAAGTGGAACTAAAGTTAGATGATTACGAGAATTTGAGAATTTAAAAAGAGACAACCAAAATGTTGTATGATAATGTGATCTTGAGTAAGCAATTTGAGGAGGAAAGAAAGTTTTGTTTATATAATTCTCAATTAAAGCTCATTTTAGGTAAGTTAAGTTCTCGATGGATTGGTTCTTTTATTATCACTAATATATTTCCTTAAGTGCAATAACTAAAAAGTTTAGATATTAAAAAGTTCTTCAAAGTGAATGGATACATATTGCAACCATTTGATGAGGATATAACAGTCTTAAGTTTGACAGATACTGATTTGACACTTCCACAATACTTAAAAGATTAAGGGGGGAAAAAAGGTTGCCAAACAAAACAAATTTTATTAATTATATTTTAGATATTTATATACTTCATTTGCTTGCTTTTGTATAGTTGTTTTATTAGTTTAAGTGAGAAATTTGGTATTTTGTTAGACTACTAAAGTTTATAAGGTGAGATTACACCTTATACAGCTCAGGTTTTAGGATTAAAGGACCTCAAATTCTAAACTACTAAAGTTTATAAGGCAAGATCATGTCTTATATAACTCAGTTTTAGGATAACAGTCCTTTAAATTCTAGAGTGTTGAAATGAATAAGGCAAGATTATGCCTTACATAACTTAAGTTTTGGACAATAGATCCTTTAATTTCATATTACTAAAATAAATAAAGTGAGATCATGCCTTATAGATATTAGTAGACTGATTTGTTTTAGTTTCTGGTATTAAATCCCTTCAATTCCATATTATTGAAACAAATAAGGTGCCTTATAGATATTAGTAGACTATTTTGTTTTAAGTAACTAATGCATTTTTTAAATAAATAAATAAAACATTAGCAATTTTCATGATTTTTTAAACAAACACAAAAGAAAAACCCCAACTTTATTATACTTTTCTTTGTCCAGCTCCTAGCTTAGGCACTGTGTCTCCACAAGTTTGTTGTCCACTATACACCGTCATTCTCAACACACTATAGTTTGCCACAGCGTCTCCTCTAAGTCTCTCTTCACACTATCATGTCTCTATGTGCCTTGTTTTCCAGGTCTTCAACTTTAAGTTGTTGAGTCTTCCACGTCGACGCACTTCTCGTTGTAGTTTTTATCCATGTCATTTTGCCAGCTCCTAGCTTAGTCATCTTCCCACTGAGCGTCAACATTCTCCATGTTGCCTCCCATATGTTGGTCACCTGCCATATGTCCACCACCTCCCACACATTGTCGTTTCACAGTACCATATCCCCACACATCCTACTTTCAATCGTCCATTATCCATGTATGGTTTTTAGTCATTTGTTGCTCCATACCATTCGTTTCTGTTGGAGATGGCTCAGAGTTTCAGACAAGTCCATGCGTGTATTACGGCAGTGTCAAGATTAGTTAGTTAATTGACAGTTAGAATTGAGTGTTATAAATACTGTAGTTCATACTGATTTGTAAGTACATTGTTCGGATTAATATTCAATAGTCATAAGAGGAAATCTCAACGATTGGTTGAGTTCTTGAAATACTCTGTTCATCTCTGTTTTAAGTTTTCTCTCGCACTAAAATCTTCTCTCTATTCTACGCTAGTTAATATTCGGGTTTCTTTGTATTTGATCGATCGGTAACAACAGTTTCCAATGGTAAGTTGCTTCATGCTATTAGCAATTAGCGGTTGTTCACTTCTAGTCCTCTCTTCACAACATCGCTTCCAGTAACACAACCTGATCATCTAAGTCACTCTAAGTTAAATCAGAGATTAACGTTGATCCAAATTCCGTTTTCGCATCATCAACTCCAACCAACATCACTTTCCATATGTTAGTCACTTCCAGCCGTTAGCCTCCCAACTGTCATCTCCGATTAACTATCATTGGTGATTTCTTTCCACCTTTTCATCAATTTTTTTCCATTTTATCGATTCTCTGTTTCAGTTATTAATTGGTTACTCTAGTTGTTTTCTAGAATGAGTTTCTTTGTTCACAACCATCATAGTAATTGAGAAAACGAAGGGTAATAATAGAACAACAGCAAACATTAAATCTATAGTGAATCTAGTTGAATTTTTTTTCAAAGACTATATCGACCATTAATACTAATCATATGCAAGTTCAGATCGCCAAGGGTACATCTGTTTTGCCACTATCTAAGTCTGATTTTGTGAAACTCTTAGATTTATTTTTAAAGACAGGAAACAAAGGTGTATTGCTTTTAAAACTTTAAAAATTAATTCTAGTATGTGAATTATCCTTTTTTAAAGGAGTTAAATATTAAGAAAAATTTTGATGCTTTGATTGATGGCATGAGTTGGAAAAAATATGTGCACATTAGATGTCCAGTGTTTATTGAATTGACTAGTGAGTTTTATACTACTTTTAAATTTGATAAACCTAATAATTTCACTCTAAATAGTCCTAATATTGTACAATATCAATTAATGGGTAAAGAATTTAAAAAAAATATCAATGAGTTTAGTTTAGACTTAAGGTTTATAAATGATGAATATGCCAATTCTACCCAATGTTTGGAATATATTATAGACTATGGTGATTTTGATCCTTTAAAAGTTTGGAAATCAATGTCCATTGACAAGCTTATGTATCATTTAATTCCATTTAAAGGAAGTTTTCTTAAAGAACTTGAATAGGTTTATTTGCAATGTTTTCTTGCTTTTAATTATTTAGGGAGGAAGGCTACAACTTGTACATGTACTAAAGTTGAATTACTCTTCATTTGGTGTATGGTACATAAGGTTCATATTAATTTGGGTGCTTGGTTAGCTATGCAATTTAACACTATTTTATGATCTAACAAGAATTTGGGTCTTGGTTCTTTGATTACTTACTTGGCTATTAATCTTAATTTACTTGATACTGCTAACAATGATATCCAAGTAGCTTATGAGATGGAGCCTTTGAATAGTGCTTGTTAGAGTAGGATGAGGTTAATCGAGAAATAAAAAAGGCAATTTCGTTATGTGTAACATGATTCCCCATAATTAAGTTCACAATCACATCAACACGAGGATTCAAATGTTTAATAATCTTTATTTCTTCCAACAGCATCGATTTGAGATGAGTATCATCTTCAACTGGAGATGTTGAAACATAAAATTTCTAAACTAAAGAACAGTTTGGATGCATTGCTCTGATTATGGGGGTGACACCTCTATTGTTGGGACCCGCTTCCGAATCCCAACCTCGAAGCACAAACTTAATGAAATCAAGCAAACAATTCAAATCCGAAGTGAAAACGAATCGGAAGCGAAACGAATTTCATACGAACTGAAACAAATGTGTCCGACAACCGTGAAAGAATATCTTAGGAAAGTGTCGCCTTGGAAACCTTATAGACACTAACAATCCGAAATCCGGTTTACATTTTTTTCTTTCTTTTTAAATCCTTTCGCATTCATTCTAATCCATCTTATACAAATCGAAACAATACAATACAATTTCCCTTTTTGGAAATTTATCCGCATTCAACACAGATTTCTTACAGGACCGATCACATCTCATAATTCGACAGTTTAATCACACTCTAATTATTATTCTCTTTATACAAATTCTATCGAAAATCCGGCAGCATAACGGCTGCATCTTGACAACCCAAAAATTTCTGCAAAGGCAAATACACTTCTATAATATCACATCCAACCATAACAACCCATTCAACGGACCTCCTGTCCGGAAA
>JAOSBP010000003.1:13098017-13111377 GCA_027563825.1 Erythroxylum mucronatum
TAATAATAATAATATTAAAAATAATAGTAATATTAATAAAAATAATTATAGGTAATAATAATAATAATAATAATTAAATAATAATAATAATAATAATAATAATAATAATAATAATAATAATAATAATAACATAATTCAAAATTGTCAAATTTTGTATTGCAACAATTTCAAAATAATCAATAAATTACATCTACTATTCTTATTATACTATAGGGGCATTTCCGTCATTAACACTATTTTCTGTTCTGTCCCCAGTAACCAAACACATTTTTGTACTCAGGACGAAGACAAAAGTCTCTGCTCTGTCCACCGCAATCAAATATCTCACTGTCTCTAATTCTTGTTCTGTTCTGTCCTGTTCTGTCCCGTCCCGTCCCGTCCTGTCCCGTCCCGTCCCTGTCTGCTGAAAACGCTAACCAAACGCTGCGTAAGAGACGATAAGGACGTAAAGAGGATGGTAAGGCAAAGGCTGGAGATAAAAAAGTAAAAAATGAACGTGATAAAAACTTAAATTGGAATGAAAACTCGATACCCACCCCCCTTGGTGGGTTTAGTAGATTCTCAAATTTAATGGGATAAATCCATTCTCCTGGAATTGAAAACTCCAAAGTAAACACTATTTTTTACAATTATTTCATTCCTTCGTTCTCAAACCCTAAAATCAAACGCCCCCTTAATGTCAATGTAATTTGTACTCAAATCATTTTGTGGGCCTGAAACAACTTTTTGGGGTTCAATTCTGATTAAGAACTTGGCCTTTAAATGTTGTATTGTTTTTTGTACATTTGTAGGCTTTGGTATCATTCTCGATTCAAAGGTAGGAACTCTAGTTTAAATGTCTTATCAAATTAAATATGACTAAAATTGTTTAAATGTTGTGGTACTTTTTATTCAATTTATATGAATCTATAGTACATTAACCTTCAGAATAGTGGTATTCAGAAGTCATAAGTAATGGATAGTCTAAGGTTTATACAGAGTGCATCTGAAATTTTACATGTCTTGACTCTATTGGTAACTCCATATGTTATAGGTTAACAAGAAAGCAATAAGTTAAACGGTACAAGGGGTCCCCTGTGCTTATACTTGTAGTCTTCATTATATTCCAGTGAATTGGCCACTCAGAGTGAACATAACGCACAACATGGTAATATGCGTTGACTTACTGATTTCAAGTGGATGGATAATATAAAATAAACTCTGTTGGAATCACGATGGGATAAAAAGTGGGTTTAATGTCAAAAGAGAATGAATAGAAGAGAGAAATTCTCTCGTCTCTCATGGTAGACTATCTCTTCTTTCCCAAACCAACTTTATTAGTCATGCGGTAAATCCTTGTAATCCAATTTGTCCATGCCTTTTACTTGATGGGACTGGGACGGTACAGAAAAATCCAAGTCCAGTAATATGTATTTGTAAAGCAACTTTTACTTCATATATGGGAAAATGACAATCAAGTAGAGAAGGAAGGTGAAGAAACCAATCATTAATATATCCCAAGTAGAGTTTGTTTATTGAAAAAATGTCGATATTGTTAAGGGACAATCTTGACTATGGCTGTCAATTTTGTACTACGAGATAATGTTGAAGAACTCCGCCTTATGATCAATTCACAGTTCAGCAATGCTTTAAGATTCGGTCCAACCATGTAAAGTAGAGGGTTTGAAGTTTGAACTCCAGATCAACCAAAAGTCACCAACTCGAACCTTAGAAAATTTAATATAAATATTAACAAACATTACATAGTGATCAAAAGATAACATAATTGGTTCAGCCTGATCTTGTTAGGGTTGAACGTCGTTGTTTGGATCCATGGTCTGTGTGACTCTGGCTACGGAATACCTGCAAAACAAATAATGGCGGGCCGGGAGTTGATTCCCGGGAGGCCCCTCCGACGCTCAAGTCAGTCTTTCTGTGAAGGTTTCGGTTGTAACAAGTAGGAGAACTAGGGTTGAGATGTCATACCTGAATCAGGGAGAAATAGTACCTTATATACCTGGGGTTACCGCTAAGTTTAGGTCTTTACGTGAGTCTTTACGTTTGCATGAGAGATTATCTCCTGCGTCTGGGCCGTCGACATCTAAGCCTGAGGTTGGGCCTTGTATGACCGACCCAACCGACCCAACCAATAATTATCTTTAGATTCAGATACAAATTAAACTAGAAGGTTAAGATTTTCCAGGTATGTAATAACGATCATAGTCGGCTTTCATCATTCCATAAGGATTAACATATAGCTTTTGAGATATCATCTCCAGAAATTCTAAAGACCTCCAAATCTTCATTATCTATTTCTTCATCTAAAAGAATAAAAGTGATTAAGATCCCATCTTACTTTTCTTTTTCTTAATTCATTAAAGTCCTAAGGATAAGAGTTGCATATAGCGTTTCATTATCATGAAATGGCAGTGGATTTTCTTCATATACTGCCCATTCTCAAGTTCCTTCATATTCAAAATCGATAAGCTTCATCCCAAAAATCTACTTTGTAACTTTACGATTTATTCCTAAAGTGTATTCGTAATAAAGTAATTACACTTTCAGGCAATTGATAACAGAAAATTGAGAAGAATCGATTTCTAGTTTTTGTCTAATATAGAGATGATTTTCGGTCCTTTTGAGGTCACAACTCAAGTCACTTTTTTTTTTCTTCACATAGGTTGATGCCGGATAGGCATCGACTTGATTTCTTGTAACTTAGTGGATCATGTCAAATTGCATTGGAATCACGACTTCATCAAGTGTTAAAGGCGCCGAAATATTTTTAAAGACACAGCATGTCCAACAGTAACCTTTGATTCGGTCGAAAACTTGAGATAAGTTCTTCTCTCTCTTTTAAGCAAAGGTCAACATTTACTGATTTCTGAACTGACAAGGAATGATATGTTATTCTCTGATGGGTATGAGGAAACTAAATGAAGGCCTGCGTTAATGCTTCTGCATGGATGAGGAGAACCGTTCAACAACTTAACAAAATGTGAAAATCGCTCTTGGTTTGGAATATAGTCTTTGAAAGGCTATATAAGTAGGAATTTAAATTGGTAACTTTGTAGTATTGAGTGGAGTTGCTAGGATCTTTATATCCTTGTGTTGTCTTTTTATCACAAAGACTGATGAATTTGATTTGATTTTGTAGAAAAATAAGAGTAGGAGAAAATTAAAGAACACAAAATTTACTTGGTTCGATAGCTTAAATGTTATCTACATCTAAGGATCTCACACTTTTGTAGTTCCACTAGTATCAAGAAAAGAGCAAGTTACAAGAGGTTGAATATTTTCAAAAACACTTGCAAGAGGTTTATGAACTCTCTCTAGTACCCTCAGATAAGTACTCTAGTAACTCTTAAACTTTCACTCTATTCTTTTTGTAAATCACTCTCAATCCTTTTGATTACAATGAAATGTGTTCTTGTGTATGTTATTGACTAAAGCTCCTGTTTGTCTTATATAGGAAATCCGTAGCAGTTGTATCTTGATGTATCTTCATTTATGAGGTATGTATCACTTGCCTCTCACATGCTTGACTTATGCTTCAATACTTTGCATTTTGACTTAGCTTCTTTTATTATTTCAGTCAGATTGTCTTTCCTCTTTCTCCTTCGATTTTCAGACACACTTCTGCACTTCATGAATCCTCAAATATGTCTTCAAATTGTTGATTCTTCGTTGAGGGTTAATGGAGAACTGTGAATATCTTCACATTTATTCCCTCCTTCTACATTAATCTTCACATAGTTCATCACTCTGTGGGCGATTTAATAACCAAACCCTATCTTTACCGAAATCGTGAGATCGAGAGAAATTTTCTTCGATTGTTGTCGTCTTCATAGGACTTCACTTATCTGTAGATAGTCTCTACAGAAAGTAAACTTCCTTTGAGCAACAACCTTCGTACCGAAGTCAGCTGGGTTTAGATCACCTGCAATTTTCTCCAGAGTGAATAACCTTTGTGAGATTCTATCTCTAACGAAGTGGAGTCGCACGTCGATGTGCTTGGATCTCTCATGCAGTACTGGGTCCTTATTGAGGTAAAGTGCACTTTGACTGTCTGTGAACAATACTGACTTTGCGATGTTGATGTTAATTTCCTTCAATATGCCTAATAGCCATGATAGCTCTTTTACTCCTTCAGTAATTGCACAGTATTTTGCCTCTATAGTTGATAGAGATACTACTGACTATTGTTGTGCTTTCCAACTGATTTTATTTCCTGACAGTGTGAAGAAGTATGCTGAAATTGATTTCCTTGTAGCTTTGTCTACTGCATAATCTGCGTCCACAAAACCATACAAGGACATATAATTGCATTTAGCTAATTCTGCCTTTGAAAAACATAATGTGTAATTTATAGTTCCAACTAAGTATCTGAGAACACTCTTCAACTCTTGCCAGTGTTCAAACCCTGGATTGGCCATAAATTTGCTTAGGATACTAATAGCATAGGCTAGATCAGGTCTTGTACATAACAAAATGTACATGATACTCCTAACTCCAACATCATAGGGATAGTGTGCCATAGCATTATGTTCTTTCTTTGTCTTAGGACTCTTACTAGAAACCATCTGTAGATGTGATCCTATAGGGACAAAACTTGGTTTTGCTTGTTCCATATTGAACTAAACAAGAACTTTTCTGATGTAGTTTCTTTGAATAGGCCATAGGTTTCCTTCCCTCATTTTTCTGATTATCTGCATTCCTAGAAGCTTTTGTGCTTTTCTCGTATCCTTTATCTCGAAGCGTTTATACAGATCAGTCTTTACCTCTTCAATTATGCTTAGATCTTTTCTAGTAATGAGTAAGTCATCCATATAGACTAGCATAAAGACTGCTTTTGTCTCTCCTAGATCCTTAAAGTACAGGCAGTAGTCATATGAACTTCTAGTAAACTTCATACTAGCAGCAACCTCATGAAACTTCTTATTCCACTACCTAGGTGCTTGTTTGAGTCCATATAGGGATTTCTGTAGTAGACAGACATAATCTAGCTTTTCCTTATCCTCAAAACCATCTGGTTGCTTCATGTAATGATTTCCTCCAGCTTTCTATATAGGAAGGCTGTTTTGACATCCATTTGATGAATTTCCCAGTCAAAAATTGTAGCTAGCACTAGAATGAGTCTAATGGTCTTGAACTTGACTACTAGTGAGAAAATCTCCTTGTAGTCAACTCCCTCCTTTTGTCTATATCCCTTTGCTACAAGCCTAGCTTTGTAACTCCTTTTGTCAGTTTGAACAATCATCTATTTTCTATTAACTTTGCTTGAGGTGGTTTAGGCACTATTTTCCAGTCATATTCTTCATTAGAGAAGAATATTCCTTCTTACAAGCCAACTTCCACTATTCAGCATCCTTTCTACTCATGGCTTCTTCATAGGTTTCAGATGCTCTACAATTTATGGATTCTACAGTAAGACATGCAAATTTAACTAAGTTTGAGTCTGTGTATCTCCTATTAGGAATTCTTTGTCTTAGTTGCCTATATCTAGTGAGCTAATAGTCTTGTAGGGCTTTGTGAGAGTTATCAGCAGCTATGTGTGGTGCTCTTTCCTCACTTTCACCTTCTGTTTCTTTAGTCCCTTGTTCATGATGAATAGGGCCTTGCATAGGTTCCTCATCATGATATTGTGTCCTTCCTTCTTCTTTTTTGTTTCTAGTGGCAAGTAGAAGGGGACTGAATTACTAGGTGATCTAAGTTACTTCTGAACTTCCTTTTGTAGGTCATAATTTGGAGATTTTTTGCACAACAAAGGAAACTCATTTTCCTGAAAGATCACATCTCTGCTAATAATAGTTTTGAAACCTCCCTGTTAAAGTAGTAGGATCTTGTAACCTTTGACTCCTTTTGGGTAGCCTAGAAATACTCCCTTCACTGCTCTAGCTTCTAGCTTACCTTCCTTTTGACGTGCATATGCAGTACATCCGAAGGTTCTTAGGTGAGTCAAATTAGGTTTCTTCCCATTCCATACTTCTTGTGGAGTTTTATACTCATTAGCAGAGATAGGTAACCTATTCACTAGGTAGGCTGCGGTCTTAATTGCTTGTCTCTATAGAGATTGTGAACAACTTGATGATAGTAGCATACACCTGGTCTTTTCTAGAAGTGCTCTGTTGAGCCTCTCAATTACATCATTCTGCTAAGGTGCTTCTCTAATTGTCTTATACCTTAGAATGCCTTTCTTATTGCAGTAGTCTTCAAATTCCTTATTGTAGTATTCTAGTCCATTATCTGTCCTTACACATCCTAACTTCTTTCTAATATGATTTTCCATTAGTGTATGCCATATGATGAAGATTTCTAATGCTTCATCTTTCCTCTTCATAGGATAGACCTATCATTTCCTAAACTTATCATCTATAATGGACATGAAAAATCGGTTCCCTCCTGCAATGGATACTTGAGCTGGTCCCCAAAGATCACTGTGAGCATATTCCATGATCTCTTCAGCCCTCTTTGCTCCCTTTTGAAAACTGGTTCTGTGATTCTTTCCTAGCACACATGACTCACAGAATTCCAACTTCTTTATGTCTTTTTCTGGAATGAGTCCATGTTTCGAAAGATGCAATAGACTCTTGTTCCCTGCATGACCCAATCTTGAGTGCCATTGTTTAGTTGAATCAAGCTTTACATTTTCTGTAGCTAGGTTCACTTTGATAGTGCCTATTACATAATATAGCCCACCTTTTTCAACTCTTCTTATGATCACTCTACCATTCTTTAGGATTTCTCTAGGTCCATCCTTGGATCTTATCTGAAAGCCTTGTTTGTTAAACATACTTTCAGAAATGAGATTCCTCCTTACTCCAGGCACAAATATGACATTGGCTAGTGTTCTCCTCTTCCATCAAACATGTTGATAGAGACATTCCTAATCTCTTCGACCTTTTGCTGCCTAGAATCTGCCATCTTTACTTTGGCAGTGACTGGTTCAAATGTTGTGAACCAATCTCTGTGAGGAGTAACATGCATGGTGCATCCAAAGTCCACTCTTTACTGAGATCTTCACTCTCTTCATTGATAGCTAATATCTCATCACCACTAGAGTTTTCAAGTTTCTCCACATTCTTAGCATCTCCACTTTGTGCAACCTTGTCTCTTTTCTTCTTTCTGCAATCTCTTGCAACATACCCCTCCTTGTCACAGTAGAAGCACTTCTTGCCTTTAGCCTTTTTCTTCTTTTCATCACCTTCTTTGGTGCGCTTATCCTTACCTTTCCCTTTCTGCTAATTTCCTTTCTTGCTATTCTTTTTCAGTGACTTCTTGTCTTGATTATTTTCAATGAACATCACCTCTGGTTCCTTCTTGAAGGGCTTAATGTCCATTATTTCTTCCATTAGTGAGTCCAACACTTTCTTTACAGTGAGGGATTCTCCACTAGCATGCTTGATTAACTTCTTGAAAGCATTGAACTCAGACGGTAAAGCTTTTAGAATGACTACGGCTTGATGTTCTTCTAAGATCCTTCACCTGTAGCTTCTAAATCTTGCACCAAATTAAAGAAGTAATCTAGATTATCATCAAGAGAAATAATAGTGTTCATTTTGTAATTAGCAAGATTGTATAAAGTGTCATCTTGTTAGGCAGACATCTTTTAGCATATAGTTCATCAAGTTTTCACCAAAGTTTCTGTGCAGTATTACAATTATGCACTTTCCTTATCACAACCGGTGATAAAGTGAAGCATTAAATTTCCATGTGCAAGTCTTTGCATCTTGAGTCTCTTGATAGGGTCAGTTTCTACATCATATTGTTCTTCAATAGCATCATAACATTCATAAAACTTAAGTAAAGCTTGCATCTAAAGTTTCCAGATTGTAAAGTCTTCTTTACTAGTGAAGACATCCATTTCTTTTTCTACCATTTTTAAATGTATTTTAAAAAGAAAAGAAAGGAAATATTCTTACAGAATTCTTGATAAACCTTGATGCCTGAATAGCCAAGAATTGCCCAGAAAGTTGTAGATAGGCTCTGATACCACTGATGTTAGGATCTTTATATTCTTCTGTTGTCTTTTATCACAAAGACTGGTGAATTTGATTTGATTTTGTAGAAAAATAAGAGTAGCAAAAAATTAAAGAACACAGAATTTACTTGGTTCGATAGCTTAAATACTATCTACATCAAGGATCTCACATTTTTGTGGTTCCACTAGAATCAAGAAAAGAGCAAGTTACAAGAGGTTGAGTGTTTTCAAAAACACTTACAAGAGGTCTATAAACTCTCTCTAGTACCCTCAGATAAGTACTCTAGCAACTCTTAAACTTTCACTCTATTCTTTTGTAAATCACTCTCAAACCTTTTGATTACAATGAAATGTGTTCTTGTGTATGTTACTGACTAAAGCTCCTATTTGTCTTATATAGGAAATCCATAGCAGTTGTATCTTGATGTGTCTTCATTTATGAGGTATGTATCACATGCCTCTCACATGCTTGACTTATGCTTCAATACTCTGCGTTTTTGACTTAGCTTCTTTTTTTAAAAAACTTATTCAGATTGTCTTTCCTCGTTCTCCTTCGATTTTCAGACACACTTCCGCACTTCATGAATCCTCAAATCTGTCTTCACATTGTTGATTCTTCATTGAGGGTTAATAGAGAACTGTGAATATCTTCACAGGAGTCAAAGATGAAATGAAGAGAGATGTAGCATGAAAATAAAAGTCTTGTTTTCAAGCCAAGGATGACTTGCCTACAGCTCCTAGCAATTCATTCTCAAGTGTTCTCCAGGCAAGTCGGCTTGGCTAGCTTGATAGGATTTTATTGTCATGCTAGGCAGTCTCTTCATCCCCCAAATTTTCCCAATTCCAATGGCCTCATTTGGAGGAGAGGTCTTACACGAGGATAAAAGGATTTGTTTAATAGCCAAGAATGACTTGCCCACTCCAGCTGAAGAGGTTATATGCCAGTGATTGCTGGTACTGGGTGAGTCATCTCAGCTATGTGACAATTTCTTGTCTCTCATGCCAGACTATCTCTTTTGGACCAACCAAATTTTGTATTTTTTTATTCATTGGATTTCACATTTGCATATGATCACTGATGTAAGTGTGAGGATAGCTAGATGATAGGTTGGTGAAATTATTAAATTTTGTTGCACTAGCCAATTTCGTTATTACATTAAGTGTATTTACTCAACTTAATTGTAGTCATAAAAACTATTGTACTTTAACTTATTTTTCTCTTAATACTAAAGATGCTCATATTACAATGATTGAAACGTTTCTTACAAGGTACTTCAGTAGACTTCTGCTCCATCAAACTCATAAGACCAACAAAAGTGAACGATAAAATGGAAACTCACACCGTGTTAAATTAATCTAATTAAAATTGTTTAAATAAAATGAAAATTGAACCTGCCAAATAATTATTTATTTACAATCAAAATCAAACTTATTATATTTGATAAGGTAATATACAACTATATTTATGAAGTTTTTCTAAAATTTAAATTGAATATATGTGTGATGGGTATTCTTAAATATAAGTGAAACTAAATAGTATAAATTTTGTTAGCTATGATATTAGTTGACGTCTTTATTTATTTTATGTACCTCAAATCAACGTTATCAAATAATACAATAACATTCTATAACCAAGAGTACAATGGGTGAAACTTGTGTGAGATATGAACATACGACCAGTATACTCCTTTGTCGTATGGGTGGGAATAAATGGTGGATTACTTAAGCAGGACAAAATCAAGTTTCCCATTAACTCGTTGTTGTGTGAATTTTGTAATATTAAGTTGGAAAGTCTGGAACATATCTTGATTAAATGTAGTTATACAAACAAGATATGGAGTTGGTTACAGGCACTGCTGAATATTAACAAATCATTAGATACATGGGAGGAAACGATCAACTGATTGGTGAAACTTAAGATGAAAAATCATGCAGATTACAAAGCACTTAAGGTTAGTTGGATCACTATGACTTACCACATCTGGAAAGAATGTAACTGCTTAGTTTTTAAACAACAAAGCAAAAGAGAAGAAGTAGTGTTCCAGGAGATTACCCTTCAAATCCGACTAATCTTACTAGCTAGAGGTATCGCCGATAACCTTACAATAGATAAGAAGCGGAGATGGGCACTATACTAGACCACAAGGAATGAGATTGGAAATCAAGAACTTTTTTCTTTGTACCTAAGCTTTTGTATTATACTAGAACTTTTGGGGTACTATAACTTGTATATAATATCTTCTTAATGAAATCCCTTACTTTTTGAAAAAAAATTATACAAAAAGAAGTTATCAAAAGGTCCATATATTTTTTTATCAAAATTTAAATTTAAAAGAAAAGAAATAAGAATTTTATATGATTTAAGTAATTTTATTTTATATTATTAAAATTATTTAAAAATTTAATCTAAAAAACTTCCTTAAAAAGTAATGAAAAATAACACGCACTACAACAAATTTATATTTGGCTACAAAAAAGTAGTCAAATGTCTAAAAAATATCGCCTATAGTTTTCAGCTATGGGAATTTGACGATGTTTGGCTAAGTTTTTATTTTTGTAACAAAATATTATTAGCTACGTTTTCATAATCATAGCCAAACACTAAATATTTTTAGTTATGTTAGCTAAGTTCTAAAAAACATAGCCAAATATTTTTATCTACGTTCTATAAAACATAGCCAAATTTTATATATAATGTTGCGATATATTATTTGTTACATGTTTAATCCATATTATTGAACAATATATTTTGTATATAATGTATTGATATATATTTATTGTAAATTTATTATACAAATAAATACTATAAAAATATTATTTATTCAAAATATCGAGCATTGCATATAAAAAGTAAAATTATATAAATATCATTAAATTATACCAATAAAAAGAATATTCTTCCTATATAAGATATTAATGACAACTTTAACAATTCTTATATACAACAAAACAAATAAAGAGACTAGTTTACAAATTATAAACGCTCTTGTTACAAAATATTAGCAACAAGTTTAGTCCTAAGGGGCTTATGCTTGTCGCTGATCATATAGTCTTTGTATTTGACCATTTCTGATCTTTATGGAGAGCATTTTTGTAACATCCCGATCCAATATTAAGAGTTAGAACTAGAAAGCACGGTATATGAGGGATCAATGAGAGATTAAGAAAAAAATGCATTTTTCATGCTTATGCATATTGTTAGCATACACACACGTATATTTGAATTTTTGTACACATTAAAATGACTGTACATGCATTTATTGACATATTCTGGGTATAATTGGTTCATAAATGTGTTTACAATGCGAATTGTGGATTATATGTGCTGCGGACTAATTTAAAGAGCATAAATTGCTGAATTCGAATATTTGGTGATAATGTTTGTTGATTTAGAAATTTTGGTGAATTTTGGGGGAAATTTCCGAAAACATTGAGTATTATTGGACTAGAAAAAATGCCAAGTAGTAAGTAAATTGATAAATGGAAATAACAATAAGAGTCAAATGATATTGAAGATTTTTATTGATGACTTTAGAATTTGTAAGAAAATGATATTGAAAATATGGAGACAATTGTAGTAAAAATATTGGAGTTGGTTGGACTAGTTAGATGAGAACTAATTAAAGTCTTAAGAGATGGATGAGTGACAAGTGTCACATGTAAAGTTGGTCTTAAAAAGTTTACTACTGTGCTTTTTAACTTTGAAAGACAAAGACGTTGTTTTGTCTTATCTTAAAATATCTTCTTGGTGGCTTTCTTCTTGAAGCTTCTTCGATCTTATTTCACCAAACCTTCACCAAAGCTACACTTTGCTTTCCTTTACCTATTGCTACTCCCATTTTGTTGTCTCTTTTTTTTGCCATAAGAAACCTAACCCTACAACCTTAGAATGTGGATGATCTTGTGATATTGGAAAGCTAGAGTTCAAGTGATTTTGAAGATGTTGAGCTTTAAACAAGTAAGCTTGTTATGGTCCTTATTTTTGTATAAGATGAAGCATGCATCACGTTAGCTCACTTTTAAATGGTTAGGAAATAGTGGTATACATTTGCTGAAAAGTGAGTGAGGAAATTTTTGGTATGTCATATGTGTGTTCTACATATTTGATGATCAATATATTATAAGATGTTGTTGAAATGATTTTTGAGTTAGAAAAATCAATGGTGGCATGTGTAGGGAAAGTGCAGAAAATTATGAAAAGTTGATATGTGTATACTCTGTTTTTATGGGTTTTACATGAAATTTTGGATATTTTTATAAATGAACAAAAGAATGAATTTAGAGTTGGAGAATAGTTATAAGACGATGGTCTAAGATGAGAAAGTTGTAGATCTTTCTTCTAGCTTTTTATTGATATAAAGTTTGCAATTTTTGGAGTTCTGGATTGGAAGTGATGGAGATTTGAAAAGAGGGTGTGCAACTGGGAGAGTTGTTCAGACGATCACCATGTGTCAACCTTGACTTTGATCACCACGTATCAGCCCGCTATCGTCTTCAGAAGATCACCACGTGTCAGCCTTGTTATCGTCTCCAGACGATCGCAACCCCTATCGTCTTCAGATGATCGCGACTTTGAAGGTTGGAGGCTGACGAACATCCTTCAGTATTTTGGCTATATCTCCTTCTTCTGACCTCCAAATGACATGGGACTTTAATCATTGGACTCGTAACACATTGATCCTCATCTCCACCAATAATTATAACCATATGAAATCATTCGGGAGAGATTGAGCGATGAATTTGGGACGGAATTAATAAGGAGTTCTAGAAAATGATAACTGGAGCATTTTCATTGAATATACTTCGGTATTTTAAGCATGACTTATTATGTAGTTATCGAAATGAGATGATTTTTGATTTGGGTTAAACTAGAGACATAGGGCTACAATTTTTTTGAAGGAGTTGAAATTTATTTTTGTCTCTAGAATTCCATATTTTTGAATCAAAGTTGAGTACAGGTTACTGTTTGAGCTTATGAATAGTCCAAATTATTATGAATATAACTTTTGGAGTACTGAACCAAATTGAATGATTGTGATTTCATTAGAAGCTTAAGACAATAGGAAACACTTTTTTAGTAGAAAGTGTTACCAAATTACTTTATTTACTGATCAGAATGATCACAAAAATTAACCCAAAGGTTTGGATTTTTGGAAGTGATATAGGACTGAAATGAGATTTTGGATAATTGTTTGGTCTTGTAATGCTAGAATTTACATTAATGATTGAATTGTTGGTATTAAAGTACCAAAGACATGTGTATAATGGAGATGAAGTGGTTCATATGATTAAAGTTGTGATTTAAGAAGAGGAGTAAAGTGTGTCTAGTAAAAGTGAATGAGAAATGAGTTGTTATGAAAGCAAATGATGCTAAAAATGAGAATGTGATAAAATGTGAAA
>JAOSBP010000003.1:13115047-13125699 GCA_027563825.1 Erythroxylum mucronatum
TTTTATCCAAGCAAAACCGTGGGAGAGGAACACTAGGCATTAAATGAAGGAAATGGTGGCAAGAGATGATTTGTTCAATAAGAAGAAGAAAAGTCAAAGAAAGCAATTACATTACTTTAATCAATATCCAACTTATATCAACCCAATTTCGGTTCCATTAAGCCATAAGCCTTCCTTTCCACTTGAAGTCACCGAAATCTAAGGGTATGAATGCATTAAATGAAATAAACTCTTGGCAATTGGTGGAGGAATGAAGAAAGTCAAAGAACCAATCAAATGTTTTGAAAATAAAACAAAACCTAAGCCAAAATTCACTCCAATTTCGGTTCCAACACATTTAAAGGGTCCACTTTTGGGTCCCACCATAATACGTAATAGGTAAGTACCAAAATAACAGTAGAAAATCAACCGGTTCGCCACTTGGCGATTTTTTTCCGGTCAGGAAATTTTCTCCGGAAAATTCCAGAAAAATTCCTAAAAATCCTTTAAAATATAAAACACACTCTAGATCAGTCAAAATAATTTTTCAAACCCAATAACCACGTTAATCACAATAAAATTGCCTTAGACACAAAAATCGGGAATGTCATGTATGCATGTACAATAATTTCATGTGCACAATTGATACTGTGCATCAATCCTATTGTGCATGAACAATCCTAAGTCAGTCCAATCTATCTCATCCTATGCCAAATTTACTATTTTATCCTTCCTGTCGAGGGTGGGATGTTACATTAGGTGCCTTGCAATCTATTGATTTTGCAATAAGACATGCAAATTCAACTAAGTTTGAGTCTATGTATCTCCTATTAGGAATTCTTTGTCTCGGCTGCCTATCTCTAGTGAGTTGATAGTCTTATAGGGCTTCATGAGAGTTATCAGCAGCTGTGTGTGAGGCTCTTTCCTCACTCTACTGTTTCTTTAGTCCTTTGTTCATGATGAATAGAGCCTTGCATAGGTTCCTCCTCATGATATTGTGTGCTTCCTTCTTCTGCTTCTGTTTCTGGTGGCACATAGAAAGGGACTGAATTACTTGGTGATCCAAGTTGCTTTTGAACTTCCATTTGTATGTCAGAGTTTGGAGAGTTCCTGCACAACAATGGAAACTTATTTTTCTTAAAGATCACATCTCTACTAATAATAGTTTTGAAACCTCCTGATTGAAGCAGTAGGATCTTGTAACCTTTGACTCCTTCTAGGTAGCCTAGAAATACTCCCTTCACCGCTCTAAGTTCCAACTTACCTTCCTTTTGATGTGCATATGTAGTAAATCCAAAGGTTTTTAGGTGAGTCAAATTAAGTTTCTTTCCATTCCATACTTCTTGTGGAGTTAGGTACTCATAAGTAGAGGTAGGTAACCTATTCACTAGGTAGACTGCAGTCTTAATTGCTTCTCCCCATAGAGGTTGTGAACAACCTGATGATATTAGAATACACCTGGTCTTTTCTAAAAGTGTTCTGTTGAGCCTCTCAGCTGTACCATTCTGCCGAGGTGTTGCTCTAACTATCTTATGCCTCAGAATGCCTTTCTTACTGTAGTAGTCTTCAAATTCCTTATTGCAGTATTCTAGTCCATCATCTGTCCTTAGGCACTTCAACTTCTTTCTAGTCTGATTTTCCATTAGTGTATGCCACATGATGAAGATTTATAATGCTTCATTTTTCCTCTTCATAGGATAGGCCCAGCATTTCCTAGACTTATCGTCTATAATAGACATGAAAAAAGGGTTCCCGTCTGCGGTGGACACTTGAGCTGGCCTCCAGAGATCACTGTGACTATATTCTATAATCTCTTTAGCCCTCTTTGCTCGCTTTTGGAAACTAGTTCTGTGACGCTTTCCTAGCACACATGATTCACAGAATTCCAACTTTTTTAGGTCATTTTCTGGAATCAGTCCCTATTTCGAAAGGATGGAGCAAACTCTTGTTTTTTTTTGAAATTTAGGAGCAAACTCTTGTTCCCTGCATGACCCAACCTTGAGTGCCATTGTTTAGTTGAATCGGGCTCTTTATTTTCTGTAACTAAGTTCACTTCAGTAGTGCCTATGACATATATAGCCCACCTCTTTCAACTCCTTTTATGACCACTCTACCATTCTTTAGGATTTCTCTAAGTCCATCCTTAGATCTTATTTAAAAGCCTTGTTTGTCAAACATACTTTCAGAAATTAGATTCCTCCTTACTCCAGGCACAAATCTGACATTGGTTAGGGTTCTCCTCTTCCCATCAAACATGTTGATAGAGGCATTCCTAATCCCTTCGACCTTTTGCTGTCCAGAATCTGCCATCTTTACTTTGGCAGTGACTGGTTCAAATGTTGTGAACCAGTTTCTATGAGGAGTGACATGCATGGTGCATCTAGAGTCAAAGATCCATTCTCTGTTGAGATCTTCACTCTCTTCAGTGACTGCTAATATCTCATCACCACTAGACTCTTCTGGTTTCTGCATATTCCCAGCATCTCCATTTTGTGCAGCCTTATTTCTTTTCTTCTTTCTGCAATCTTTGGAAAAATGTCCCTCCTTATCACAGTAGAAACAATTCTTGCCTTTAGCCTTTTTCTTCTTTTCTTCACCTTCTTCGGTGCGCTTATCCTTGCCATTCCCTTTCTTCCAATTTCCTTTCTTGCTATTCTTTTTCTGTGACTTCTTGTTTTGATTATTTTCGATGAACATCACCTCTGGTTCTTTCTTGAAGGGATTAATATCCACTATTTCTTTCATTTGTGAGTCCAACACCCTCTTAATAGTAAGAGATTCTCCACTAGCATGCTTGATCACCTCCTTAAAAGCATTAAACTCAGATGGTAAAAATTTTAGAATGATTACGACTTGATGTTCTTCTGAGATCCTTTCACCTGTAGCTTCTAAATCTTGCACCAACTTAAAGAAGTAATCCAAATTATCATCAAGAGAAACAGTAGTGTTCATTTTATAATTAGCAAAGATTATTTAAAAGTGTCATCTTGTTAGGCATACATCTTTTAGCATATACAAGTTTTAACCAAAGTTTTTGCGCAGTATTACAATTTTGCACTTTCCTTATCACAACCGGTGATAAATGAAGCATTAACTTGTAGTGTGCAAGTCTTTGCATCTTGAGTCTCTTAATAGGGTTAGTTTCTACATCATAATGTTCTTCAATAGCACTATAACAATCATAAGACTCAAGTAAAGCTTGCATCTGAAGTTTCTAGATTGTAAAGTCTTCCTTACCAGTGAAGACATCCATTTCTTTTCCTACCATTTTTAAATGTAGTTTAAAAAGACAGGAGAGGAAATATTCTTACAAAATTCTTTATGAACCTTAATGCTTAAATAGCCAAGAATTGCCTAGAAAGTTGTAAATAGGCTCTGATATCACTTATGTTAGGATCTTTATATCCTCATGTTGTCTTTTACCACAATGACTGATGAATTTAATTTGATTTGCAGAAAAGTAAGAGTAGCAGAAAATTAAAGAACACCGAATTTACTTAGTTTGATAGCTTAAATGCTATCTACATCCAAGGATCTCACACTTGTGGTTCCACTAGTATCAAGAAAAGAGCAAGTTACAAGAGATTGATTGTTTTCTAAAACACCTGCAAGAGGTCTATGATCTCTCTCTAGTACCCTCAGATAAGTACTTTAGCAACTCTTAAACTTTCACTCTCAGACCTTTTTTATTACAATGAAAATGTGTTCTGTATATGTTAAGATTAAATCTCAAATGGACTCAGTCTAAGATGGATCAGACAAAGTGATTCAGTCTAAGATGAATCAGATGAAAGAATTCAGTCTAAGATGAATCAGACGAAGGGACTCAGTCTAAGCTGAACCAGACGAAGGAATTTAGTCTAAGATAAATTAGATGAAGGGACTCAGTCTAAGATGAATCAGACGAAGGGACTAAGTCTAAGATGAATCAGACGAAGGAATTCAGTCTAAGATGAATCAGACGAAGGGATTTCTACAGGGTCTTCCTCACATCACCAAAAGTTCTAAATCACTAACTCCGCTCTCTAAAGCATCTCTAATGGTTTCTACATCCATTCTAACATCACTTCACTCATAATCTTCCCAAATTCGCTTCCTCTAATGCGATATCACTCCTTAAACATTCAACTACCAAATTGATTTCATTAAACTCTCAAATCTCAACTCATTTGACTCATCACATTCAACTACATCTCATCATTCATAATTCCTATCTTTCTTTTCCATAACATCTCACTTATGTACATATATATATCAACAATTCATGATCAAAATCATCATCATCATCCATACACCGTTCATATTTCATTAACAACAAAAATAAGAGTTTTTACAGAGTTTTAATGGCATTCCAAGCCACATTACATCAATATCTCAAATTCTCAAATTACAAAAGATATTGAACAATTAAACTTAAAATGTGACTAAAACATTGTCTTCCCAAAAACTAACTTAAAATACAAAATAAGCAAATTTGGAGTAATTCCTTTATGCTCTTGATCACTTGATCTCTTAGCTATCACCTAAAGTTGGGACGATTTTAACGAAGAATAAGCAAAATCATTGAAATGTGTCATTTGTCGAAAAATTTTCACATTGAATTCATAAAACGCATAGTTTTCAAATTCTTGACCAAATTTACGATTTTAGCTCAAAACTCATAGCTCAAACTATCATCACATAAACGTAACATATTCATTTAACCATCAAAGCATAACACTCAATTATGCACCATACTTGACAATTTCAAGATGCAATGCACAAACAAATGGCTCGAGAGTTCTGTGGAACGAAACAGAGAAACTGAAGTTTACTTTGTGAACAAAACGAGTTCAAATTCTCAAGATTTCGTGGCCTCAAACGAGTAGCCGGGAGAAGGCTATAGGTTAACGTACACATGACTAACAAAACAGGTTCCTCTCTTGCCCAAACAAAAGCACATATTCATTTTATCACATTCTCATACTTTCATGCTTTTTCCTTCTTTTTTGAATATACAAAATGCCATGACATTTTTCGAGGCATAATATAAAATGTTTCAATGCATTTTCATTCTTTATTTTGAAATTCATTAACAAAATTCATATACCAAACATATACAGATTTCTTAAATCATTCAAATAACAATCATGCACTTTTATAAAAACAATTTAAATCATTTAATTCTCTTAATTAAAAGAACACATTAGTAGCTCATAACTCTATTATAAACATGTAACCCACCTTGATTTCCTTGCTTAAAACTTGCTTAAAGTGCCTCTCCTCTTGCTCCTTTTGGCTCTTTTGATTCCCTTGATTCTTCACCAAATAAAGAGATCTTTAGCTCAAATGGAAGCTCTTCTCTTCCTCTACCTTTTCTCCTTCTTGAACAACCTCAAAATCTTTTTTGAAGGCTAAGAAAAATCAAAACCTAACATATTTTCTCTTCTTTCTCTCTTCTCCATTGAAACTCTCTTCTTTCTCTCTCTTATTTTCGTTTTTCACTCTTCTCTCCCTTCAATTCACATTTTTATCTTCTCAACAAGCAAGACAATGTATTCTTTTTCCTGTAATACCCTTAATGAGTGTGCAAAGTCCCTTTTACCCTTCCTTCCATACCTTATGTCTTTTATACTTAAGTGTCTTGCCAAAAATACCCTTGAACATTCTTATAACCTTAACACTTAAATTCCATTAACCCATGGAATAAAATCCTACTAACCTTGACATAATAATTAACTCCCAACTTTCACTTTTCCAAACCTCATAATTATTTAAATCATGCTTAACAAACCAACAAAAATTCGGGGGCTAGCAATGTGTGTGCAAGTGATGGGGGTGAATGAATTTGACATTAAGGTCTTGATTAGTATGTATATTTAGTCTGAACTGCTTAGACACATATTTCATAGGTTAATAAGTTAGAACAACTTGAAGGATTGTGTTTGAAGTTAAATTTATTTCATAAAGTTCAACGTCATTGTACCATTATTGCATATGTGTGTATTGTTGTTTGGTGTGTTTATATTTGTGTTTGTGTTATTTTCAATTGAGGATAAGCAAAAGTTCAAGTATGGGGATGTGATAGTTGTAGGTTGTATAAGATTTTAACAATCATTTTAGTATGTTTTTTATTGTTAATTAATTAATTCCTGCATGTTTAGATTTAGGATTGTGTTAGTTGGCTAGATATTTGTGTTTTGAGTGTTATATAGGTTAGAGCATCTATTGAGCTTTAATTTTGTGCATTTAAGGTGCCTTGATGTATTTGTTAGTGTTTGAGATCATATATTGAAGAACGGAGGAGATTTGGAGGAAGCGTGGCGGAGGATCCAAGGCTAGGATCATGACAGAGGCCCATCCATCAGGCTATGATGGTGACAGAGAGCACTTGAGCTAGCCACGATCGCACGGACCGACTTCTAATCTCAATTTTTAAAGGGATATTTCAGACTTTTTGGGCCTGTGTAAAACCTTGTTTTTACCCTAATTAGAACAGACTATAAAGAGAGGGGAAGAACCTAATTTTCGTACAGCTCCATTGGCTACATTGGGAAAGATCCAAGGATGGAGAAGAAGAGGAGAGACGAGGGGAAAGGAAGAGGGAAGAAGAAGGGTTGTTGCTGCTACTATCTACCTGATTCATCCTGACCCTTCCGAGTGAAATTTTCATTTTAATTTGTTATTCTTTCTTTTGAATGTATGAGATGGATTTGATAATGATGGATTTGGGCTTCATGATGATGTTCTAAACTCCTTTAGGGATTTGTTCTTGAATCAATGGTAATGTGATTTCTTTTGATGTTAATACATTGGGTATTGTGATTACTTGTTGTATTTGTATGCTTCAATATAGCAAAATGATTAGATTGGGTAATAAGAGTTAAATAGATCATGCAAATAATCAAATCGATAATTTATACGAAGAGAGATCTCATGTGAGGACCTGACAATCTATTAGAGGGCTTAAGATGAAATTGGATGTGTGGGCTTTTTGTTAATTGAGAGATTGCAAATTCCATAATTTAATTAGGGGTTATGATTTAGGGTTTAATGATTATAACTCGAAAGAAAGTAATCCACCATTTGAAAGTCTAGGACTGATACCGTATCATCTCAAAAGTAATCATGTTAGCATTTGATGATAGGATAAATCCCTCTCTCATAATCGACTAATCTTCCTTGTGTGATTTTTGATTGTTCAATGGTACTACTTAATTTTGATTTCTTTTTGTTAATTTTACAATTTCATTTTAGATCAATCCATATTCGCTTCTTTACTTTTTTGTTTAGTTTTCCTTTTCATTTTAGTTATCCTTTAGGCCTTAAACAACTTATAATTTAATTAGTTTACCAACTCCTCGAGGGATCGACACCTCATTTACTACAGTCACGACCCGTGCACTTGTGGTATTTTGAGGGATAAGAAATTGTAAAACTTGCCCACTTGATCAATCATGACTACCAAATGAGATTAGGACTCTAATCATATATTTGATTACTCACAGTATTTTATTCGAAATAATAGCCCTCACGACTATTCGGAAAGTTTACTCTAATCTTTTTAGTGGGCTAGGATCTCATTCAAATTTAGTTAATCTTGAGTTTGCTCAATAAACTAACTAAATTTAAATTAGGTAGATAATAATTTTATTAATCACATCTTATATGACTCCTAAATTGGTTATGTGACAACTCTTGCCAAAATATATCTTATATTTTATTCTTAACCTTGCCTTTAAATTCATGTGATCTTGAGTTTGCTAATATAAATCACACAGATTTAGTTAAGTAAGATCCACTGTCATAAGCCTAAGCATATTCGGGTTATAACGGCCTTGTGTTTGTTTAACAAGCTTAACAATAAACAAAATTCTAATTTGTTCTTATAACAATGAAACGCAACAATTATGTTCAAAACATGTACTTAATATTTTAACGAGGCATTTAAGTTTGTTCAACTCATCAAACATAACATTGTATGTAAAATATCATTCATGTAAAGCATACAATTCATCATGCATAATATATCAAACATATATTTAAACATGTAACTTATGTACTCGTAATCAAATTATGCGCATAAAAATTTCAAGTTTTGTTTGATTTTAGTTATTGATTTTTATGATCTAAGATAATATTTTCAACTCCTTCGAAAAATTAAATTAGATTAAACTCATTGATTCCTAAATAAACTAAGTTCTTATTTTAAATGGAAATTTAATTTGATTTGAAAACTATTTTAAAATTCAATTGGAAACTATTTCCAATTATCTTGACTCCTTTAATAAAATTTAATTAATTTTTTTAATAAATTATGCTTTTACTTACTATAATTTAAAAAACTCATTTTTCAAAATTATATAACTAACATATTCTAATCCAGTTAGAAAATTATTTATAATCTAATTAGAAAGTGTTATTTCTAATCTCACTAAAAATTACTTTTCCTTAATTAGAGAATTATTTTTAATATTAAAAGGAAACTTCTTTCAAAATTAAATAAATTTTTTTAATTTAATTAAGAACATTCTTTTATTAATTTTTTAGAGATTAATTTCTAAATTAATTAGAAAAATCTTTCTTTAATAAATTAGAAAAATATTTTCAAAAAATTAAAAACTCAAATTTCTTAGTTAATAAATGAAATCACTTTTGAAATTTTTAATGAAGAAAGATACCTTTTTTAACAAATTAAGAAACTTATTATTCATAAGTAAAGAAACAATTTATAAATAAATAGAATAATGATTCTCTAAAAAAAATAAAATCATAAATTTAATTTATCTAATCAAACTGAAATAAATAAATTTAATTCAAAAATACTTTTCTTAATTACTTAAGAAAATAATTTTCTTAATTTTAAAAAATCTAAGTAGACTAATTAATTCTAATTTCAGAAAATAAAATTTCAAAATTAAATTAGGAATCAATAAATTATTAACATTAATCATATTAAGATAAATAATTACTTTAATTTTAAAATTAAATTTAAAATGAAAACTTCTTTTAAATTGTATTTAGTTACGGGCTATTATAGAACTAGATTACATCTAATCCGAGATGCAAAGAAGCTCAAATCTAACATTATTCTAATGTCCATTCGATCCTATTTAAGGCCTGGGATACCAAACATCGCCTATTCTTATCCTAAAGTATATTATCCATGCTGTCAAACATAACCTAAGTTAGTTTCCAAACACATCCTTTCTTTCTTAAGAAACCCTAGGTTAACATCACAAAAACCTAGCCACCACTGTTGATCTACTGTCGCCACTGCTGGCCAGTCCAACAGCTGCGTCTACGTCTACGTCTACAGATCTTAACTTGATTTTATACATAAAGATTGAAAAACTTTATTTATGAATAAATCTATTATAATTGGAATGAATTAATTGCAACCTTAAAAATATGATGATATAAATCTTTGGAATACAGTCAAACCTAACAGATACATAAATCCATAAAATAATCCTATAAACTTTAAGATGAATAATTTAGTTGATAAGTTTAGGATTAGTTATTAGTAGACTAAGGTAAGTTATTAACATACCATATTAATTTCCACGATCTAATAGATTGACAAAACAATTATATAATACAAGATTAATTTGTTAAGAGTTTAGGGAGAATCGAAACTTAGAGACTAATTTTTTGAAATCAGTAATTTTCTTAGTACTTCCTTAATTCTCTAATTCAATCTTGCTACTTGTTTATTTTGCTTTTTAAGTTTTATTTTCTTGTAATTAAAAAATTACAATCAATTCGTAGACTAGATGATAAAATAACAGTAACTACTGGTAATCACTGTCCTCGTGAGATCGACCCATATTTTTCGGTACTAACCATAGCTATATTGTGTACTTATGGTAATTCATAATTGCCACAATTAGAAAAATTCAATCTAATTTCTCGTGCCATTACAGAAAATTTAATATTAGGAAAACATGACTACTATTACTTTAGTCATTATTTTATTTATTATATTGTGTTTGTGACTTATCTATTAAATTATCATTTGAACTTCTTTACTTATCTTGAGTTTGTGATTTATTATAAAATTTATATTTATTGTAGTAACCATAATTTACAATGGAAAGATGAAGTAGACAAACTAAGGATATGTCTTTGCAATATGTAACATTACCAAATAAGAATGAAAGGTTTTCTCATGTAGTTTCGAATGCTTAACTGAAGTTTAAGTCGTGTTGCGCCATCAGTGGGAGTACTTATAACAATCATGAATGCCGGGCATTGACTTATATGTGGTAGTAGGATGTCAAAAAGGACCTAGTTTGATTTTGGCCTGGATTAGCCGGGTCAACCAACTATTACTTAAAAAATGACGTCATTTTTTATATATTTTTTTAAAAATATATGTAGCCCATCGGGCCATAGGCCAACCTGGCGAGCTAGGAACATTCCGGGCCCGGCCCAACCTATTGACATCTCTATGTGGTAGCAATCGAGCATATACAACCAACCTTAAGGTGCATTATATGAGAATAACTACAATTCAGAATGGAGCAACTCTTATGTCTATGGATAGAGCGATCATGCTCCAGTTGAATATTTACAATACCAAACACTTTCAGTTAAAGAGCCAACTCTAGAAAATGTTGGTTTATGCCCTACAGCCAATCGCTTTAGTTGTAGTTTAGTGACAAATTATTTAAAGGCGTTCTTTATCTTGT
>JAOSBP010000003.1:13125799-13151638 GCA_027563825.1 Erythroxylum mucronatum
TTTCCTCAAGATTGCCTTTATCTTCAACTTCCACAATGAGAAATTATTCCCATTGAACTTTTCAATCTCAAATTTTGCTGCCATTGCTTCTATCACGAACAGAATTCAGCTCCCACTATTTCATGTGAATAGTATCCCGTATGTATAAATAGTACCCGTACGTATAAATAGTACCCGTACGTATAAATAGTACCCGTATGTATGAATAGTACTCGTACGTATGAATAGGCTCCGTATATGTGAATAGTACTGTGTATAGTACTGACCAACAGTAATTGCACAGTATAACGCAAATTAAATGAATGAATAGTTGTCACCTTTTGGTTACTATTCACCGACTTTTACTGTGCTCGCCAAAACTCCGAACGGATTCTTCCAAAAAATTCGTCGTAATTTTCTGACCTCGCTCTGATACCACTTGTTGTGAAAATCGACCGGATTAGAGCAGGTTCACAGCTAAAATAGGATTGGAGGAATAATACTGAACACGCAGATTTTACGTGAAAACCCCCAAATTAGGGTAAAAACCACGGGCAAGGATAGAAGGCTTTTACTATTGAAAAAACCGGAGAATTACAAGAAAAAACTAGACCAAAAATATACACAATATTTTTGTATCCCTCTTTCTCTCTCTTTTCTCTCTCACCTCCCTCTCTCTATTTTTCTCTATTCTCTCCGATTGCTTCCTCATTCTCTTCATTCATCTCCTGTCTATTTATAGGCAAGAGAAGTGTGTTAGGCAGCCAGGTTGGCTGCCATCCAAAGCTGAAAGCAGCCAGCAGCCAGCAGCCAGCAGCTAGCAGCTAGCAGCCAAGGTTGACAGCAGCCAGCAGCCAAGGATGACAGAAGAGAGGTGCTGTCATGCGGTGCAACGATGGAGGTTGTCCGTCCGATGGTGACGGCGAAGAAGAGAGACTAGGGGCGAGTAAGAGTGTGAGATGAGAGAAAGAATTGTGTGGGGTTTAAAAAAAATTATTTTTGCAGATATACTCCTACATTTTTTAAAATTTCAAGTACCGGCTAATATATGACCGGTATTATAAATATCGTAAGTACCGGTATTATAAATATCGTAAGTACCGGTTAGTACTATGTGAAATATACCAATATAGACCGATATTTACACCTAATACAGACGACCCCTACCTCTTACTGTTCTAGTACTTACCCGTACGGAATGAAACACAAAACCCTGCATCTCCGGATCCAAAATAACAGATTTTTCTAAAAGATCTTGTAACTTATTCATTTTCTTTTTACGTAAGAAAATTGACTCCACGTGACGTGGTACAGATTCCAAGGGAAGTCAAAGGTTCGAGCTTCAATGGTGTAAACCGCAAGGACTTGAACATAAGCCTCAACAACAGGAATGACAGAAGGTGAAGACAACGCTAGTAGACCCCAAATGGAGATTGAGGACATTCACTTAACCAGACCAATTCGTTGCATCGTTAAACTTGGTCAGTCATTTCTCGTTCAATTTGCATTTCATCTTTCGTTGTATACTCACCGATCGTTCAGAAACTGACCGAGTTATTAAAGGCTGTAGCAACTTCACTTAGCATTACTAAATTGAGAGAGTGATGACAAATGAGCAATAATTTATGTTCTTTTGCTTGATTCACTTGAATCTGTAGCATTTATGTCAAATTTCTCCACAACTGATAGCGCGGTAACGTTTCGAGCCAACTTTTCTTCGTTGAGCTGCTTATTCTAAAAGTTTAATTGTGATTTGTGAGTAGAGAAATGGACTGACAAAGAAATAACTTCTACTTCTCATCTTGTATGTATTAGTTTTTTATTGAGATTAATCAAAAGAGTTGCAGGAGGAGCAGCCATAACGTGTAAGAATGAGCTAGAGAAAATCAACGAAGAGAATCTGGATACGGTCTCATCACAGCTAAGGCAAGCTATGATTAATGGGTCTGACTTCCAAAAGGTTGTTGGGATGGACTGGAGCAAGAGATTCGGAAAGTTGGAACCTTCATGTGAGCTGGACGATTTTAAAGACCAAAGCAAATTGGATACCAACAGTTTTATTGTCGTTCATGGAGCAGGTTATTTGCCTAGCTACTTCTTTAATCAGCACTTCATGTGTTTGTATGGACTATTTTGCTTCGTGCAATGATGATAGTGTTGTTAGATTTATGTGAATCAACAATAAGAGTTTGTTTCTGGGTATAAAGAGGGTGGTTGTTAGACTTTTAGGGATATGAAGATTCAATAAAAAGGAGGGGATAAATAATTGTTGGACTATTTGAAGCTACATAATTGAAATTTAATTTGCACCCTTTGTTGTTGACTTAAGGTTCTTTTGGGCATTTTCAAGCAAGCAAATCAGGGGTGCATAAAGGAGGAGTGAATCAACCTCTTGTCAAGGCTGGTTTTGTTGCCACACGTATTTCTGTAGGATTTACTTTCTCTGCTCTGTATTGTTTCCCCTAGTTGTTTCTTCTTTTCCATTCATTTTAGGTAATGTAGCAAATCTGCAATCTATTATAGTGCTTTTAAATTAAAGACATTCTTGTTGTACTCAAATGAAATAGAGGTGGAAGGAGAATATTACCAATTTACAGAGGTTGATGCATCTCTGAAAGTTCCAGTTATATGTAACTAATGGAATGTTTTCCTACTTCTGTAAAATCCCAATATAATAATGCACCTTGACGTTGTAATACTTTTTAGAGAAACGCTTCTTGTAATTTTTAAGGATAGTTGTGGCCTCAGAATAGCAATTTGTTGCCCTGATAAGATGGATTTCTCACTTCTAAATTAAAGTGGGTCTCCACTTGATGTATGAGAATCTAAGCCTTGTTAAGTACTTCTGACCTTTGAATCCCTCCTATTCTGCATCATAGAAGTACCTTAGAAATTCAATTTTCATTTCTGATCTGGTTCATCTAAGTAAGAAGGTTCTTTTTCATTGTGCTTCAATGATAGCATTTTTCTAAAAAAAAATTTCCTCCCTCAAATCATCTGAACTTTTATGTATGTATTTAACTTGTATTTTTTTGCCCCACTTACAATTTTACTTGGTTGTTATTCAGGTTACAATTCTCAACCTTGAAATTGTTCGAGCATTGGCCAGAGGTATTGACATAGTAATCAGAAGGCAAACATCTATTATGCCATATGCAAGTGCAACTTGGAATTGTGGTGGTGCTAGAAATGCTAGTCATTTGAATTTAGATGTCACAGAATTCATACTGGCACAATATACTGCAATAATTATGAATGATTTATGAGCTCTGCTTCTAGATGTGGATCATATAACTCTTAACAAATTTTGTTCTTTTCTGGCAGAGGGTATTCCTTCCATCGGAATGTCTCCATTTTCATGCGGATGGTCAACCTCTGAAAGAAATGTTAGTCATTGAGATAGTTTGTGTTTTATTCCTCAGATGGATATGTAGACAGTTCTATACTCTCCCTTTGATTTACCATGTCATGCCGTCATGCAATATGATTACCTTTTAAGCTTGGACTCTAATTCTCAGATTGCATCAGCTGATGTCTCAGCAGTGGCTAAGGCAATCAACTCTGGGTTTGTACCTGTAAGATAAAATTCTTTGATTAGCTCTAAGACTGGTTTAGTTGCATACAGTGTCTTGTCGCATTTCTTCGTACAACACACATGATCAGTTTAACTAACTGTTTATGTATCATTGCCATTGATTGTATCTTCTCTTTTTGGTCGTTGTTGTAATAAGAAACTGATTTCCTGTGGTTACACCAAAGTTCTGATTCACAAGTTGTAGCCTAGTTTGAGTTCTGGATTATCTTCTAAGGCAATAAAATGGAAACTTCAATTGCTAGAGATATTTAAATTTGATGCGTTTTCCAAAGTTATTTTCCCCTAAATCTCAATTTGAAATTTCCTTGTTATTAGTCCTTTAGTTTTTTTCTAACTCTTTGTGCTCATTGACTGTAGACCAGACACAGAATTTGACAATGACACAAGTGGTATTGCCCTTGGAGGCTTTTAACTATGCTAAATGTACCAATGACTCTAGTTGTGTATCCTAAGGCTTACAAAGTTGATGAACAAAGATGATGGACATCTAGAGGGAAAATGGCAAACATAGAAAGGTGAAGGCTAAAGAAAAAAAAGATGAGAAGAAACAAAGTGAAGAAATCTCTCAAACACCAAGAAGGATTATTAGCATGTTGAAACATATGTCTATGGTGTAAATTTAAGAAAAAAAAACATATGTCTGTGGTGGAGATGCACCAATTTCAATAGTTGTTAGTTGGCCAAACTAGCTCACTTTAATACATTTGTCTATAAACCTCCTAGTTTTGTTTGCATTTTTACAGGGTAACAATCCTTGCGGCATTTTGTTGCTCTATGTGAACCATATTTTGTGACCTGTTCCTTTTTTATGGCATGTTTCATTTGCTTTCTAGGTTATTCATGGAGATGCAGTTCTTGATGAAGCACAGGTTTGTTTTCTCTGAGGATAGGTACTTTGTTGTTCTAGTTATCAGAGATTGACATTGACATCTTGAATTACTCAGGGATGTACCATATTAAGTGGTGATGTTATAATACGTCATCTTGCAGCTTACTTGAAACCTGAATATGTGGTTTTCCTTGTATCCTTTTCCACCACAAGTTTTCAGATTATGATCAATTCTTCCTGTGTTAGTACGTGGTCCATATAAAGTTTTCACAAAGTCAAATCAGACGACTTAATGTTGAGTATCTATACATCCCTGCTGCTATTTACTTTTTGCTTTGATGATGTACAACCTTTTTACTTCTTTATTCCGCTCTTAGAGGTCTGGGTGTCTTCATTTCTTAATTCACTTACTATAGCAATTGCGGCTCTCTGATGACTGGACATTTTTGAGTTATCTGCTTAACATGATATAAAGACAGATGTTTATGGTGTGTACGACCGTCCACCTTCAGAACCAGGTGCAACACTCTTAAGGGAGATAGGTGGACATCCACTTTACATTTGGAACTGGTAAACTATATATTGTTTGACTTGTGAAATTTGATGAAATGTACAAACTCTTTGTCTAAAACAGTCGTCAGAGAGGACGGCAGCTGGTCTGTTTTGAAGCCAACACTTACAGACATGAATAAACAAGGTTTGTGAAAGTTGTTTGAACTTTGATGTCACAAATTTTCCATTGCGATATAACATTGGATTGGATGATCCAAGCAATCATCAGGGACCCATTTTAATTTATTGCTAGTACCTTCTTGGTTTGTGTAATTGGGACTTCATACCTTCAGTCTATCAACTTAATATTACTTTTTTATTTCAGTCATCTAATTATTAAACCTTCTAATTCAGTCTTTATACTTTGTTAATCAATCCATGTTAGAACTTTCAATAAGGTCTTTTAACACGAAATTTACATGACATTTAAGTTAGACACACACGTCATTTCCATCATATGCTAGTTTACTTCTGTAGATGCCACATAAGAATTTTGTTAAATTTAGGAATTGAATTAGAAGGTATAATAATTAGAGAATTGAAGTAAGAAACAAAGTTTAGTTTGTAGAATCATTTAAAGTAGGGTAGTTTCTTGTCGAAATATGGCCCTGATATATGGATATGCACAACATGATAAAAAAGTTTATTATGAACGTGAGACTCAGAGAGATCTTAGTAACTACACATGTCAACAGTCCTTTTGATAATTTATATTATGTAGTTTGATGTCCTAAGAGTTGAACTTGGTTGCTACTCTTGTTCAGAAGGGCGTTGAAATAGGCGATGGTTTGTTGAGACCATAGTCCTGTCTAAAAGAGACATTGTTCTGTCTTAACAGTTGAAATAACGGTAGCAGCTCATGACACAACAGGGGGAATGGTAACCAAGATATCGGAGGCCGCAATGATTGCAAAACTGGGCATTGATGTCTACATTGTCAAGGTAAATAAACTTTGTCCTGCCTCTAGCTCTACTTCCCACGTTACATCAATGAGTAGAAATACCCATCACAGGCCGCAACAAGCCATTCATTGAGTGCCTTGAAGGGAGAAGTGAGGGGCTCCATTCCTGACCATTGGCTTGGCACAGTCATACGTTACGTGGACGGGGGAAGTTTGTAGGTAACACTTGGACAATTGATTTTGTCCTAGATAGTTGACATCGGATTAATTGCGAGACTAATTGATTATGGCAAGGAAAGTTTGTGACTCTCAAGACCATTTTGATTATTACATTGAACAAATTTTGCAACACATGACCACTGCAATTTAAGTTCGCGATGGATGGTCAATAATATAATCCTGTTCGTTAAAGAGGACTTGAATCCACTGTTGCAATTCTATTTATTGTCATTATTTTTCCTTACAATTAGTTTGACCTTAGCTTGCATTGATCGATTAAACCTGCAAAAGGAATTAATGTAATACAATCTACCTTTTTAATTTTCCATTACATTTATTAGAGGACTGAAACGAAGCATAGAAACAAAAAGAATTTGTGGACAAAACGGAAAACAAAGATCAATAAAGGTATTAAAAAGTTGAGAAGTTGCAAAAATATGTAAAAACAGTTTAAAGCTTGCTTCAAGGAGAGGGTATAGTCTCACGATTATATAAATTCTACACACCATGAACCACAAAAAAAAAAATCAAAATTAAAAGCATGCTACTTGAGATAGTTATAAGATCTTCACATAAGCGGAAGGCTACATCTCCTTGTAGTTTTTTCCGGGATACGCCCCCTAATCACCTCTGAAACCCACCAAAAGCCCACAGCTAAAATATAAAGATCATCAGAGCTCAATCGCAGTCAACCCACTTAACTCCGAACATAGAGCTAAACGATAGATTAATTTTTAGGGCCGATGTCCTTGAGGGCGCAGATCTGCTCCTCTCCCATGGAAGACATCACAGTCACGACCAGGTCTTTTCCTTCATCAAATCCAGCCTTAATCTTCATAAACCACAAATACGCTATGTAAATCAGATTGCAAAATTAAACCAAAGCATGTATTCTTTTATGTTTGGTTGCTGCTCGATGTGCTTTTGTGACTAACCTGAGTGAGTAAACTTTCGTCGGTTGGGAGCCTGAGGTCATCCTTGGTATTGCCATTCTCAGTGAGAAGGCTAACCTGAAATTTCAGAATCAAATTTTATTAACAAACTCAGCAGCTGCGAGACGGACACAAAAAAAAAGAGAACAAGACCAATATGGCATACAAATCCATCCTCAGAGATGTCAATCAGCTGGTAGTCGGTACGGGTAACATGTGGAACCTGTAATAAAACAATACAAGTTAAATTAAAGACAAGAAAATTGCAGTAACCTACGAAGGGAAGATTCTTAGAAAAGGAAGTTCGTACATCACAATTGTGGGAAGAAGGAACAATGTCTTCCAGCTTTTTGCCATTGAAGATGTCAATACCAACGAAGTGGCACTTCGCATGGCCATGCTTGCCTGTTTTGGATGTGGAAACTTCCACTACCTGCAACAAAACAATGAACAGACCAACGAAGATCAATCATTGATAAATGAATTTCAGGGGAAAAAAACAATCACTCAAATCCCCCCAATTCAACATTAAAACACACATCTACAAATATGCCACCATTAACCGAGAATCCAAACGTTAACAAATTTACTTTTCACACAAAGAGAGTAGCTAACTGAAAACATAAAAAAAAATGATAACTCTTAAATTCAAATCACAAAGATAAACCTCGAAGTCCGTGTTCAATCACAGCAGCAGCTTTCTCATCAGTTTTAACCCACCGATTGCTTTCTTGCAAACTTAAGACAAGCCGTAGTATAACTAATTAATCAATGCCAATTGAGTATTTTTGTATGAAAGGATATTTCTGTAATCCTTCACTCTGGCTGTAGACAAATTTAGAAACAGAAAAAGGCTGTCTCTCAGGACGCTTTAAAAACAACTGAATTTAAGATACAACAGACCGTTAACACACTCCAAGATCATATCCGATCTGAATTTATCCAAACACAAGTAAACAAAATAAGCCTCAGCAGAGTCGCGATAATAAAATATAACAGATCTAAACAAACAGAAAAAGAGCATTGGTATCGTACCTTGCAAGGACGGTTCTTGATGACGATGTAACCGTTCTTACGGATGGTACCGGCCTGTTGAGGAAAGGTCTTGGAGGCGCCGGCGTCTGCCTTCGATTCGAAGTGATGCTCCTCGTCCGACATGACGGCGGCGGCGGTGATTGTGAGGAAAAAAAACGTAGTGATAAAAGGCTTCCCAAAAAGTATCAGGTGACGAAGAAAGAGAAGAGAGTAAGGAGAGAGAAGCGTGTACGAGTAGGGTTACATTTATATGCTGAAGGGTTAGGGTTTCAGAAAGTTGGGAATTTATCAAGCGGTGTACGGTGGTGGATATCAGCCGTTGGATTTGTGGAACGGAGGGTTAAAGATGAGATGAGATAAATATCTCTGGCCTGCGTTGTAACGACGCAAAGGCGACGTGGGCTGCTCGTGACTTTTTTGCCCTTTCAAGAAATATAAAAGACATCATTATTTTTTATAATGACCTATTTGGTAATTAGCTGATTGTATTAGTTATTAGTTGATATATTTGATTTTATTAACTGATTTGATCAGTGAATTATATTAGTTGATTGTTAGAGATGTTTGGTAAAATTAGTTGTTTAGTATTAGTCATTTATATATATAATAACTTCTAAAAATAGGACTTAAAAAAATAAGGAAAACTTATTTTTCTTGTCCTTACAAATTTGATTTTTAATTCTTCTCATTAGTCTAAGTATGTTCAATCATGTCCAAGAGGTTGGGGTGAATACATCAAAATAAAAGTTATTAATTGATGTGTTAATTTACATATAATTATTTTTAATAGAAGTATAATAATTTTTAAATATGTAAACGTAATTAATTTTTATTAATTAATAAATATATGTTTTCTATTTTATTAATAATTAATATGATAATAAAATAGAATTTATTAAAATTTTATTAATAATTAATAATCAATATGATAATAAAATAAAATTTTATTCAATTTTTATTTATCACATAATAATACTAATATATATATAATTATAAATTACTCATATTTTATTTATAATAGATATTTTATAACTAAATCTTAATAAATTTTATTAATAAATAAAATTTATACTTCTAATATTTACCGTACTTAGATATAAATATATTTTTAAATGTATTAATTTATATATATCATTAGCAAAAAAGTTGTAAAAATGTTTTTTTTTTTTTGTCTTTGGCTTCGTTTGGTAAATAGCTTATTGACATGCATCAGATGTTTGACTCTGCTGAACCACTGGTTGGTTGTCTTCAAATAGTCAAAAATAAAAGTGCTCCTGTACAAGAGCCTTTTTCATCAAACAGCTAAGTATTTAACTATTAAAAACTAATTATACTCTTTCCTATGTAATGAAAGAGAGAGCAAGTTACAGGTAAAGAAAAAAAAAACTTTTTTACAACTTTTTTTTGCTAACGTTATATATAAATTAATATACTTATAAATATATTTACATCTAAGTATGATAAATTATAAAAATATAAATTTTATTTATTAATAAATTTAATTAACAATTAGTTATAAAATATGTATTATGAATAAAATATGAGTAATTTATCATCTTATATATTAGTATTATTATGTAATAAATAAAAACTGAATAAAATTTTATTTTATTATCATATTGATTATTAATTATTAATAAAATTTTAATATATTTTATTTTATTATCATATTAATTATTAATAAAATAAAAACATATATTTATTAATTAATAAAAATTAATTACCTTTACATATTTAAAAATTATTATACTTCTATTAAAAATAATTATATGTAAATTAATTCATTAATTAATAACTTTTATTTTGATACATTCAACCCCAATACACGACCTCTTGAACATGATTGAATATACTTAGACTAATGAGAATGGTTAAAAATCAAATTTGCAAGGATAAAGTAAATTGGTTTTTCTTATATTTTCTTAAGTCATGTCCTTAGAAGTCATTTTACACATAAATAGCTAATACTAAACAGCTAATTTTATCAAACATTTCTAACAGACAGAAAATTGCTAACTTACTCTCTTTGTAACTTACTCTCTTTTATTACATAGGAAAGGATATAATTGGCTTTTAATGGTTAAATACTTAGCTGATTGATGAAAACGCTCTTATATAGAAACGTTTTCATTTTTGAACAGTTGAAGACAAACAACATTTATAGCTGTTTGAAGAGTCAAACAGTTGAAATATGCCACTTTGCTAAAAAAATAACTGATTGGCAGCTTATCAAACGAGGCCTATATCTATCAAAATTTTGCATTTAAACAACCGTCATAATGGAATTAAAAGGGAGCTTTATTTTGCACGATCGCAAATTTGACTTGCACATAGAAAAAGCAAGCCTAGAGTTTCAAATTCAAGAGATTACAAGTGGGAAAGGCCAAAGACTGTTTGAAGAGAATGTAGTCATTACGTCATGTTCATGTCTCGGAGCACAAACATGAATATTGGAGGTCCAGGGGTCATAATGATTGGACAAAAAACAATTGTTTCAGCTAAAGATCCACCAAGGAGCCGGTTCAGTAACAGATCCCAGGTACCACCTGAAAATGCATAATGTCAAATAAAAGCTCAGGAAAGTTCGAGAATGTCCCATAGAAATATGTTCTTGGAGTGGAAAGCAGCTCAGATGACTAGTATTAAGCAAAGATGGGCTAAAGCAATTTATGCAAATTGCCTCATGGCGTCCTTAAGATAAAGAGCTGATAAAACCTTAAGAAACTAAGAAAAACTGTTGTTCCCTTTCAAGTGTGTTACCTTCTTTGCCAAGTTTATCATTGCCTACATGAGGCTCTGGCTGAAGATGATCCAATGTTGCTGCCATCTGTTTCTTGTATAAATATTTGTGGGGGTTCTTCCCTGTCAAGGAGAAGTGGACATAAATATATCAGAATCAACAGCTTTATTGCTTGATACTTGAAGGTGTAAATTTGACATACATCTCATTGCCTTCTTGGTATGTGTAGCTCGATGCAACGGCCAAAATTTGTCCATTATGGTTGTATGATAAGGATGCAATACTGTTCGGGTATTTCGGCAACTATACATGCAAGATTCAGAAAAGATGAGCAAAACATGGTCATCCAAATAAGCAAACTTAAATTGGAGATTATGACAAATGGATTATACCTCATATAATCTTCTTTTGCTTTGAGCATCCCATGCTATAACATAGCCTTCATTGTCACCAGTGGCAAAAGCACCACAGCTCCTAATCAGAACACCAAGCCATTTATAAGGTTCACCTTATGTGTGAAAGCAATTGAAGAGAGATTGTGCATACAGTGGGTTAAATACTATGTCATTGACTGATACCAGATGCCCTCTTCCGTCCTTTGACTTTGGATGACATCGAAAAGTGTATCTGCAGAACTTAACACGCTTAAATAATACCAATTGTGGAAACTTCACCAAAGTTGACATAATGAGAACGCACGCAAACACGTGAGAAGCCATTAAATCAGTAATATTTAGTCCCTTTGGTCAGAAGCAAGAGATCTTAAGCAAATGCATAAAAGTCGATGCTGCAGCTCATTAAGGAAACTCCTCCAGTAAAGACAAGGATAGAGAGACAAGAGTTTTGAACAAATGGAACACACTGTCAGTAACATCGCCAATAAGACAAAAGTACATATAACCTATCAGTACCATTAACAACTCAATAACAAGAATTTGCCATATTGAAATTTCTATAAGGTTTTAGAAACAACTTCATTTTAAACAAGCAAAAACTATCCAAGTAACTTTCTTACGACTTAAGGATTTGGTTTATAAACATAAGAAAGAACAGAGGCAAGGACTAACCCTGAGCCATTCATATTTAGTGAACCTAAGATTTCAAATGCTACCCGTCCATCTACAGATCCAACAGCATACCCTGCAAGGAAATAGATCCCACTTATTAGGGAATGATGAAACATGCATTTGAATTCTTTGCTAATAGCTTTTCCTTTTAATAACAATACTAGCGGTGCCTATGAAGTCATACAGCATGGTTAGGACATCTTTAAAGCATACAAAGCTAAATTAATACAGTAATACCTCTAGAATAAGGAATTGAGCTAATGCATCTAATTCGCACATCAGGGTACAACTCTTTCAGATGAACTGATCTCTCCAAGTTACGCAAGTCGTATATAATCACTGATGTCCCAATGGCTACCATTAGATCAAACCCAGAGACAGACATGGACTCAACTTCTGCATCCACATTTTTCAGGTGTGTATGAGCTTTTGCAGATCGCATGTCCCATGCAATTATCTTCTTGTCCAACCCACCAGAAATCACTTGGCCTAATGCAACCAGAAACAATGAATCACTAGAAAATCATGATTAGAAACAGAGTAAAGGTAGATATAAACAACCCTCAACAGTACTTATGCCAACTACGACAATCTAAAACAATAAAGATCCCACCAGGAAGGATGAAACCATGACTATTTCACATCTAATACCCCACTATCAGAAAAGTATCCAATTTCGTGAATTTACATCAATAACATGACCAAACGAAAACCCACCAACAAAGAGACTACATAAAAGAGCAGAACTCAGAACTGCGACAATGTTGAGAAGCTTACATGTTTGTTCAGAATACGCAACACATGTAGCAGTATCATCATGAGTTCCAACAGCATTTGTAGTTTCAGAATCCAAGTCGTACCTGGAAGGAATTTCCCAGTCAAACAGCATTGTCTGGAAGATCATGACACAAGGTGCATTAGGATGAAGAGAAGTACGAGAGAGGCAGAAAGAAAAAACCTTGAAATACAACCGTCGGCGGCGGCGCAAAAAGCAACAGAGTGGGTATGGAAGCAGCAATCGAGAAGTGGGGCCGGCGAAGAAGCTTGCAGTCTTAGGAGAGAGCTATCGACATCGTATAATCGCAGGCACTGCACAAACAGGCACTATTATTTATTAATTTCCAGGAAAACAACAAACAACACAAGAAGGAAGTAGTTGGTGAGTAACTCACGGAGTCCCAAGAAGAAATGAGAAGGTTGTTGGAGTTGGGTGCGAATCGGATCCTGGAAACCGCATCTTGGATCGGCTTTTCCAACTGTAGACAACCGCCTTTCATCTTGTCAAAAGCGATGATCCCACGTTTCCCTTACGTCTTTAAAAGCTCAAACTTTACGAGGCCACAAATGATAACAAAATTTTGTAACTAAACTTGTCTTGTCATGTGGCAGTCATTAAATGAATTTCAAATTTAGTTCTCAAGCAGAAAATAAAAGAAAATCATTTTTGAATTTTGTAATTGTTGGTGGTCAAAGAAGCTGGTTTTCAATTCTATAGCAACCACTTCTGTGCACCGGCAAGTGACCAGCGGTTCAAATCCTCAGTAAGTGAAGAATAGCACAACAAACACAGTCGACCCTTTTGCAGGATAAATCTTTTATAAGCCCTCCCAGTAATAAAACAGGCACACAACAATCTAACTGATGCTTTTAATGTCATAATCGAAACTATAAACTATTCAACCAAACTGCAGAATGACAGGATAGTCGAATCTGCAACACAAATTTATGTACATGGAAATGTTAAGATTATTCTTCCCCAAACAAAGATTCGAACTTGGAAGAGACAGATTTTGACACCCGCCAACCACTAGAATCATTTCCTTTTCAAGCCTACGTAAATTACCAGGCCCTATCATCCGGAATGTAGAAGTCAAACCGGACATCAACTGAACCAGAAACATCCCCCGTGTCTTTGTACTCAATGTTTGATATAGATCCTATATCTTCTCTATCCTGATATTCTTGCTTTACACGTCGCACTGGCACTGTAACAGAGTAAACGGTTCCAAGATCAGAATCAGCCATGACACTCAGCTGAACTTTGTCCTGGGATTCTATCTCCACAAACTCTGAAAGAGCATGCACAATTTTGTTCACGATCTTCCGTTTTGCCTCATCACTCACTGCACATCTGTCAGAGAAGAGAATCATCTTCAATCGTTGTTTTGCAGTCCTTGCATTTGAATTCTTTCTTGTTAGTGTTGGGAAGACTATCTTCCAAGCCAAGTTTAAACGCTCAAAGAAGGTCATGTTTATCGCATCCAAGAGAAAGCTTTCAGCTTCTTTACTAACTGAATTTGAAAACAGCCGCTTTTCACCAGTAATCCCAGAAATTCGATTTGAGTGACCACGCATCTTACAACTATCTAGCATGACAGTGGGCCACTTTTGGGTATTTGAGGAAGTCCCAAGTGCTCCATTTAGGAAACCACTAAACTCCACCTGTATAAAACAGCAGGTGAAAGTGTTAAATCGCAGAGAAGTTGAGAAGGTAATGATAACAATCAAAAGGATGAGTCTTGTCATTTAACTAGACAAACTGAAAGCAACATTCAAATTGGTTTTCATGGAATGCAAGTAAAAGTTGATAAGTCAACAGAAGAGATTGCAGTATATGTTCTCGAACGTATACACATCAACATGGAATATGTACATGTGATCATGGAGACTAAATCAGTATCAGTCTATCAGAAGCCTCTACTGTACAGAACATGCCTTAATCAGATAGCGCCCGTCAATAACGACTCCACCCAGGATCATAATCTTTATTCGGAGCAACTGTCTTAACCACCAACACAGGGTTACTTGCAGCCTCCGGAAACTGTCATGGCTTTCCCCTCTTCAATCCTAAACTTCTTTGCAGAGTTTGAATTATATAAAATCTAACGTCACATGGTTTAATTTGGGCAATAGATGCATATACATTCCTAACATCAATTCAACGCTATCATCTAACCCACAATTTGGAAGCTCGCAAGAAAACTACCTAAGTTAATCAAGTACGTCTTGAACCCCAATGGCCCAAAAACATGTACACCAAAAAAAATACTAAATGATATAACAAATGGTCCCCTATTTTCGATCCATCACTATAAGCAACTAAATATACTTAATTATCTGCGCCACATTTCCATTCCCCACTAGCAACCTAATTCCCAAAGCTTCCTCATACCGTCAAAAGTTCCAACTTCCCAAAAGAAGAGCACGATTCACAAACAATTACGGAAAACTCACATCAAAACTCGGGCCAACAGAGATATAAACCTCTGAGAAATATACCAAGCTACACAAGCATAGGAAGAATGAGGCAAAAAGGAGCAAAGACCTTAGTATTTCGAGGAGATAAAAAGGCTCGATGAGAGAATTTGCAGTGAGAGGCCCGTGTTGCAGAGACCCTCAGATCTCCAGAAATCGTCATTTTCCAGTTTGGTCCACTCAATCTCGCTGGCTCTATTCGGAAACTCTCCTCTCTTCACTCACGTATGCCGTTGCTCAGGCGACGTTTTCTTCTGCTGTTTACGGCGTCAAGCGGGACTTAACGACGTCGTTGCATTTTGTTTTCGGTCTCTGAATAGGTGTATTCTTCGCAAATGATTTCGGCGACGGCAAATTACATAAAAACCCTAAAATTTAGGCCAAGCCCGGTCCAAATCCAATGCTCCCTCATTCATTGCAAACTGTTGAATTCAAGTAATTTGATTGGTTTGAATATCTTAAGAAACAACTAAAATGTAATAGGTTATGTTCTGAAACTGTTTTAATCAAACTTTAATTGGAAGTTAGTTTTAAACGTTGACTTGTGTCAGCTCAGGTGGATTAAAAAGGATTAAAAAAAATTTAGAAGTAAGTTTCTTCGGTTGAAAGTTAGTCACATTGGAGTTGAAATTCTTTTCAAACCTGGTGAGAAATTAATTTAAATTTAATATAAATTTTAAAGCTTCAAAGATAATTTTTGTATTAAATAAGATAATGTAAATTTAATGAATAATTTGATTTAAATAAAATTATGACTTTATTTCTCTTTGAATAATTACTAATAAATTTATTACATATTGGTGAATGTTTATAAACAAAAATTTGATATATGACATTTTAAATGAGTAAAATGTCATCATATTATTAAATTAGAAAAAAAGAAAATTAATATCTCTTGTGATTTTAAAAATTTTATGCTTTAAAAATTTTGTAAAATGTTCCAAATCAATTTTTATATTAAGTTCCGTCGTTCGTATTGATGTGATTATTTGTAAGTACATTATACTCCATAAGGACAACTACGGGAAAGGGAGATGATTTTTTTTCAAATGTTAACTGTTGCACTCACCGCATATTATTGATATCCATAGATAAAACATCATACAGAAAAGAAGGAAGACATACCCCCCATTCAAAGCCAGGCATAGAACTAGATGCCCTAGCTATCGTATGAGTAACTTGATTCGTTGGCTTTCTAACAAAAACAGAAGAAATAAACTGAAGCTCATTAATTGGAGCTTTACAATCCTGAATAATCATTGAAAAATAAGAAGAAAATATATGCGTAGATGTCAAAAACTGGGTAACAACTTGACAATCCGTTTCCACGCATACTGGGAAGAAAGATAAAGTTTTAATCCAACTTAAAGCTTCCCAAGAGCAAAGGGCTTCTCTTATTTGTGGATCTCTCAATCCCGGTAATATCATTAATTTTCCAGCACAATTTTTGCCCTTGAGAGTTGCAAATTATCATGCCAAGTCCATAAAAACCATTCTCCAACAAAGCAACATCGATATTGCATATAAAATGATTCAAAGCTGGAGCCACCCAACTAGAGTGAAGGCTTTTATTTAGTTTTATTGATAGAGCGTTGTTCACTTTTGCTACCTTCCATTCAAAAAGGACTGCTCTTGCTCAACCGATAATAAAGTGTTGGTGATGAAATCTCTGCCACCATACAATCTCATTTCGATAAGCCCATAAGCTCTAGATTATCATAAAAACCCCCTCCTATTGTGAATTCGTGAAAGAAGATACAACAACTGCAAGTCATTCATGCAAAGATGTGATAGGATTCCAACCCACAGTAGATAGAGCCAAACAAATTGAGCAAATTCACAGCAGTAAAACACATGTTGTGCAGTTTCCATAGTTTTACCACAAATAGGACAAGTTTCATCTAAATTCATATGTCTCCTTCTTAAGGTTGCTCTACATGGAAGAGTATTACGTAAAATATGCCAAATAAGAATCTACACTTTACCTGGGACCTGAACCTGCCAGAGTTTTTCCCATGGGAAACCAATTACACTAAAGTTTTCATTAGTCATCTTTGTGCTGATTCTTTAACCCTCTTTTACTTAGTATTCTTCTTTTCTATTCTTGGTCCATATCCAATCATCCTTAACAGTTGAAAGACTCATCAGAATCTATAGAATGAGGTCTGCATCACATGGAATAAAGGAATGTCGAATCAAAGGTTCATTCCATTGGCGTCCCACCATGAGATCAGCAACCATATTTAGGTTCAACTCCCCCATGAATTCCGTCTAGATAGTAGGATCCATATCGTCCATCAACTAGGAATCACGCCATATATTGATGGTAATACCATCACCAACACGTTTTTGACATCCCTGAATTAATATATCTCTTGCTTGACACATACTTCTTTAAATCTGGCTTGAATTGCTGCCTATATCTGCTGTAAAAAAAAATCAGAGTTAGGGAAGTATCTTGCCTTCAAGATTTTGGTAGTAAAGGAATTTGAATATTTAATCAATCTCCAACCTTGCTTTGCTAGTAAAGCAAGATTAAATTGTCTCAAATCACGATATCCTAATCCTCTATGAATCTTTGGAATTGTTATACATTTCCATCGAAGCCATCTTATTTCATTATTGTCTGCTCCTCCATTACGCCAAAAGAAACCATTCATTAAAGTTTCCAACTCCTTATAAGTATCTACGGGTAATAAGAAAAGGGACATTATGTAGTTCGACATAGCTTGGGCCACCGTTCTCAACAAAACATCCTTACTTGCCTTTGATAATAATTTGGCTTTCCAACCATGTAATCTCTTTGTTAATTTTTCAACCACATAATGAAACACGTCTTTTATTTCTTCTAATAAAAGAAGGCATTCCCAAATAGTCATCAGGACCATCCCTCTCATTAACCCCCAATATTTGACACACAGCAATTCTCATTGCATCATCTGTATTAAGGGTAAAAGAAACTCCGGATTTTAAGAGGTTTATTTTCTGCCCCGATGTTGTCTCATAGAGACTTAAACAATTTTTCAAATGTAAAGCCTCATCGTGTGTAGCTCAAGTAAAGAAAAGAGCATCATCTGATAAAAAAAGATGAGACACCGAAATGGCCCCTCTTGCGACCATAGCACCATGAATACGACCTTGTGCTTGAAATTTAGAGAGAATGGTAGATAAACCTTCCGCACAGAGGATAAATAGATACGGTGAAAGCAAATCCCCTTGCCTTAAGCCCCTACGAGGAATTAAAGGACCATGTTCTTCAGCTCCACGTATAAAATAATAAGAGACAGAAGTGACCACCATCATAATCTTATTAACCCATACCTCATCAAAACCCAATTTCAACATAATCAATCTCAAGTATTCTCATTTAATTCTATCATAGGCTTTGCTCATGTCAGTTTTTAAAACAAGAAACCGAAATGACCTTAAGTTTTTCTTTTAAGGGAATGAAATAATTCATAAGCCACAATAATATTATTTGTAATCAATCGATTAGGGATGAAAGCGTTATGTGTATCAGCAATTACTTGAGGTAGGATTTGTTTCAACCTGTTAGCCATTGCCTTACAGATAATTATATCAGTTACATTACTCAATGAGATGGACCGTAGATCAGCAATTGTCTCTGGAGTTATTTTTTTGGGATGAGGATAATGTTAGTTCGGTTCTTTCCAGGCATCAAAGCGTCCCCATTCAAACACTTTAAACATTCATTAGTAACATCAGTACCTACTATGTCCCAATATGTCTAAAAGAAACCTAGGTTGAATCCATCCGGTCCCGGAGATTTATGTGGATGCATTGAGAATAAAGCTTGACGGACTTCCTCCTCTGTTTAAGGAGCCAATAATAATTCATTGTAAGTTATCTTTCGATCCACGTGATGTAGAATCGGACCTGGATCACCGTTTGAAGATGTAAAAAGCTCTTAATATCAATGCACAATCATATTCGGCAACCTTGAATACCAGTCAACCCACTCTCCATTGCTATTCTTTAATTTATAAATAAAATTCTTTCTATGTTTATGAGATGCCATCATATAAAAGAATTTCTAATTTGAATCTCCCTCTGCTAGCCAATGTTACTTTGACCTTTGTTTCCAATACAATTCATTTTGCAACAAAAGTTCACTATATTGTTCTTCTATAGAGCGCAGTAATTCCGTATTTAAAGTAGGTTGTCTTTGTAAAAAAAGCCAACTGATGTTTTATTGCTCGAAGACAATTTCGAAATTCCTAATGATGCGATTGTGCCCATGATTGTAAGAATTGAGAATAAAATGTTAGATGATCTTGAAGAGAATCAGACATACCATCTGTCCACCCTTTGCTTACCATCTATTTACAAACAACCACGTGGTTTCAAAACGAAATCTTTTCTGAACATATTTCTTCAAACGAACACCTAATGATAGAAATAATGGAAAGTGATCAGAGGATTCTGTTTGCAAAACAAAAATTTGGCCATCGAAAAAGTTGAAGACCATGAAGCTGTCCCCACCGAACAATCCAATCTTTCCCTCACCGTTGCAAAATTATCTCTGCAGTTCTCCCAAGTAAAGCGTGAACCCTCAAAACCCAAATCATGAAGATGACAATCAGAAAGAGCTGTTCGGAATCCCTTCATCAGAAATTTAGGGTGAAAGTTATTACCTTGTTTCTCTGATAGAAACATGATATCGTTGAAATCTCCTATGACACACCACGATAAACTTGACCGAGAATGAAGCGATCTAAGCAAGTCCCAGCCTTATCGCCTATTGTTTCGTTTTGGAAAGCCATAGAAGCCCATTAAATGCCATCGTTCCATTCCTTCGATAATAACCTCAATATCAATGTGGTGTCTTGAATAGCTTATCAATCGGGCCATCTTATTTTCTTTCCACATTAACACTAAACCTCCACTTGTACCTACTGGGTCAATAATAAAAATACCACTAAAACCCAACGTTGTTTTAAGATGTAAAATTTTTTCTTTTTTAATTTTTGTTTCCATGAGAAAAATAAAATTGGGTTTCTTTTCAGACATGAGGTCCTTTAAGGCCTGAACTGTGCGTGGGTTCCTAAGCCCCCAACAGTTGTAACTCATTGTACTCATAGCTCTAGGTGGGCCTGGGAACCAAAACCCACCATTTACAAGTTTTTTGGCTCGATTGCACTATTGACCGAGATCACCTTCTCATTCATAGGCTCATTCTCAAACTCAAATGCTTCTTGTAAACGCCGATGTTTCGGATCCGCTACTATAATTGTATCCATGATCATCTGTATTGAAGTTGCTACATTCACAGGATTTATTGTATTTAATGTATTAGAGTTCTGATACTGCGTGCAGTTAATATTCGATCCACTACCTATCTTATCATCACCGTATGGATTTGGAATTTGAAATCCTTGAATCTTGGCTGCATTATTGTTCTTTCCTAACTTAGTGCGGGTCACTTGTTGTTGGTCAACAATCGCTGGTTTTTCTGAAGATCCGTCCTCCCTTCCCGGCATAAGATCTTTCTCCGATCTCAGCCATTTAGCTCTAACTTGAGTTAATCTCTTTGAATCAGCTTTTAGCCAGAGACCATGGGTGAACTTTTCTCTTGGGATTTTCAGGTACTTATAAAGAAGATGACAGAACCGATCTATGTGTCCCACTATACCACACAAATAGCAAAAAGTATTCAATTGTTCGTACTTGAAATCCAAACATGCATTCTCCCCTTTTGGTCGCTTCACAAACAGTTTTCTTTTCAGTGGCTTTCGAACATCAATGGCTACTCTGATACTCATAAAATCACTCCATATATGTAAATAATTATGTGGATCGAATTTAATATATATTCCAATGTAATTTCCAGCATCACCGGTGACTCGCTCGGACATAAAGCCGTTTGGAACATTATGTATTTGGACCCATAATTCCAGTTTCACCAGCTCTACTTGACGAGGATTCTCATGAGGTTATAATTCATGTAGCAGGAGAGGTGTAGCGCCCTAATACCCCCTGGGAGGATATTGCGAGAGCCACACAAAACAAAACATAATGACTACGAAACATTTCGCGAAAACATAGCGTTCAACAATAAACATTTCTAAACATACGAAACACTTAATAAATGCATTTCCATAATCTCAACGAACATACATTATATATCATACTTTCAGAAACCAACCTGAATTAAGGATATTACAAACCTTCAAATAAATCCAAAGTCAAATACATCAAATATAAGCCAAAAAAATTCTAAAAAAATACAGTTTTAACAAAACAAGACTCAGACTCCATTGGGCATTGTGGTTGACTTGTCCCAATCCCTACGTCCTTCTCTCTGAACCTATACGGGACAAATCTACCATGCTAAACATATAGCTTAGTGAGTAATAACTAAACTATGTTTAACCACACAAAAAACTTAATCATGATACACAAAAGCATCTCAACATACTGAAATTCAAAACAAAATAAGATTTATTAAGGAAAACACTTCGCAAGCTAAAGTCAGTCATTTCAACAGCAAAATAGAACATTCAGAATACATAATTGATTTTTAGAATAGGGTGTTAACCCATCAGATCAAAATTTCAAATTTACTTCATATCAAATCTTATCTTATCATAAATCAAAATACAAAACGAATTAGACTGTAAATCCATGAACAGAAGTGGGTAACGGGACTTATACAGAAGAGACCGAAGCCCCAACACCGAAGTGTCTATAAGAGACCGAAGTCTTGATACCGAAGTGTCGTTAACAGAAGACATCAGAGTGCCATTAACAGAAGACACCAAAGAGCCATTAACAGAAGACACCGGAGTGCCATTAACAGAAGACACCAAAGTGCCACAGAAGCAGCTGCAGACCCTTCTAGGCATGCCTATTTACCCACAACTATGACTTGACTGTTACAAAACCAAACAAGTTCAATTCACGTGCATAATAATTAGTCAATCATATTTGCATGCTTTAAATATTTCAGACATTCATTGACCCGAGACTCAGAACACAATCATCATAAAACACAATTCAATGCAGTACTCACATCCTAAAGATAATTGACAACTTTACAAATCATTTAAAGGAGCAAAATCAATAGTAAACAAAATAGTCAAAGCAAATCCATCAAAACTTTCTTACTAAATTACTTACAGATACTCAAAGATCACTTACATACATTTACTTAATAAAGAGACCATCTAAAATTACTTACAAAAGTTACCGTTTAAATTACTTGCAAAAGCTCCCTTATTGTTTGTTACCTTAAAGTCCCGAAAATATCTAGAATCGGTCACTCAAAGCGTTCCTCTATAGCATTTAATACAAACACATATCACAATTGTGCATGATTAGAAATCATTTATGCACATTCATATATATTGATTATGCATAATGCATGCTCATAATAATTTCTTGGGTTTCTTATCCTTAATCTTGTCACAATATCAATCATATGATACCATACTCAATTTCTCAATCCAAAATTATCTCACAACCAACTTTCAGGTCCACATTTTTCAATTATCCTCATAAGGAAGGTGAGGCAATTAGGTAATACTTCCTTCTATAAAATTTTCTCTCTTTGTCTTAGGTTTCCAATGATACCAAGTTCGTCCAATTTGGTTTAGTATACTGAAAGTTATTCCCAAAAGATTAATGACTGTTCTTAAGCTTCAATAGATTTCTTATCTCAACTTTCAATCAGATTCTGATATTCTTAAAGGCAGAACTAGAACTCGATTTCTTTAGACAAATTGTATCACTATGTATTTAGTTTAATCCAAATTAAAAATCACTCTATTTGGATAACTACAGAGAAAGTTATACCCAAAATACTGAAGCATGATCAAGCTGTCAGGAAACTTCACCGCAGCGAGCCAAAAGTTAGTCGTGGCAAACTTTCTAGATAGCAAAATTCTTCCACATTTTCTTAAAAGTTTGCCGCGGCAAACTTTTGCAGAAATCAATTCTTTTGAGTTGGTTGCGATGATCTAAAAGGAGTTAGCCGCTACGAACTCTACTGCGTTTAATCTTCTTCTTCCTCGCTTCTCCTTAATTCCTCATCACAAACTTATACCCTTACATTATCCCTCTTATTCACTTCCATATCAACTCCACAACTTCAAATAACTAAAAGTCCAGATTCCATAAACACATCAGAAATCTGAAACTACCCATTCACTTTCTCTCACTACTGCGTTTTTTTCCATTCTTACTACTGTATTTTTAACTTCTACACTTTCATTTTCTTAACACAAATTAAACTCAGATTTCATTCCAGATACACTTAACAAATTTAGTTCCTCATCTAAATCATCCAGTCTATGCATTCACCGACACTACACTGTGTAAACTTCACATGCATGTACATATTTCCAACATAAAACGTCATCCAACTCATTCATAGAACTCAAAAACTTGAAACTTTACTTAATTGCTTCTTCAGAACAAAAATCCCAACAGTGAGGTTTCAATGATGGCTGAAAAAGCAAGAATAGAGAGAAACAACTAACAACTGGACTAACTTATTAATTTCTTCAGCAAAATCTCCAATAATGAAAATGAAGAAAAGGTTCGGTGTTGAAGAAGAACCAAGTAAAACCAAAGAACAAACAAAGTTACAAATCTCGTTTTTGCTTTCTAGCACATATACATACGTGTCTTATTATCCTAGTGACACGTGGCTCCTTGCATGTATGCCTTTTGTCAGCATCTAAGACTGCCACATATCTCAATGCATGTAAGTCATTTGTAAATCTTTAATCAGTCCTCATGTTACACTAGGATTGGTCCAAATTTAAATATTTTTTCAAAAATTCACCAAAAATTTCAAAATAATACTATAGTCTCCCAATAAATTTTCCATAATTTATTCGCATTTTATAAATCCATTTTACCCAAAATATGTAAATGAATGCATGCACAATAATTTGTATGTGTCGACAAACAGTGCAGTGAAATTCCTCAAATTTCCTAACCCCTAACTTAGGGCGTTTCAAGAGGAATTTGTTGATAATTCCAGGGACCATCCTTACTCTCTCTTTGTCAAGATGATGGAAGAATTGAAATATAAAGATGTTATTGCCAAGTTCTTTTACCATAAGACCTTTTACAGGACGCCAAACACTCGTCGTAATCTACTTGAAGATCATAAAGTTAATCGTTTTTCCGCTAATAATCGTCCCACTACACAATGTTGCCAGGTCGTCTCCTGTATTTTCTGTTCACCCATCATCGATTCATCAGCGTATTCTAATATACGCTCCTCCTCCTCTATGTGTAAGCGTTGATACAGCTCATGTACCAATCTATCTTCCTCGTTGTTTGTAGCCATAAGAACAAGTAAAAAACTATAGACAAGATACTGTAGAAGAAAACAAAGAAAGGAAAAAGAAAAAACTTCTTATCAGAAAACAAGAGAGAGAAAGTCTCAACTTAATGTGAAAAGTATTTCCAAGTTGCATGAGGTGTTTATACTTTAGTCTAGGAAGCACCTTCTCTAACTCAAAAAGGAGATGATTGAAAATTAACAAACTACAAAAGTAATATGTCTCAAATTATTATTTTATTTTAATAAACTATAAATTGTTATATTTATTAATTATTAAAATGTATGTATTAGTTAGCATATTAATAAAGTAAGTGTTCTATTAAAATTGTGCATATTATATAATAATATCAATAAATAAGATCACTGATTTCTTATTTGAATTTATAATTTGCAAAAAAAATGTTTTGATTGATTTTTTTCCTTTTGTTAATTTTTTACTTACATAATACTAATAAATAAGATGTTTAATTATTTGATTTTTTATTTAATTTATATGAATAATTAATTATAATTAGATTATTTTGTTCTTAAATATATAGAAATTGATTATCTAAGTTTTATTTTTAATTAATAATTACTGATTTTTTATCCTATTAATTGTTATACTTAGTATCAATATTAATTAACCTTTTCTATTAGCCAACGATGCTTACTACTAGTGTTAATTAATTTTTATGTTTTCCTAATGTGTAAGACTTATTACAACTTTTTTTTTTCTTATCATATAGACCAAAATACTGACAAAAAAGTCGGGTTTAGGCTTGAAGTCAATAGATGTAGCCTAACTGGACTAGACTTGAGCCTAATACAAAAAAATTTAGGGTCAAAAAGTATACAACCCAACCTGACCTATCCAGTTTAGGCTCGGGCATGTTTTCTTGAGGATTGAATGAATTTCAAGTCATACTTAAGACTCATGAATTAAGGCTCAAATTCACCTCAACCTTCTTTATCACTGATATTTTTTTTAAAGATTTAGTGTAAGTACTAAGTAATTTTTCTTGTTTCATCGACCAATTAGACTCAATTAATATTGGCAATATGTCAGACATGGCCTAAAACTCCTCACAAACAACCTAAACCTAACTTGAATTTGTGTTGAACCTAGCTCATGTCAACTAAACTTGAATTACCCAACTTCTAACCTGACTCAAATGGACTCATCCACTCCTCTCCATCATCATTGCTAACCCCTCTTTATCATCGTTTTGCCAAATCTAGAATTCAAATCGAAAATGTTAATTAGATTTTAAGAGTCTCGAAAGACTCTAGTTCATACCCATACACATACACACTCACACACATACACAGACACAGACACAGACACACACACACACACAGACACACACACACACACACATACATACATACATACATATATATATATATATATATATATATATATATATATATAT
>JAOSBP010000003.1:13154481-13169713 GCA_027563825.1 Erythroxylum mucronatum
ACCCGCAAACACACGCCGCAGTATAACCTGCAAACACCTACGGGTGGGGTGTGGGGTCCAACACTAATCTACTTGACGTGTTATATGATTTTGATTTGATTATGATATGATGCATTCATGTTTTACGCTGTGCATGTTTTGTAAAAGGGTTGAGATTTTGAGAAACGAGAAAGTAAATTTTCAAGCATGAAATTTCAGAAACTGTTTACGAATGTTTTGAAACAAATGAAGATTTTGAGAGAAATCTTAGCAAATGTTAATGAATGTCTTGAAAAGTTTGAAATGAGTTTTGGATAAATTCTCAAATGGGAACGGTTTGAAAGTTTGAAACGAAAATATTTTTCGCTTATTGTTCAGTTTATAAATGTATTATCCACGAGCCTTGTGCTCACCCCCCTTTCATCCCCAATCTCCAGGTGTTTATGCAGGAGAACGGATGAAAGACGAGCAATGTTTGTATTTATGTGTTTGTAATCCGATTGTAAAGAATGCATTCAGTTATGCTGAAAATGAGTATGGATTGAATTTATGATATGTGTAAGTAAATTGTGGAATTGTATATTGTATTGTGAATGATTATAAATTGAGATAGGATTGTAATTATGTATGAATGAAGTGAGATGATTGCGTTGGTTGAATTGAGATTATGAAGTGTTTAGAATTAAGATTGTGTTACTGCTGGTGTTTGGATTCCGGACGGGAGGTCCGATGTTGCTTTGTGATGTTGGATTATGATATTAGAAGTGCGTTTCTTGTGTTTTAATTTTTGGGCTGTCAAAATACAGCCGTTATGCTGCCGAAATTTCGGTAAAAAGGGTTTACAAAGTGAGTTTGACAATTGATATGGAAGTATAAGAAGATGATTAATAAGAATTAAGTAAATTGAGACTTGCATGAGGCATAGTTCCTAGAAAGGGAAAACGATATGGTTTTGATATGTATAAGAAAGGATGAAGATGCATGAAGTGAAAAAGAATAGAAATGTAGGGATTGTTTATATGTTGAAGGAGTTTGCTTAAAGAGAAAAGGATAGAATAAGAGAAAGAAAACAGAAATGTATGAAAAAAAAAGTTATACCGGATTTTAGACCAAGTTAGTCTAAGGTTATCCAACGCGATCAGTTTTCTATACTTTGTATTTCTTCGGGACGTCGGAATCTTATTTAGTTCGATATATTTGTTTTTCCAATTCGCATTCGATTCGGAATTCTGCTTTTCGAGTTTCTCCTATTTCGAGTATTCGGTTTGCTCCGATGATTCAATTTGTATTCCGATTAGCGATTTCTTCGCTTTCTTTCGATTCTGTCCGTTATTCGTCCGTTTTTCGGTTGGGATCCGGTTTTCCGGATCGGGTCCCAACATGTTATATCACAAACATACCTCTGCGACTATGGATTGTCGACATTAACTTGTCATTCCAAGAGGGGTGATTATATGATACTATGACTCTAATGCTTCTGAGTATTCCAAGAGGGGTCATTACATGCATAGTATTTAAATTATGTCAACTGCACAGAATATCAGTGTGATGCCAATGAAAAACTTTTTAAAGACATTTCTCTCCTTCTGAAAAGAAAGGTGTTTGTAAACTCTTCTGAACAATTTACTTGTATAATATGTTACTACATTGAAGCAGGGGTCGAAAATAATGTCAGACTTGCGGGCAAATTATAAGATTTTTTGATCACTTGTCATGAGGGAATTTGTTCTTACATTTAAATTTTTTGGGCTCTAAACAACAATGCTCATACAAGTTTTCGCCTCCTCTGTGCCAATGAACTGCACATGCAAATTAAAAGTAAGACTCCAAAACTTAAGATATAAAAAGGATATAGCCAATATTTAAATTATTAAAGACAAAATTTTATTCAACTAAAAGTTAAATTTTTTTAGTTTGAACCTTTATCTATATGAAAGCAAATATTGTCTATAAGTTGTATGTATGACACTCTGGACAAGATGGCAGTCTACCTCGATGTGCTTGGTTTGTTCATGAAAAACAGGATTCTTGGCAATGTGAATGGCATCTTGACTATCACAAGAAAGAGAAACGAGTTAGGGATGAGGGACACTAAGAAAGTGAAGGAGACTCTTGAGCCACTTTAATTCATAAGTGGTATTGGTCGTGGAGCAGTATTCAGCCTCAACGGACGACCGTGACACTGTCTATTGCTTCTTGGTTTTCCATGATATTAGAGAACTACCGAAGAGGATAAACTAACCAGTAAGGGATCGGCGGGTGAGAGGACAGCTAGCCCAGTCGGAGTCATAACAACCATGTAAGGTGAGATCACTATCACGACAAAGTAGAATGCCTTACCCAGGTTGGCCTTTTAAGTAGCGAACAACCTTAGAGCTATCAGTTAGTGCTCTTCACAAGGTTGCTGCATAAACTGGGATAAGACGTGCACACTATAAGAGAGTTCTGGTCGAGTATAGCATAGATAGATGAGACGCCCTACTAGACGACGATATTTGCTGGCATCAGACAACAACGGTCCTTCAGTTAGAACTAGTCGATGATTCTCTTCGAAAGGAGAAGATATAAAATGCTATCTTAGCATCCCAGTTTTCATGAGGATGTCCAAAGCATACTTTCGTTGGCAAAGAAAGATGCCCATAGGGGATCGAACTACTTCAACTCCCAAGAAATACTTTAATTTCCCTAAGTCTTTCATGTGGAAGCAGTGATGAAGGTAGGCCTTGAACTTTGCAATTGCCAAGGAATTATTACTCGCAATAATGAGGTCGTCCATGTACACAAGAACCACGATCTGCATGGTTTGTTGGCAATAGACAAACAAAGAGTGATCAGTGGTGAACTGTTGGAATCCATACAAAAAAGAGAGGTAGAAAGCTTGGCAAACCAACAACGTGAGGCTTGTCTCAAGCCGTAGAGAGACTTGCGGAGTTTGAAACCTTCCCCGCATGTTGGATGAGGAAGCCAGGAGGAAGTTTCAATAGACTTCATCATCAAGATCGCCATATAAGAAGGCATTATGAACATCCATTTGGTGAAGTTCCCAATCTTTGGGAGTAGCTATAGCCAATACACAGCTAGTAACCATCTTTGCCACAGGTGCAAATGTTTCATTGTAATCCAATCCTTCAACTTGATGGTTTCCCAATACTACCAGGCGTGCTTTGAATCGTTCTATACTACCATCAGTGTGGTATTTGATGCGGTATATCCACTTAGACCCAAGAGCTTTCTTTCCCTCAGGCAAAATAGTGATGCACCAGGTCCTATTGTCTTGAAGGGCCTGAATTTCGCTAGCAATGGCTTCTCGCCAACGGGCATCGCGCATGACAGCAGAAAACTCTTTGGTTCTCGGTCGGCCCCAATAGCTACAAGATACATACCATGGGGAGGAGAAAAAATGGCATAATTCACATAATTAGCTAGAGGATAAGACATACCTGGAAGAAACGCTGAACAGGGTTCATGGTCAGATGGGCTTATGGACATGACGGAGTTGACCACATAGTCATGAAGACAGATAGAAGGTTGCTTCACGCAGTGTCCTCTCCCTAAGGTACCAACGGTTTCAGGTTGCTCAACTTCGAGAGTCATAACATTGCCATTATCTTGTACGGAATGATCGGAGTGTGGATCATTCATGGGCATGTCGTGGGTTTGTTGCACAGGGTCATCATCATGCCTCTCGGGTTGACCCCTCTGTCCCTCAAAGTTGGCTCAACATTCACTTGTTCATCAAGAATGGGCGCATCAATGGGCAAACTCTCACTAATAGCCGTTGTTGAAGTCCGTTCTTCGAGAAAACATGGCACAGATGCAAAGGGAAACTCTTCTTCTACAAACTTCACATCCCTATAGACAATGAAAGACTCTTTTTCCAAATCATATAATTTTCAACCCTTTTTCCCGTATGGATAACCCATGAAAATGCATTTGCAGCTTTGGCTCTAGAATTTATCTCCCTTGGTGAGTTGGTTATGAGCATAACACAATGAACCAAACACTCACAAGTGGGTATAGGAAGGTGGTTCCCTATGTACCAGCTCGTATGGAGTTTTTCCATTAAAACAAACAAGGGAGTCAAATTAATTAAATACCTAGCAGTGAGAACTCACTCCCCCCAAAACTGAATAGGAAGTGCCCCTTGAAATCGCAATGCATAAGCCACATTAAGAATGTGCCTATGTTTTCGTTCCGCTCTTCCATTTTGTTGGGAAGTTCCCGTGCAAGATGTTTGATGGATAATTCCTTGTTGTAGAAAGTAAGAACTCAAAAAAGTGAACTCTTTTCCATTATCACTACGCACACATTTAACAAATTTATTATGTTGTCGTTCTATCAAAGTAAAAATTCCATCATAGCCTTTGAAACTTCCCTTTTATCAGACAACAAATATATCCAAACAACTTTAGAATAATCATCAACTAAGGTCAAGAAATAAGATGCTCCACAAGATGAAATAGTTCTATAAGGTCCCCACAAATCACAATGAATCAACTCAAAAACTTCAATAGCACGAAAATTGCTTAAAGGAAATTTTTCTCTTGTTTGTTTTGATTTTTCACACACTTCACAGACTTTATGCAGTTGCTCATTAGTATAATCAATCTTTATATTAGGTAACAGGTGTAAAATCTTGTAAAAGGGATGTCCCATCCTTTTGTGCCATAGATCAATTTGACTTTCCACATTAGTATGACATGCGGTTATTCATGGCATACCCCGACACATATAAAGCCCATCTTTCCGTTCACCCACTCCAATCAGCATCTTCAAAGTGAGGCCCTACATCAAACACAACTTTTTAGTGAACAGAACGACACAATGCTCATCATCAATCAATTGTAGAATTGAAATCAAATTGCACTTCAACTGTGGCATATAAAGTACATTCTTCAGTTTAAGCCCGCCAGTAAGGGCTACAGTTCCTTGTCTATTTGCGAAGACTCGCTCACCATTTGGCAAGCCCACTGTACATGTTGTCATATTATGTTGTTCACTGAAATTTCTCAAGTTTCCTATCATATGGTTAGTTGCAGCACTATCAACAATTCACACAATACATTCTTTCTTACCAGTAATCTTTTCAGCTTCATTTATCTTATTTTCATTTAGCTTCTTCGATAATGTTTCCCATTGCTCGTTGCTAAGATCTGTAATTGTATGTTGTGCATTTGCTACATTTGGCGTGGCCTGCACTACATTGGCACGAGCTGTGTTCTTTGTGCTTGTCCCCAACTTTTGTCTATTTCGATTACCGCTTCCTTCGTTTCGTGGTCTATCCCCCCACCACTTAGGGTATCCGATCAGTTCAAAGCATCCTTTGATGTCATGTCCTGCTTTTCCAGAATTTGAACAAGATCCTTGCTTCACTTCATTCTTACCTTTGTTTTTGTAACTAGCTTGCACCGCTAATCCCATCACAACTCTTTCTTCCTTTGAGCGAGCAATTGTTTTCATTCGCTCCTCTTGCACCATGGTTGCATATATTCGATTAAGAGACGATAATGGGTCCGTAGCTAGGATGTTCGATTGCGCAGTTCCATAGCTTGCATCGTCCAATCCTAGTAGGAACTGATGGGCTTTCTCTTCTTCCCTTCTCTTCTTAAGTTGCGACCCAATATTGCACGTGCACTTCCCACACGAGCATTTTGGAATCTGCTCATAATTCGTTAGTTCTTCCCATAGTATCTTCAGTTTCCTATAGTATACAACCACGGTCATTCCTTGCTGTTTGCACTCTGCCAATTTAGCCTTCAATTGCTGGATTCTCTGTCCATTCACGATAGAGAATTGCCCTTATTGTCGTCCCAGAGGTCCTTCGCATTTCAGCATATGTGATCGTGGAGCGCAGGCTTAGTTCGATGGTGTTCAACATCCAAGACACCAACATGGATTGGACTGTGCACCAATCCTCTAACTCTGGTGCATCTTCTTCAGGTTTCTTAATGGTGTCATCCACAAATCCCGATTTGCGTCGAGCCCGCAGAGAAATTTTCACAACACGACTCCATTAGTCATAATTTTCTCCACGAAGTTGGACTTGCGTGATCACACTCCCTAGGTTGTCACTCGCACTCAAGTCATTGGGAGAAGGACCTTTCTTGATTTCGTCTCCCTTTGGTGGTATTTCTTGTTTTGGTTCTGCCATTGTGGAGTCGGAGGCTTGCCTATGTGCAATAATTATCAGAGCCTAGAGAGCTCTGATACCTTGCTAAAATGTATTTGGGCAAATTTGCAATCCTTGTATTGATCATTGCAATATATACACGAGGGTTTCCTTAAATTTTGGTTAACAATCTCCTAATTACAACAAGATTAGATATGGACAATAATACATTCCTAAAATACACAATTTGATACGCTAATAAAGTGTAGGTGCCTAATTGATATGGTTGGATACACAACGAATTTGATGATGCGGATATGGTTGATATTGCCATATTACATTGTGCATTTTGACATCTCTAAGTCTTAATTAGACTCAAATTTAACTTCCATTGGAAAGCTACTTCCCCTAACAACCCAAGTAAAACACTAATTGCAAATATGTAAGTGATAAGAAGGACGCATAACAACATATAATCAAGTATAATTAAAATAAGGTAATAATTGATAAAAATATATATCAACAGTATCTAGTGAGAAATATACAACCTTACCTTTACATGTATATCAAAAAGAGGAGGCAGTTAGAAAATACTCAAAAAAGGAGGCACCGAGGAGAGCATTGCACGACTTAATGAATTTGTTTGAGAGTTAAGATATAGTGACAAGGTGGACCAACACGAGGGTTAGTCAATCAATGAACGTCGTCATTTGAATAAGGTAATATGACATATTAGGATTCCAAACCTCAAGTCTGATAGTAGAGTTCTAGTTTGAGTTATCCAACATTTAGTTAACTTGAGTCAATTGTAATGATCGTAGAATTCTAGTTTTGAGTTATCCAAAATTTAATTAACTCGAGTCAATCATATTAATTTTAAATTAAGTCTGGACATAAATATTAATTTTAATTATCGCATCAATTGAAGTCGACAGAAATAATAGTTTTAAGACATTTTTAATAAAATATAAGGATCGCCTACAAAATTTTAAAGCAAATGGGAATTTGGTGGAATTAATAAAAACCAAGGAGAGACTTACCCTTAAAAAAGATATAAATGATTGGTTACTTGCCGTCGGTTGTCGGTGTGGGTGCGTGAAGAGACGACATGACGTACAAATGATGTGTCCCATTTAGGTTATACTAGGAAACGACATGTCGTTACATTAACGACTGGTACAAAACAAAACATGTTAGGACTAGTCTAGTCGAGACTCGAGAACTAGCAATCCAAGTCCAACAGACCCGGAAAAAAACCTGCGACACTGTTAACTATACCTACTTTTTATGGTATAGTCGCCGTCTTTTGTTTAGTTCTCATCTCCAGGCCTTAAAGATTGTCCATTTTGCTCGTGAATGGGTGGTAAATGGCGAGCTACTGCTTCTTTGCTTCTTCGCCAGATAGCCAGAGATACGTCATCGCCTAACCCTTCTCGTTATTGCCTACCAAACCTTTTCCTTTTCTCAATCCCTCTAGGAAGGAGTCCGTATTCTTTTATTTTCAGGCCATTTTCTGCAATCCCATCTCGGGTTTCGGTTTATGGCAGCGAAACTGAATCTGGGTCGCATGGTATGGCCCTTAATTATTCTTTGGGAGACCAAGAAGATGAGGGCTTCGGGAAGATTCCTGTCCGAGCGTACTTTCTTTCTACCAGGTCTGCCACTTATCTAGTTTTAATTGCTAATTCTTTCGTGGGACTTAAGTAATTTGGTTTCACCGTGCGTTCAACTCAAGTTTGGACTTAAATAATTTGGTTCCACTCTACCTCATTTTATCGTCATGATTAGAGTAGTGGTATCTCCGTGATCAAGAAAATCTGTCCTGTTTGTGTAAATGATGTGGAAAAGTCTTTGCTTTAGGGTACTCGTGCCAACATTTGTTTCTTTCAGCCTGCTAGGATAAATCCTTAGTAGCTACAGAGTCCTGTAAGATTCATTAGTCATTAATTTGAAACCTTTGTATTCGTGATTATGCAACTGCAAAAATGTCAAGAGTTTGCATTTCAAGGATGCTGATTCGATAGAAGATTTAGGGAGCTTCCGAAGGCAAGTATGGATAGGTTAGACACTTAGACTTCTGTAAATGCTTGAAATCTTTTTTGCGGAAGCCCTTGATAGTGATGGATACTCATATTCGTATCATATCAAGTACTATTGGTTTGTGGTGTTTGTGGGTCTTTACCTGCTTCACATTTGTGTTACAATCTCATGAACCCTGTTTCCCGTCTCTTACCTTTGGCTGTGGTCCTCTTTTTTCTCTTGATGGCTTGGTTTTCTCAGATTCATGGTTTTGGCAGTATTGATGTGAAGAAAATGCAAGCAGAGAATTTAAGCAATGTTGTTCCTCCTACCTCGCGCTCAACTAATTATATTGCCCTCAGATATTGTGATTTCCCTTCAGACTTTACCGTAAGATGTTTGAGAGTTAATTTTATTCTAAAATCAGTATGTTATAGCTCAAGGCTTTCCTCTTCTTCTTCCGTTTTTCTTATATATACAAATAATCTAAGGTTGCCGAGATCATATAATTCAATCGCTGTTGTTCATATTCTTGATGTTATCCATTTTGATGTCATCTGACATGATATGTTGTCTTGTATTCAGATGCATGGAGTCAAAGAGCTTGTCAATTGGCGATACATGGTTGTATTTCAATATGGTTCTGTGGTACTCTTTAATATTGAGGATCATGAAGTTGAAAGTTACCTGGAAATAGTAAAAAGACATGCTTCAGGAGTTCTTGCTGAGATGAGGAAAGATGGTGTGTTAATCCATAATCTTCATTATAATATCATATTCAGAAACGGAAGTTTCATGCCCTAATAAGTTAATCTGCCAGTTCTAACATGCCCGATGTTGTGCATAATCATGAATATACTAATGCATTTTATGTCATACACATATATCGTACTGGATAGTGTTAGTGGAGAAGCTCCAGCCGGCAAGCTTAACTCAAAGAAGTCATGTTCTCTAGCTAGTGGGATCAGCCACTTATTTCCTTTTCATTTGAGTCTCTGAAGCTATAATTATCTGAGGCACCTAATTGTTGAAAAGATGGCTGGTTTTATATCTTGCTCATTTGTATACTCGTTGTGCTTATTTTCATATCATTAGTTAGCTCTTCTAACTTAATTGTTTCCATAATTTACTGCATTCCTTGTTAGTTTTTCTTTTACAATTGACATGATACTGTATCAGATTATGCAATAAAGGAGAAGCCCTTTCTGGCTGAGGATATGCAAGGAGGACCTGACTACATAGTTCTTAAAACTTTAGATACGGATAGCATTCGCATTATTGGAAGTGTGCTGGGGCAAAGTATTGCTTTGGACTACTTTGTTTCACAGGTAATTTGTATACAAAATAAAGAAATCAAACACCTATTTGACTTATGAGCTATGTAGGAGACAATCAATATTATTTATGTGGTATAATTGGTACTGTTGATATCTTCTATCGGTCATACAGTTGCTGTGATGCTTGTATTTTTCTTTTTTCTTCATAGTGTGAAAGAGTATTATCTTTTTCTTTTTGCAATGAGAACTCTTTTCTTATTGATTTAATGTCCTTCCCTTCTCTCTAGGTTGATGGAATGGTTGAAGAGTTTGCTGGTATAAACCGTTCAATGGAAAAAACTGGAACATTCACAATGGATAGGAGGAAACTCCTCCAACTTGTTGGAAAAGCTAATTCAAATTTAGCTGATGTAATTCTTAAAGTTGGTCTTTTTGAGAGGTAGTTCTTATTTCCATTTTTATATTGTTGCAGGAGTAAGATTATCTGTACATAGTCTTAGTTAGTCTGAGTGTGTCTGCCAGAGTCAATATATGTTCTTGGATGTTATCAGTTTCCATTTTTTGTAGATCTGAGTTAGGATGTAATTTGAAGTGCAGAATTACAGGTTAACAACTAGTATTTACAAGCATTTTATTCTGTGTCACTGGTCACCATTTGTTGATATGTACACATGGGATTGAGATGAGATGGGTTCTTATGGTGGTTCTTTTTGTACACCCACAGATCTGAGATTGCTTGGAGAGATGCAAAATATGCTCAGATATACGAATACTTGAGGGAGGAATATGAGGTCACACAACGGTTTGGGAATTTAGATTTCAAATTGAAATTTGTGGAGGTATGTTCTAATCTTGCATGATTGATTGGTGTTGGAGAGATTCAGGCTTGAGAGTGCATGTAATAAGATTAGTAGTTGAAATGCAACAGCATGAAAGCGCTTCAATCTTTAGAAAAGCAGACATCAAATGAGTGAAAAGGAATGTCATTATTATTCAGGCAACTCTGTTTAGTAAAATAATATCCATGCATTAAACACACTACATATCCGTGTTGCTTAACCTAGACTCTTTCATTCAAAATCTGGCGTGTTTCTGATCAATTAATGGTCTCCTTAAAACAGTCAACCCTGTGTAATTTTTCATGATAGCATTACTTGTGGTTGTTTATTGCAAGAATGCCCTCAATCGAATTATAAATCTTTTGCAGCACAATATTCATTTCCTTCAAGAAGTTATCCAGAATAGACGGTCAGATCTTCTGGAATGGTGCATAATCTTTCTATTGAGTGTTGAGAATGTCATTTCCATATATGAAATAGTGCAGGATTCAGGTGTGGCGTGATCCAGTTGACAGATGATAAAAGTTAGGACCAACAGACAATTCATTTTCTGTAGAATCATTCATACGAGTAATAATTTATTTTATTCTCTTAGTGTCTGCGTTGATGTATTTATTTTTTCTAATTTTAGATATGGCCTCTATGAACAGAACTTGAAAGTTCATTGCGACCTTTTACTTGTTATAAAATCATTTTTGCGTTACATGTTTGACACCTTTCTTCTCTCCGGAGAACCTATTGGTTCTTTCAACCCTAGACGTTCAAAGTTAACAGCTAACGTTGGTTGTGATTTTGCCATTCAAGCCTGAGTGTTAGGCGTGTTTAGTAAATAGGGAAGGCACGAGTTAGATGAAAGCGTTTAGTTGGTACCTCTAGCACCCAAATCACAGTAATGTGCATAAATGTTAAAACAGATATCAAATGACAATACAATTTATGGAATAAGATGCTTGATAATGTTAATCAGTAAAGTGATACTATCATTAATTGCTCTAATAATTTACTACTAAATGGACATCTATCCATTAGCAAAAATGAGTTAAAACTCCTCCACCCTCACGGATGTCTGCGGTGTCTCATACGCAATTCTGGATCTTGACTTCTTCACACCGGCTGTGAACCATAACTTATCAGACTTGTAGCCTTCAGCTGCCACACTTGTCAGCTTAACCCACACTAAGACCTTTGTCTTCATCCCCTCTATGCCCGTCAGCTTTCCCCTCATAAGGATTGCTTTCACTCGAGTTGCATACCTTAGTACAGAAGAGTCCTTGAAGCTGACTTCACACACGGAAGGCAAGTATACGATCAGCTTTGCCTTTGATTCGTCAAATTCATAACAGGTCACGTTTTCAGGAAAGAGACCAGGAGGTAAATTGTACTCTCGAAGAAGATCTGGCAAAGTTTTCAGTGGCTTTCCTGCACGAAATACACAGGTATCTACTATGAACAGGCAATACACGACTTTCATGTTGCTATACAAGACAATGAGCTCACATTTCAATCTTATTTTTAAAGACAAGTTTGTTGGACGAGACTTAAACTAAGTAACCTCGTTCACAACAAATCTGGAACCAAAATCTAACAGCTGGTGTACACAATGCAAGAAAGATGAGGGAAAAAAAAAGGATAACAGCTTCTCCATACAATTTCATTTTTCGAATAACTTTTCGACTAAAATGCAAGGGAAATGGCCCTTTTTTATGTGATAATGTAAAGAAAAGAGAGAATTTTCAGTACCATACAATACGAAACTGCTTAAAACATCTGTTGAGCAATCGAGTTAATAGCAAGCTGAGGCATGGTCTGTGATTCAGCTATCTTTGTAGAATCTTCTTTTGTCAGTAAATGAAGCTTAGAAAACAATGTACAATGCAAAACATATTTGTATTGTATAACAAATTAATAGACAAGTTCGGCAAAGCCGACAGCACTAGTTTTAAATTTTCAGTTCATACCGGTATAAAACATGTAAAAACATCGTACCTTTGAGTTTGTTGAAAATCCATTTTGCCTTCTCTTCAAGCGTATTGGAAACCTTCTGCAACATGAGGAGGTTATTAGAACTTTTAGTATTATGTACGTAAGAACACATTTCACACGAGCAAGCGGAGAAACAACTTTTTCGAGATAAGAGTCATGGTTAAAACTCAAAATCTTACTCAACTTCGTGGATTCAACAGCCAATTGCCAAGAGTAATCCAATTAAAAAAAAACATAATATGACATACTTCCAAGATGAATATTTTCATTCCTTTCCTCCCTTTTCCTTTCTTTTATCCTCAACCAACTTGGCTTTCTGAAATGATAATCACATTACAACCGATCCTATAAGAAAACTGAGAGAGGTAACAAAATACGGATTTTAATCTGAAATCCTGAGATAACACCAGCAACTGCAAGAAGCCAACAGTCATCTCCAACATTACTAGAAGCACGTACATTTATGCTTGTCAATGTCCTCCTCAAAACTCATGTTCATGGTCATTGCTTTCCCCGGAAAAATGATCCATTAGATCCAAAACAAATTAGCACAAGTTATGAAATGGGAAAAGTTGAACCCACCCGCATTATGCAAATCATGATTAAACCCAGACCAAAAAGAACACCAGACAAGAATCTGACTACCAAGAAAAGGTTAAAGGGGGAACAAATCAACATAATTAATGGAATCAAGAAAAACTACAAAATGCATTAAAGATAAAATCTTTATACTAACAGTTATGTCTTCAGTAATGTTAGAGAGCTCCTCCTTAGCTGTCTTTGAGATCCAAGAACCCCCTAGCTTCAAGCTACTAACTTTTGTTAATACCTTTTCCATTCTCTCTCTAGTCTCTTAATTTATCACTAGAAATGAAGAAGACGAGCTGGGTTTTTCTTCCTTGAAGTTGTAAACAAGTGAAGTGAAGTGAAAGGAGTGGCTCTCAAAAGGGAGGGTCTGTTGAGAGAAAGCTGGCAGGCACATAAAGACAGCAAAAGCAGCTGTAACCTTCAAGAATAAGCGGCGCTTTTGTTACGCTTATTTATTTATGAAATAAAACAATGTACCGATCGTTTCTTTTCGTTTAAAAAATCAAATGCGAGGGTGTTCTTGTCAACTCAAGATGGGACACGGCTGATTTCCTGCGATGATTTGGATTTTTGACCGTTCTCTGTTTTCGAAAAATTGAAATCTTGAATTGTGTTATGGTGTAAGCAGTCGTTTAAAATTTGGAGTCAAAATTTTACCTTTTACAAGAGACTTACCTAACTTGAGCAAAGATCACTTTGAGTATGGATAGTTTAAAAGTGTCTTCTCATAATTAGGACCCTCCTAAGATACCTTGTGGGAAACCAAAAAAATAAATTTGTATTAAATTTTGAATTTAACTTCAAATAGTATTTAAATAAATTATTTATTTCATAAAAATTATAATTAAAATTTAAATAAATAGAACCACAAAATCTTATTAGCCTTTGTTTGGTTAGACTTATACTCGTAGAACTTTTGTCAGTAAAGCTTTTTCTGTAGATCTTTTCTAAGAAGAACCTTTCTAAGAAGCCAGTTGACTGTTTGATTGTCATTTAAAAAAGAGCTTTTTTGAAAGAGCTTCATATAGTAGACTGTTTGGTAACATAAAAATAAAAAGCATTTTTAATTTTAACTATATTTTATTTTGTAATAAAAATTATTTATGTATATAAATATTATATAAAGTATATTAAACAATATACAAATCACAATATATTAATTATTATATAATTTTAACCCATATAAAAAATAAATGAAAATATATCTAACCGAATCTTTTATATGGATTATAACATAAATAAAACTAATATAAAAAATAAATATTAAAATATATAAAAAAGCCAAATAATATTATATAAATCCCAATATAAATATTCAAGTTTAGTAAATAGTTAAATATATAATAAATTATGCATTTTATTGTAATAGAGAAGATGTGTTTGCAAGATAAACATGAAAATGAGTTTGTGGGTAATGTGAGAATTACGTGTAAAACATAAAGGCAAAAGAGACTAAAAAATAGGCTCATTAATTGAACTGAAAAATCTACCTGAAAAAGTAATTTGAAAGATTTTTTGAAAGTTCCAAAGTTGAGCTTTTTAAAAAGTTGTATTTTGGCGGCCAAAAAAGTCATGTCTATTAAAGAAATATTTTTTTTTATTTTATAGTCAAATACTCATTTTTCTTAATAAAGGCTTTTGTGATGGAAAAAAGTACTTATTGACCTCCCAAAAGCTCATACAAGCAGGCACTTAATATTGATACCCTTTTTTCAAACAAGAGACTCATAAGTTATTGAGATAATAGTTAAATTGGTGTTCTAATTCATTTAATATGAAATATATAAAAGTCCCATAAAGTCTTATGTTAATAAAAGTTAACCAAAATTAGTAATTGTATTTAGTTAAAAATTAATTTAAATAGTTCTTATTTAAATAATAAAAATATTATTTAAAATTAAATTTAAAAAAAAACGTTAAAAATTAAAATGAGCCTTATATAACTGGTTTAGGAAAAAGAGTTGCTCTTTACAACACTGGGCAAATTCGAATCTTCTTAATAGAAAGAGATTATTTAATATTCTCAAAAGTTAAATGACATAAATATTTTGATCTTAAAAATGAAATATTAGTTATTTTTATAATTTTCTCTCATTTGAAAGACTAAAAAAACATTTCTAGAAAATAGTAAGGAATAATGTTGCAATGTAAATCGGATATCACTTTGTTAATGCTAAATTGTTTACAGCCAAAAGCCAGTTAATTCAAAACCTTATAAATCTAACCATCACCTCACCTTTAAGAGCATATTAGATTATGCTTATACCTTATATTTTATTTTTTTCATACTTGGATGGTAATTAATTAATTCGGGAGTGCTATAATTAATTAATTTTACAATATATTGGTAAAAGAATGCTTAGGGGGTGTTTGTTTCCGTTTTTATTTTTGATTTTCTGTTTTTGTTTTCAAATTCGGTAAAAAATCTTGTTTGTTTG
>JAOSBP010000003.1:13178749-13190975 GCA_027563825.1 Erythroxylum mucronatum
ATAATAATCCACCAATACATAATTTAAAGAAGAAAATAATAATTTATATAACATTATTCATCATAATTACTAAAAAATTGGTACTAAGGTTGGACTTGCAGCTTCTTTAACAGTGAGCCGTATTCGTTTTCGTTCGTACTTTGATTGGAGCCTAAGTTAAGAAGCTACATTTGTAACTGAAAGAAAAGGAGGAGGAAAGTGATTGAAGATGTAATTGAATTGTATTGCTTGCACTTTCATGAGTGACTTTACACTGTATTTATACATGTATATGATATCTATAAAGATAACGAAGATCACAAGATAAAATCAGATAAAATCAAATACAATAAAATCAAATACATTTGAAATGAAATCAAATAATTGTTGTTGAGATTACATGAGGATTGGTATGAATCTGCATATGTTTATCAGTAACCAATATTTTAAAAATTGGATTGCATCTGCCAGAAGAAGGGTTGCCACCTAGTCTAATCACTTTTCATCTGCATAATCTCCAGAATCTGTGGTATGTGGAAAGGCTTCGCTGCCTTACTTCCTATGAAAGCTTAGCAATTGAGACCTGCCCTCATCTGGAAACCTCGCAAAAGGAGAGTTTGCCCTCCTCCCTTTCTTCTCTAAGTATCTGGGAGTGTCCTTCACTGAAGAATTCAAGATAAAACCTGTCTTGCAGTATTTTAGTGATTGTATTTGCATTTTTATACTGAAATTTTGCCATTTTTAACCTTTAAAAAACTGCATCAACTTTTGAATTGTAATTACCATTTTCTCAGTAAATTTTGCGTACAAATTTTGATTAGAAAAACCGTTCAGCAATGGTTGAAGATTTCCTCTCCCTTATAATGTCATATGTGTACTGTAAATTTACCTAATTAGTTAGTCTTTTTATTGCTCAACATAGTTCCTAGAGGAACTGAGGATGGCCTAGCAAATTTTTTTATTTGGTTGCCCACGAGGTGTCCTGGGCGGGTCTTAATTATGGGCGGCACCTTTAAGCCATGTCCACATCCCAGACTAATCCCCGCTTGAACCGGGTAGGTTCCTTGCGGGAGGCAAATCTCTGGCTCCAAGTTTTAAACGGCTGCATACATGAGGGGGGTTTGAACCCACGACCTCACTTAAGCCAGGAGAGCCCCTTATCAACTCACCTGCGCCCGGGGGTTTGGCCTAGCAAATTTTGACATATCAAGTTTAAAAAATATTTAGAGATGGAGCCTACAGAAACGTTGAGTTTGCAATTGTTGAAGCTGTAGTTGAAGCTGCAAACTACAGAACCGTGAGTGTTTCATACATAGACTTAGATACACGCTCTTTTTTCAGTTGTAATCGTTATGTTTTGTTTTTATTTTTTTATTCCTGAAAGAACAAAAAAACTTGATCATAATTGAAAGAGCTCGGAGCCGGGGGGAGTGAGGAAGTAAAAATAAGTTTGGTGGAGAGCAAATGGATGACTCCAGCAAAACAATCGTTTGTCAGCAAGAAGGATTACCTGTATAAATGAAATATATTTATTAAATTACTATGGGTTTTAAAAATCAAAATAACTAAAATCTTGAGTTATTATAAAATTAAAATAAATTAAATTACACGAGTCATAATTTTTATTAGTAGTTAATATTAACTAACTAAAATGTTATATATTTATTTAATACTGAATGACAAAAAGATAAAAATAAAAATAAAAACTATTTTTATATATTTTATATAAGTTATAAAAATAGAAAACATAAAAAAATAAAAAATAAGAATTAGGTAGGACCAAATAGTTACTTAGAACTTATTTTTTTCTATTTTCATTTCTTTTTATTTTCATAACTTATGACAGTTATAAAAATATAGTTTTATTTTTTTTTCATAATTTGATTTGCCATCAATTAAACATAATATGTGATTATTTAATTTTAATTATTTATAATTACTTAAGTTTATTTTTGAAAATAAAATAATTTTGAAATTCAATAATTATTTAATAAATATAGTTTAAATTTAAAATATCTTAAAATACATAAATTTCAAAATAAATTTACTTTTAATATTTATAATATGTATTATTAAATAATAATTTATAAATAAATTTTAGTGATTATAAACAAAGAACTTGAAAACAGAAATTAGTTAATGAGATGATTTGAGGAGTAGCTACAACTTGCTAGGGGCAGGTGCTGCTGGAGTTTCTTTAGAAGGTGACTACGGCCTTGAGAATTTTATATGCATGTCCAAGGAGAAAAATGGGTCATGGGCCTCCTGGCCCATATTTGTACTAGCCAGTTTAGACTTATTTACAAATGTTTCTTTACGAGGGTTTTCGTAAGTGAACAATGATAACTTGCCCTAGTGAGTTGCGAGTTACTAGACTCTCTGACGATTTCAGTAAAGGAAATTAATGCCTTGTCAGGACATCAGGAGACAAAATTAAATATCATAGGAAAGAAAGATAATTGGAAAGATAATAGGAAAGAAACATATTGAGTGAAACACAAATAGTTCGTATTTTCTTCGCTTAAAAAAACAAAACACAATACAATGATTTATATAACTCTAAACCATAAAAATAGGAAATAATGGCCACTAATTGACCCCACTACCTACAATAATTGACCCACTACTATTACCATGACCCCACTACCTACACTAATCGTCCGTCAAGAGTCCTGCTGGTGAGGTTCCCTGTGCGTGCGTCGAATTAAGTTAATAATTAAAAGTAATGACAACCTGTTACTTCTGTGTATTATTTTATAAAAAAGTAGGAGAGGATTTTTATTCTCTATACTTCACTATTATTTAATACAATCAATTTTTAAATTTTCAAAACATAAAATTACTATAATTTTAAAATTAAGAAAAAACATTGTTTTCAAATATCAATTATAAATCATTTACTAATTAGAAAGAACGAATATGATTGGATTATTTAGAGTAGACACGAATTTCATACTCTAACTCCAATTAGAACATTAGATGATGAAATGATTAATTTATACAATATATTCATGCATGGACATGTTAAGTCAAACTACTTTGACATTCCTAATATTTGGGTAGTCATGATATATTGATAGACGTCAATCAGATCTATGATTATGAATTTTTAATTAGGGAATTAAAGATAAATTAAAAGAAGTTTTAATTTATCTTATCCTAATTATGAATTATAATTATAATTTATATTCATGACCAACATATTAGGAACTTAATGGATTACACATTAAAAGTTCTATAAAGGAGAAAATGAATTTTGAATTAAGTTAGACTTAATTGAGAAGTTTTAGAAACTTTAAGGGTCAATATGTGATATTTGATCTTAGTAGGATTCATTTATAATTATAATTAAAATTTGACTTTAGTTGTAATTTTAATAAAATCTAAGGACATGAAAAATAAGAGTTTTTATGTAAAAGGAAAAATTAGAAAAAATAGTAGCTAGCACTTTTTACAATTTTTCCTCTCAAATTAGATTTGAGTTTTCTTTGAATAGATCTGTGAATATTGTTAGAGGCCAGACGATTGAACGGCTTGTGAATTGACAGATTCAAAAAACAGAAAAATTGTAATACGAAATCGAAATAGGTAAGTAGTTTTTGTCAATTTCTTGTTTATGTTTCTAATTCAATTCTCTTAAAGTTGATTCAATAGAAAAAAAATTATATTATTTCTGTTGCATTAAGAGTTGATCTTGCGTAATGTTTTCAACATCAACTTGGTTCCTAGAGGAACTGAGGATGACCTAGCAAATTTGGACTTGTCAATTCCATATGTCAAGATTTAAAAACATTTACAGTCTGTTTGAAATGTCGTAAGCTTGAATTCAATTCACTTGTTGGAAACAAAAAAATGGCCACGAATTGAACAGTGTTTGGAGGGTGAGAAAATCGACGAGGAAATTGCGAGAAATTTAATAATTAATGATTAATTTAAAAACTCAAAAATTAGTATCTTTTATTTTTTAATTTATAAATTTAAAATTAAATAATATTATTTTAATGTAATTTAAAGAAAATTAAGTAAGAACTATTAGTTAATATTATCATTTTTTAGGTAGGGATAAATGTGTCAAATAAAATAATTGAATTCAATTTTACTATTATTAGATTTGTTCCAAACAATGTAATTGAATTCAATTATAATATTATTGAATTTGTTACGAATAGTGTAAATTGAATTGAATTCAATTTTATTAATGTAATTGAATTCAATTCGAAGGTTTCCAAACATGCTGTTAGATGGAGCTTACAGAAACGTTGAGTTTGCTGTTATTGAAGCTGCAAACTACGGAACTGTTTTCATAAATAGACTTAGATTCATGCTTTTTTTCAGTTGCAATCGTTATGTTATGTGTTTTTTTTTTCTGAAAGAACAAAAAAACTTGGTCTTTATTGAAAGAGCTCGGAGCCAGGAAAGTGAGGAAGTAAAAATAAGATTGGTGGAGAGCAAATGGATGACTCTAGCAAAACAATCGTTTAACAGTAAATCAAATTATGACAAAAAGACAAAATAGAAAATAAAAACTAATATTTATATTTTATATAAGTTATAAAAACGGGAAATAAACAAAAATAGAAAAATAATAATTACAGTAGGACCAAATAGTTACTTCGACCTTATTTGTTTCCATTTTGATTTCTTTTTATTTCCGTAACTTATGACAGTTATAAAAAAATAGTTTTATTTTATAATTTTTATTTTTTCATAATTTGATTTGCCATTAATTAAATATATTATGTGATTATTTAAATTTAATTATTTATAATTACTTAAGTTTATTTTTGAAAATAAAATAATTTTGAAATTGAATAATTATTTAATAAATATAGTTTAAATTTAAAATATCTTAAAATACATAAATTTCAAAATAAATATACTTTTAATATTTATAATATGTATTATTAAATAATAATTTATAAATAAATTTTAGTGATTATAAACAAAGAGCTGGAAAACAGAAATTAGTTAATGAGATGATTTGAGGAGTAGCTACTTGCTAGGGGCAGGTGTTCTCTGGAGTTTCTATAGAAGGTGACTACGGCGTTGAGAATTTTATATACATGTCCAAGGAGAAAAATGGGCCCTGGACCTCCTGACCCATGTTTCTACTAGCCAGTTTAGACGACTTATTTACAAATGTTTCTTTACGAGGGTTTCGGTAAGTGAACACTTATCATTTGACCTGCCCTAGTGACTTGCGAGTTACCGGACCCTGCGACGATTTCCTTAAACAAAAGATATTTATTCAATTACTAGGATTATCTCTTATTCACTTAACAAAATAATATTATGTCTTAATTTAAAATTTTTCATCTTATTTTTCGCATTTAACAGAATAATAGTATTTTATTATATTAATAAGACCTAAATTTTAAAGTTAAAATAGTTCAGAAAGTTATCTTTTAAGGCCGTTCATAACTCTTAACTATCTTGCTTTTTTAAGGGTGATGCATTTGGCATCTTAGCTCGGGATGTGATCTTTTGTGCCAATAATTTTGGCCCAATTTTGTGTCAGTCCATCTTAATCATTTATTTAAGTAGAGTTATAAATATGACCGACCTTTTCTTTAATGACATATTCATAATAATATAAATCATATGTTTTAAATAAATCATTTAGTAAATTAATAATTCTTAATAAATTCAAATTAATTAATGTTTATAGGTTAGATATATTCCTAATCTCAATCTACTCTCTATTAAACTTAAATTTAATTGATATAGAATTTTCATAAAATAAAATAAAAATTAAATAATTTAAAGTTTTGTTAAAAATTGACTTTATTTATCAAAAATTTAAAATTTAAAATTAAAATTTGATTATTAAATATAAATTAAGTAATTTATTTTAATTTGTAAAAGTTGAATAATATATAAAAATTAAACGGCTAATTAATGATATGTATGAGTTGTGGAGTTAAAGAAGTGGGAGCCTTTAACATCTCGAAGGAACGCTTAGAGTGCATAATCTTCAAAGTGTGGTTAGCGCGTAAGACGCTTTGGAAGCCAACATTAAGTCAAGAAGAACGTTAAGAAGGTGGTGCTATATTGGACAAGGTGTTGCTGATGTTAAGACCTGAATTTTAAAGTTAAAATAGCTCAAAAACTTATCTTTTAAACCCGAGTTCCACGCTCAAATAATATTTGACTGATTCATAACTCTTAAATATCTTGCTTTTATAAGGGTGATGCATTTGGCATCTTAGCTCATGAAAACCGCAAGGTTTCCAATGCTACTTTACGCCAAGAAATATAATATTCCATCGTCTACACCGACACAAAAAGCTTAAACATTTGATAGATCCATTTTTCCAAACTGTCAAAGATTCTGCGGTAACTGTGTCGGTCGATCAGGAAATTAATGCCTTGTCAGGACATCAGGACCACAATGAATGCTGTAAAGATCCCACCTCAAACTATAATACTACTAGTAAGCTCTGCCCACGTACTGGTGTGTGGCTGTGTGTGCCATGATAATTTTAACGTACCAAGGTACAAGCCAGCTGCATCCCACAATGAATGCTGCAAGGACCCCACCTAAAACTATAATTAAGCTCTTAGCACGTGCTAGTGTGTGGCTGTGTGAGCTCATGATAATGTTAACGTGTAGATAAGCACAAAAGCAGCGACAACCTGTGTATCATATTATCGGGAATGTGACTGATGACAGAGATGCATCTCTTCATCATAAATATAGCCTTATCTACACGTAAAAGGTAACTGAAATTTTGTTATATATTTATAAATTATTTAAGACGAATAGGACTAAGCATGTGATTTATCATATATTTATAAAATATTTTAAAATTGTTCGAATTCCTCACACTTCATATCCTAATGTCAGTTTTTGCAAATTCAAAGCAGACACAGTACAATTTACAATGTGAATCACGAGCATCCATTTTGGTTTTCTTTGACAAGTTGGCTATTTTTCAAATACGTAACTTTTCCGTACTGTTTTATGTTTTGTCTTGTTTGTTATTATCATCGTAAATAAATAATTCTGCGGTGACTGTGTCGGTCAATCAGAAAATCAAAGACCTTGGGCACCAAATCTACAATGAATACATTAAAAACCCTACCTCAAACTATAATAATAGTAGTAATTTCTTATCACGGTTTAGAGTTGTGTGAGCTAACCATCGTCACTATGTTAAATGCATCCCAACAGTATCGACAGCATGTCACCTCCCTGTATTATATTATAAAAAATGTAACTAACACATTTGTGTCTCATAATTTGTGATTGGAACTACTTATTTAGTTATTTTACTCATTAAGTGCAAATTTATTGTGCTAAAACTTAAAAGATATATCGGACTTTTTCTCCCTCGCCTCGTTCTGTAATTTATTTTCTTCCCTCGACAAAGAAACTCATGACAGAGAAGCATCTCTTCACATCTTTCTGCAATTATTGTATGCCAATCCGTTAATGCTACTGAATCACAATCACTCACTGCTGCTACGTTGCCGTTCCACGCTTCCTTATGGTCCAGAAGCTTAGTTTTTATCTCAGTAGCAAAGTATTTCTACTGTCTGTGTTTCACAATCAATTTTTAATTTTTCAAAAAATAAAAAAAGACATATGATACGAGTAAGAGGAGAAACTTAGGGATCGTTTAGTTCTACTTCCGTTTTTCTGTTGTTGTTTTTGGTTTCTGTTTCCTGTTTTTTGTTTCTGTTTTTTCCTTAAAAAAACGAAAACCTGTTTGGTTGAGATTTGTAATATAAAAACTGAAAATAAAAACCCGTTTGGTTGAGATTTTTAATAAAAACTGAAAACTAAATCCAAATCCCAAAATTTCAAAACGACAATGGTTAAAAATTATGATATAGGTATACTAAACATTAAAGCAAAACACTAAGAACAGAGCATAATCTCTGATTTAGTACACTACAGTGAAAATGTTCAATTAATAAAAGGTTGTAAGACCATTCCAGTTAGTAATCTTATTCATCTTGCTTCGATTTACTGCTTGCACCCTCACATATATAGACATCTACAAAGAGACACAAATTCCTCGAATGACAATGCAGTATACCTTCAAATGTAGCAGTAAGTCCTTTTCCAGAGACAAAAACTGATCACCCAAAGAGCTATAGAGAGTGTGCTTATATAAACACTCACACTGTACACTTAAGGATCCTGAAATAGAACTGAACCAAATGTAGAAAATATAGCTTGAATCACCTTAAAGGAAAGACTAATCATCCCAAAAATGCCAACTTTCAGATAACTTCGAAAATATACTCCCAAACTGGTTTCAATTACAAGAAAACCATATCAACAAAATTCCTATATTTCCTCTGAAAAAGTAGATAGTACCATGCCTTGGTGAAAGGTTCTTTTCCTGGTGAAAGGTTAATAATCTTGAAAGGGCTGTTGCTCAGCTTCAGAATCATCACCGACTAGGGAGGTGGTTCCCATGGAAAGCATAATTGAGGACATGCAGTCAAGAATCAAAAGTATTCAACTACGATTAACCAAATTCAGCACCAACAACAGAAACAGAAACAGAACGGAAAAAAGAAAAGAACCCACATACAAAATCCAACTTCAAATACTGTAAAAATCAAAACCCAGTAAGTTTCAACTCAAAAGACAAACTTTCTACAACTTTTACTAAATTTTGACTCAAAAAATAGAAGCAAATATCAAATTCGATAAAGAAAAACACAATCAGTAAAGAGGGAGCAAACCTGAAACATAGGGTTCTAACTATTATGTCGAACAAGTACAATAATGGGAAGACAAAAAAACGCAAATTTGTGCCGGAAGCACCAGGTGGCTTACCTATTATAGGTCATCTTCATCAATTTGCTGGAACCAAAAACCTAGCTAAAACCTTGTCATCCATGGCGGATAAACATGGTCCCATCTTCTCAATCAGGATGGGAGTCCATCCAACAATCGTGGTAAGCAGTTACGAGTTACTTAAGGAGGTGTTCACACCCTTTACAACAGGAGTTTCGCTTCACGCCCTAATTCATCTCAAGGCAAGTACCTCGGCTTCGATTCTTTGGCAATTGGTTTCTCACCATTTGGAAAATATTGGCGGGAGCTACGAAAGCTGGCGGTGATGCAGAAGACGATGAAGTTGATTTCTATATGCAAGACTTTTTAACAGAGGAAGAGGCTGAAGATGCAGAGTCGGCAGCGAGGAAACATGAAAACTTGTTTTAAAAACGTACGAAAACGTTATTTTCTCGTTTTTACAAAATCGTTACGGTTTTCTTATTTTTGAAAACGAAAAATTGCAACAAATTTAACCAAACATGTTTTAACATATGGTTTCCTTTTTTATAAAAACTATAACCAAAAACGGTTAAAAAAAATGAAAACAAACAGACCCTAAGTTATTAATATGACGTAATTTAGGAACAATTATATATAAACAAGACATCTAATAGAACTACTGCTGGCGATCAATCAAAACAAACCCTTTGTTTATATGATTTCTGTGTACCAAGTAAAATATATATTGATTTCGTCTCGTCATTTAAGGCAGTTGACCAATATCTGTCCAGGCACTTGAAATGCCAATTGTGCTTTTCCATTCTTTAATCAAGAATGTTTTTGATTAAGTAGGACTGGTTACAAAACTCTGCTGTCAAGTTGGTTCTGCACTAGACTCCTAAACGTAGTTTTATGCTCGTAAAACACTAGGTATTTATTCAACACACAATCCAATTGATCCTTGAGTAGTTGATTGAATTGATGAATATGCTTTGCTTATTGCCTTAAGATGATGCTTATGTATGATGATTTAAGGATCAGTCAGCCATCTCCTAGTAACAGGTGCTGACTTAAACAGCATTCCAAAAGTATTAATATTTTATTATTAGTTTATGTTCCAGCAAACATTTTATTCGCATTGGCTGGTGTTCGAGCAAATTTAGCCTATATTGGTATAGAAGTTATTGTTGGAAATCTAGTGGGAATGTGATCCGACATGTAGTGGAAACAAATGAAAGTTTTTGTTTGATTTATCCAATGTTAAAGCGATTTTAGATTATGTAATATGATTTAATGCATAAAAATATAATAAAGCATGAGTTATATGTTCGTTCTTTATTGTAAAGTTTGATCACATTTTACATTTCCTTTATATTGATTTTTATTGTAAAGTTTGATCTTTTTTTTTGGCATTTCCTTTAAATTGATAAGTTATAATAGAATTTGGACTTTTTGATAATTTAATTTTAATTTTAATTTTAATTTTAATTTTAATTAATTTTGTTTAAATACTACACCTTTTTAAATAATATTCAATATCTAATACTAATTCATATTTATTTAATATCTTAAATTTGATCTTAAAGTTTATTAAATTTTATAATTAAGTTCATTTGATTAAATTACTTTTTTAAAACTATTTTTGTGTATGACTTATTAAGTTCTTTGATATTTTGATAATAAGTATAAATCATAACGTTAAATCATATTTAGGATTACATAAATTTAATTTCTTTAATTTATTTTTATTTTTAATTAAATTATTTATATCTATAGATTAAAATTGATAATTTTCATGACTATCCAAATATTAAGAATTTTAAAGTGATTTTAACTAATATTTTAATATATTATTTTTTCGTATAATCTAGTCATTTTATCATACAATATTCTGATTAAATATAGAACATATAAATGATGTTTATTCTATTTGAGTCCTCATATTTATGATTAAATAAATTGACTTCTTTAATTTATCTTTAATTTTTAATTAGACAATTTATATTTATATATTAAAATTGATGTTTAGCAACTGTCATAATCACCAAAATATTAGAAATGTCAAAATGATTTTGACTAACCTTATTTTTTCATATATTATAATCCTGTAATCATATAATATTCTAATTAGATATGAAATATGAAACTAATGTCTATTTTATTTGAGTCTTTTCTTTACGATTAATAATTGAAGAACAATCAATAACATTTAAAAACTATTTTCAAAGTATCATTTCTCAAATCAATATTAATTGAGAACAATAGAATATTCTCTTTAATCACTTTAGAATGATGAATCATATATTGATCACTTAGTATCCTATGTATAATCCATATTATATCTAATACTACCCATTGAACTCCTTTGAGTATAATAGGTTATAAGAAGTATCAAATTGTAATATTTCCTATATGAGATACTTTAGATATCTTCAGTTAAAGGATCACTTATACAAATATTACAATGCAAATTTACATAGACACATAAGTAATGTTTCAAATGAAATTCTCATATCGAGTCAATTCATATAATTTGTTCCCTAAAATGTACCCACAAGTTTGTCTAACTATCTTCATACTTAGTGTATAAAATCAACAACATTCTCCGTAAGGAAAAAAATATGCCGTGTGTTAATCTTTATGCTTGATTAATATCTAATCTTAATATAATAACGATTAAGAAAGATTTAGGGATAATATATAAATGCAATATAAATCTTATAATTATGGTCTTATCATAATTTTATTTGCTTATACATTTATCTTATAAAATTTGGCGCAGACATCAGTTAATTAAACAAATAGGTATAAAATAAAGAATGGCTAATAATTATATCACAAAAGTTACAATTAACCAATTGCTTAAGCATATTATAATTGTGCTACTACTGTGACAGTGGCTTAATAAGACAATCCTACAAGATTCTCTACAGTAAGCACTTAAATCTTACAACTTTCATCTCAATTATTATCATAATTAAGAGAAGCTGCCTAAATATATACTAGGATCTTTGATGAGAACTTAGCTTCTTTCACACGCCTGATGACTCTAATTTTTTACAGCTCATTACTATTTTAATAATGGAAGAAATTATACCAAATTCATTAAATAAATTTTTGACCAAATAATCATTTAGGGTGTGCTTGTTTGGTGGGTATGAAAAAAATGAGTATAGACTGGAAGATTGAGTTTGGTAAGTGACTATGATTATAGAGTCATTATTTTAATTACCCATTTTTAGGTAATACCTCATTTCTCTCCTAATCTAGAGGAATGAGTATCACTCTTATGTAAGGATGTGCTTGTTACAATTAATTAAAATATAACTAATTATTAATTAATTACATTATAATTAATTAAAATATTATTAATACTTAATTAACTACAATATAATTAATTAAAATATAATTCATTCATTAATTAAATAAATAATTAATTACAATATAAGTAATTAAAATATAATTATTCATTAATTAAATATTGTAATTAAAATATTATTAATTAGT
>JAOSBP010000003.1:13251248-13267703 GCA_027563825.1 Erythroxylum mucronatum
TAATTTAACTTTTTAAATTGAGCTTTAATTATTAATTCTCCACTTACTATCATTCTTCTTATTAATAAATATGTTTTGATTAATGCTATTAAATAATATAATTTAATTCCGTATTTTTTTAGTTTTATCCTTCATAACAACAACGAATTGATAAAGTTATGACTAATAATAAGCAAATTATTTTCAAATTATACATTTATTAATCATAACTAATATACTTATTACTATTGTAACAATCCGTGCAAAGCACGGGGTTTAGAACTAGTTTTTACTTAAAAATGAATATTTATTGACTTGAAAATATTCTAAAATAATTTCTACCTTGAATAGCTTGAATAAATTCTTACTAAAGGAAATTATATAGAACATAACCGGTATTGTTATAAATAAAAATCATACAAGAATGAAAGTGAGAAAATAAATTTAGGAATGACAAAATTTTGCCTAACCTTCTACCTGTCACTTATAACAACCCAGTATATGTCATCTTCAATGCCAAAGTAAACCATTAATAACCTTTAGAACCAAGTCCATGTATTTCTTGTCTTAATATCCATCATTGTCCAACAAACATGAAGCATCTTATTGTTTGCATCTCTACCCATAATAGTAACCATTACTCCCTTCATAACTCCTTCAAGAATGCTCCATTAACACCCAAAATCATGTTAAATCTCTCCACCTCAATTTTAGTTGTATTATCTAGATTAGATATTTTCAAGTTTATTTTATAATTCCATGACAAAGTAAACTCAACCTTAACACCCCCTTTATCTTTTCAGTAACAACCTCTTTTACTCCATACAAGACTGACAAACGCAATATGTAATACATTTCTTTATTGTCATTAGGTTCATACCCTTAATAAAATTGAACAATGCCCTTCAAATCACCAAAATCTTTCTTAACTAATCATGACTTTCTAATTATTTTGTTACCGTACACCTTACTACAATTACGATGATCGATATAAAGTATAATATGCCAAACATCTTCTTATCTATATAAGCATCCACTAATTTTTCAAGGTCACCTAACAGTAACACTTAAATCTCACAGTAAATTTGCAATTTCTAACAAATTCAATTACATACCTTTCAACAGTGTAGTACTTGGTTACTACCTCTTTAAATTCTCTCCATTAATACATTATGCACTAAGTGTAAATTATAAAGAATCACAACTTAGAACTAAAAAATTCAACTCCATATTAACGTGGAGAAGTATTATATACCATACTCTAGGTTACTAGGATTTTCAACTCCAACTATTTATAAGTAAGAGATGAATCTCTTGGTGAGTTAATAACGGTTGTTTGCTGCATATCAACGTATTAAGTTCTTTCCTCCTTTAACACTTTAGCATTTAATTTACCACCTTTAATTCTCTTTTTTTAGGTCATGTCTGGTTGGGTGTTTATTAATGTAATGTAATATTATTCCATTGTTTGGAAGGAGGATTTATAATGGAATAGAATGGAATATGATGGAAGGGGAGGGTTTCACATTATATCTTATTATATCTTATTTTATCCTAAACAGTAAAAATAAGTTACCTATAATTTGAGAGTTTAGGATGGAATGTAAAATAATAAATAATATCTCACTATATTACATTATGAACCCTTCTTCCAAACAACATTTCACCATATTACATAATGAACCATTCCATTCCTCCCAAACAACAAATTTCTAACATTACATCCATTTGCATTCCATTCCATTATAAATCATTTCATTCCATTCAATTTCATTAAAAACCTTACGTCCAACTAAACAAAGCCTTAGGGTCCTTACACAAGTTTTCTTACCTCCACCAGCTCGTCACCATCATTATTAGAGTCATCTTCTACAAGTACCTTAGAGAGTATATACTCTTCATCACTACCTTCGTCTACTTATGTGTTAAATTTTATGCAATTTGTGAGTCCTTAATATCACCGCTACTCTTAGTTATTTATTTAATTTCAATCTGGTTGATTTCTTAGTAGAAATTGCCTTAAGACAATCTTCAAATATTAATTTAGATTTGCCTCTTGGTGATTTTCTACTAGATTTACTTCTTAAAGATGTCACCTTGCACTTTGAAGTTTCTTCATTGTCTCTAAATGCAATATTTAGATTTAAACTCCCATTTATCCTAATTTTTCTTTCTTACCTAATAAAAAAATTCCCTCACAATAGTTTTTGTTTGACATACACATGCACTACTTTACTTTTTCTTGATAACATGTGATGGAGTATATCAAGGATTTGTTAATCATTTTCCAATTCCCTCAAACCATCACTTAAATCCTATAGTAAAAACACTCGATATCATTTTGACGCATCCACGCTTTAACTTCATCAATAATGTCCCAATGGAAAAACTTGTCAACATCTTCAACCTTAATGACTTTAGCCTATCAACCAATATATTTACCCATTATTAACTCCTCAAGAACACCACCATAATGGATGTGAAACTACCTATCCTTTCTCCATATGCTTATTTAGGATAAGTAAAAATGGCAACCTTAATCCCTATATTTAATATGACACCTTGAATGCAACTTTTAAAAACATTAAACATGAAAATAAAAAATCCAATATACTTATTAACTTCATTCTCTTTTTAAAGGATGATATAAATGTAATCCATTATCATCTTGTTCTTAATAAGGGAACATGCAAAAGTAAGTAGAAGTGAAAGATGACTGAATTCTTTTATTATAAAAGAAAAGAAAATTAAATGGATAATTAAATGTGTTAATGGATCTTCCAACAAGTTGTTAGTATATTGCATTAAAACTTATGGATATATGTTTTAATAAGTTGACTAAGTTCTTATTAGCAGAAAAGAAAATAACAAATTGAATGAGTATTTAAATATGTTAATAAAGCTTCCAACAAGTTTTTAGTACTCTGCACAAGACTAATGAGTATTTATCATTTATTTTAAAAATATAAATGAAAAAAGGAACAGAATTAATGTCTTCAACTTTGGCCGACATATACTAAACATGGAAAAGTGGTGATTAAAATTTACAAGTGCATATAAAAAAATAAAAGGATTTTTTATATTTCAAATATTTTTAGTGTTATAAATTGTCCAAGGATGGCTTTGAATATATGAAACTATTAGTCAAAACTATTAGTTAATAACTTTATAAACATCTCTGGCAAAGCATGAACACTTTTTATATCTTAATTGATCAATATGGTCTTTATAAGAGACTACAGTAGACATGTATACGACAATGACAAAAACTAAAATAGACAATCAACAACACATATTAAAAAACAACACCACCTTTGTAAAAATGAATTGATATGTGAAAAAGAACCAAAATTAAAGTATATGCATGAAAAAAACTTATTAGAAAAATATAAAATTAATTAATTATGAAGTAAGTTAATTGATTATTGATCCATGGAAAGTATATATTTTAAGAATTGGTGATAAAACGCATGTGACAATTTAAGGATAAAAATTAGTCCTAGGATAGGTAACTCTCTATTCCATAACCTAATAAAATTCTTTCAATAACATGACAAATAGATTTTCTTACCTTCAAAAGCTGAGAATTTATGTTATTTAAGCCTCTTTTCCTTTCACTCTCTATTTTTTCAATCTCAATTAATAGTAACAATGGAGAAACACTTAGTGTTCTTTGTTTTTAGGTTGAGAGAGTTGTTTCTCTCAAGAATTTGAGTTTTAAAGAGTAACAGGACCAAATTTAGTCAGTGAGTAAAATCTAATGTGTTCACATGGGCCTTATTTTAAGCATGTCAGCTTGCAATAAAGGAAGAGATTACCAAATATGGCTTTCAGGTGCTACCAAGTTATCTTCAAGCTAATTAGCTTACTACATAAGCCCTTCCATTAAAGGAGTTAATGGAAGAAACTTGATTATGAAGATTAAAAATGTAGAGGATACAATTAAAAATATTTTAATATAGGTACTTGATTAGTGAAATGAATATAATAAAAGGACCAAAAAATCATAATCTCATATTTTTCACATGTATTAAAAAAATGATGCCTCTAATATCATTATAGAGTTATACTTAACTTTACTATACATAACTTTTTTGAGGAGGATTCTCCAAACCATATAAAATTTATAGTTTTGTGATTATTAAGTAATGTAGGAAGTTTTTAACATAATTAATGCCAAACTTATTTAAGATTTCATTTTTATCTGATTATTTTTTATTGCTCGAGGATTTCTCTCATTGAGTTTGACTTGGAGAAAGAAAGGGCAATAGCAAATAATTGCTAAAAAATGTCATGCCAACTTATGTGCAATTAAACTTAATGAAGTATAAACAATATTATCATTTTAGTCTGCATTTGATCTATAATCGTTTTATAGTAATGAAATCCTCCTTTCCAATCTCAGTATGGTATGATAATCTTATTAATAATGCTCAAAATTACAATAATTGCATTCTTAGATAACAATCATTATGGGGAAATTTTTTCATAAATGATTATTTGTGTTTTCAAAAGTATCCTAGTTCTAGCATTCTAGACTTCTGTCTTTATTCTCTACTTAATTTCTCTTATAGAATAAAAATACATTAGTATAATTTTATGTTTAAATATCCCTACTTAATGGAAATATTTTAAATATTTTCTAAAAAAATTCATATTTTCCTTCGTATGCTAATGAGATGTGTCACCAGCAAATTTTAAATATATTCCCAAAATGTCATATTTTCCTTCATAAACTTTAATTGTATTATCCTAGTAGACACTTTTAAGAGAGGTACTTTTCATAACTACTATGACCTCTATGGATGCACTCTAATTCTCTTATTATGCATAGATGTTAAACAACATAGTCTAAGGCTATTTTCAACTCTTTTGATCAATTACATCCTCCAATGAATTTTGCAATAATTGACAATAGTAGGATTTGTGTGGAATGGCATTGTACTAATTCTATAGTGTTCCATTATATTTGATTCAAAATGTCTACTACAAAAGTTGAATGTTCTATTCTAGTTGGGTTCAACACCAAATTTCCTCATTGTGAAGGAGTGTTCATAATGTATGCGTGTAATTTTAGATGAGAGTTCTTACATTTTTTATAATACCTAATCGAGGGCATCATATTTGGAGTATTATTGAACTTCAAATAGATTGTATTGTCTAATTCAGTTCAACAATTTTTAATTCAGTGATGATTTTGGTTTCTTGTTTTCATTCCATAAAATATTTTGTCGCCAAGAATCTAACAATATTGTTAGTAGGTCTCTGTATAAAACTATATTAAGTATCATACTAGTGACTATTAGAACTAAAATATTAATAAAAATAAATTTTTTTGATATATTTGTATTATAATCGTAATTAATGTGAATCTTAAATTTACTTTGCAATTTAAGACTACTTAGTTGATTGATTATATCCGTCATTTTTATTATACCAAAACTAACATAAGTAACTCCACCATAGCTTATAATAGATTTAGCATCAATGAAACATCTTAATTTTTAAACTTATTTGTGATCATTATAGTGGCTAATATTGTTTCTATCTCATTTGTAATAATAAGTCCTATCTTTTCAAAAGCACTTTCAAAGTAGTAACCACATCTTATAACTTGTCTAAATCAATTAACCTAAAGCTAGTTTAATTATTTCTAGTCCAAAATCAAGAAAGTAATTTCGATTGTTAAAATTTTTTTGAAATTTAATTTCATTACTAAACTTTGTTAACTATAAATGATGCAATAAATATGTTTTGATTAAAGATAAATATAAAATTAAATTGACATGAACTAAACTTCATTAAAACCTAGAAGTCACAATATACATTCTCCTTTATACAAAATAAATATTATAAAATATATTTTAAATGTTAATTAGCAAAAATGAATTTACAAATTATTACTCTTTTGTAGATATTATTTTATAAAATCAATTTATTGTCCTTATTTTTTACTTAATATATCTTCTATGAATAAAAATAGTATATAAAATCACTCCATATAAGTCAGTAATTTTATTGATAAAGAGAATCCTTTTTAAATAACTTACATGTCTAATTAGTAACTCATTTTAACAAAACAATTAATTTATTTTATAAAATATTCCACTACACCTATTCAATAATTTCTGTTTATATTTAAAGTTATTTACATATAAATACTTAAAAAAGGTCTTACAGGACATATATACTCATATTCATATAAAAAGGATATTCATATAAAAAGAAAATTTGAGATGCATAAATAACAAAACGTGTATAAAGCAACCAATCACTCTTTCTTTCTTACAATTGATATATATGCCTCGGATCTATTTAAAAAAATCCTAACTTAGATAATAAAAACTATCTTAAAGATTATTTATGTTCATAACTTATGAGGTAAAGACCTCTCCAGTTATCAAGATATAAATTTATTTTCATTTATTTTATGTCCACATTATCTTAAAAAAAATCACCCATGTATATAAAAGATGTGAGAGGGCGAGCCTTGAAGCAACTGGTATGGTTACTCCTCTCTAATTGGAAGGTCATGAGTTCGAGTCACGGAAACAGTCTTTTTGTAAAATAAAAAAGAAAGTTGCGAACAATTGATCACTCTCGCTCAACCATCGCAAAGCGAGAAGCCTTGAGTATTAGGGTTTTTTATATAAAAGATGTGAGACTCTCTTTTTTGCAAGTTGAACAACTCCATAATTGTACAAACTTATTGGGATGATGACATGCTTTAGAACAAAATGGTATAAATAAGGTTGTTTAGAAAATTGGCTAAGTACCAAAAGTTTTAAAGATGCATAAGTCATATGTTTCAGTGGAAATACAACACTTAGACTATTTAGTAACGTTCGAACATCCTAACGCAATATTGGCACAATTCATTGAATGAAAAATTGTTATTGGAAATTGGCAAAACGTGGACAAAAAGTTAGAAGCACAAATTAGGCATTTAATGCTTTGGTGGATTAAGCATAATAGTAGTTTATATAGTTAATAAACTATCCATATTTGAATGTTCCATGTGTATAGCATATTTGGACAACCTATTCACTTATCAATGATGGAAGTTATAAATAAATGTTGTTCAAAATTATTGTAACTGCTTAATAACCAATTTCAAATACATTTTTCTATAAACATGATTCTTGTTGTTGGACTTAAGGTGCCCTATTATGACCCTCATCATATCCATTAACTTTTTTATATATCAATAAAGTTCCTTATTACATTATACTTCATGGTGGGCTTTAGTTCTATCTCAAAATGTTCCTAACACTTATGTCTATAAGGTGTTTGATAAAAGAATGATAAGTCTATTATGAGACAACATGGTCTATTATGAGACAACTTAGTTGTTAATTGTACACTTACTCAAGAAAAACTTACATTTTCTTTTTATGTGTGAAGAAACATGTCACTTCATATGTATTATGTTGAATTTTCATTTTCTAAGTCCTAAAATGTCTAAATCATAATGCACACCAAATGTTTGATAAAAAAAATAACTAAATTAAGTTAGTGCAACTTACTATAATATAAGGCTATTTGTGAAAATTTTCCCAACCCTATCTAAACCATATAATAAGTGGTATCATAACATAATTTCAAGTTAATTTCAATGGCAATAATGGGTGAATACTACGCAGAACAAATGAGAGAAAGGATTATTTGGTTAAATCAATTACTTGGGCCAACTTTGAAAAAGAAGGGACTTTTAATGATTACTCAGTTGGATGAATTTAATAAGGCATTTAAAAATAATCCATAAAAGGCTATATAACTTTACAAGCACAATTATATGAAACAATTTGGCGACTATCAATATGCCAGTTATGGAAAAAATCCAAATGTAGAACATTTGAACCATTTAATAAATAATCATATGTGCTAAATATAAAGGAAATTCAAGATGTTATATATGGTAAGGTTGTAAGGGTGCTATTTAGGGTTATATCAAATTTCTCTCGATAAACAAAAAAGGGTTACAAACTGATGAGTAGTCTTAGTGATTGCTTGGTAAGGATTTGTGATTTGATTATTGCATAAATGTATTTGATGACTTAGAAGCAACTGGATTGTTTTAAATTGATTTTTGAATCATTAGTAAGGAACAATGATGTTGGCTTATCAATAATTGCCTCTACATATTTATTTTGGACTAATGGCATAGATGAGAGTGCTTATATATTGCTTATTAATATAACATTTGTTATGATTCTTTTACAGGGAAAAGAAGGTTTTGTATATAACATTGGGAGTAAGTTAATAATTTTATAATGAAAAGGTTCAAAAAATTTCTTGTCGATAAAGATGCCGAATTTCTTTTAGTAAGGAGATTTGTAAGACCCTTTTAATTTTCAGTAAGTCAAACAATTTCATTATTGCGCGAACCATTAGAATGATGACGACATGCTTTGTTAAGGAAATAGTACAAATAAGTTTGTCTAGAAAATTGGCTAAATTATTAGAAATTTGCAAGATGCACAAAATTTTCATTTTAGTGGAAATACAAAACTTGGGCTATTAGGTGGAGATGCACAGAGCATTATTTATATGAAAATTTTGGTGCTGGATATTGATAAAACTTAGACTAAAAGCTATAACACAAGTTAAACACTTAGAACCTTGGTATATTGCAAGGGAACTTAGTTGTTAGTTATTTTTAAGGGAATTTAGTTGTTAGTTATTTACTTATTAAAAAACTCTTACAATCTATTCATATATTATATATATGAAGAAATATGCATTTTCATATATAGTTTATTACAATTTTGTTTTCTAGGTGCCAAAAGTTTCGCATAACACACACCAAAATTTTAAAGCTTGTTGAACTAAATTGGTGTAACTAAGTGAAACACCTAACTTTTTATGTGTGTTTCTCTTAGCCTCAATTAAACATTGTGCAAAAGATACAAAGATAAGTAGGAAGTAAGAAACATGCAATTATATCATGATTTTCATTTTATCCATAAACCATATAAACAAGTATAATAATTTTTTAATATTTTTTAATATTTTTAAGGCATGAATAATTGTAAAATGATTTTAATTAATTTTATCACGTATGATCAAACTGAAATCTAGATTGAATTAATATAAATGATATAAACCTCTACAAGATCTTTTCTTAAATTGAAACTCATCCACCAACTATTCTTTTGTTATTGTACTTTAGTTGCTAACTGTTTGGCTTTATGCCAATTATTCAATTTAAGGATTGAGAATAGAAACTAAAATACTAATAAAAGTTTAAAAAGCTCTTGATACATAACAAAGTCATAATAAGTGCAAATCCTAAATACATTGTCATAAAAATAATTGTCTTTAAATTTTAATATGTAGAAAAAAGATTAGGATTGTATATTTATGTTCTCCTTTGAACATACATTTATGATTAAAGTTGTTGCTAGGATTGTGTGAGAGATTTATCCTAAATTTAAGACATATTTTTAATTAACTACAAATACACTTCATTTATTAATAAGTTGAGACAATTATAGTCAAAGGTTGATTGATTAAGAAAAGTATTTATAGGCAAGCACTAAATAAATACATTTCTCCCAAGTGAATTTGCACTTCACTTCAAACTAAAAAAGTTCAAAGTGAAATGGAATTATTGGATCAAGTGAGGTTTTAACAATGATTTTAATGATAAGGAAAAATGTTACTACTAATATTTTTATATTTGGTGATATTAACAAGTTAATTCAAATAAAAGGTCAAAGATCAAGTTAATAGAAGGGCAAAGTAATCAAAGGATCAAAATATGCAAAGCGGAGTAACAAATACAATTTAAAAGAGTTTCAAGATAATTCAAGTAGACCAAGAGTAGGAATAAATAAAATAATTCCATATGTAACAATCATTATAATTTTACTTGTAATATTATCTTGGTAATTTAAATGGATTAAAGGTTTGATCATTATATGATCATTTATATATAGGGAATAATGATTAATTCCTTTCATAATCAAGAGAATTTTTTTTAACTTTAATAAAAAGAACATCTTGATCTGTAGATATTGAGTGAAAAGGTATGTTTAATTTTTGAAAAGAGTTGAATGTTGAAGTTTTTAAATTATTTTATGTATAGGTGCAATTAGCTTAAAGGTTTTCTTTGATAACCCCTATATAGGAATAAAAAGTTACGTATCGAGTTATCTGTCATCAACTAGCCTATCAACTACTCAAAGGACCAACAGGTGGATAATCAACTAGTTAATTCTTGGTATGTTTATGGACATATTAAGCATATTATACTTACTGAGGGTATTGACTAGCTAAAGGATATCAACTAGTTAATTATTAGTTATCAAATAGTCAAAATCACTTTAAAGCATAAAATTTCAAATAAACAAAGAAATGGACATACACTATTCATCTTTTTCAAATGTGTCAACTAGTAACCAAGAATAATATTAAGTGAGACTACCGATTCCATGGGTACAGATCTTCTGTACCCTCTACCCTATGCCCACCCAGTTCCCGAATAGAGGGCACTGAGTAGGGGTACAGAAGATCTGTTCCCAAATTCCACCCACTTCTAATTTTTTTTATTTACAAAAGACTCTAATCATATTGTACCTTTTTACCAAACTCATTCATACCATGCCTTGAACTTGTGCAAAAAAGGATAAATTAAAACATCCCCCGTGAGGCTCCAATAATAGTTGGTTCCTAATCACTTTTGTCAATTATAAGAGCAGAAGATTTTTTTTTCCCTACTGTCAGTGGGAGTTTGACTTAATAACCCAATAGTTAAGTACTTGTTTAGTTAAATCATAGTTTAGGACCTCTCAAAAGCGTGCAAAGATCTGCTCTCTTCGCATAAGAATTTAGGAATAGAATTCTCTTACAAGCTGATTCAGATCGGCGGAAAGGTAGACAGGTAGTGTTTATCTACACGAGTCATGTACAAGAGACGGTATCATATTGATTAGCATGATAACCCAAGTTTCGACAAAACAAGGAAAGGGAAACAATTCTAGTGAATTGCTTTAACAAGACTAATATCATCAACTAAATACCATATGATAAAGCTTCGCATATTTTAGAACCCAGATGGCCTGAAGCCAAGAACTTCTTGTTTAAGCATTAGTCCCACCATCCTCATCTGGTGGATCAATTGGCAACTCATGCCTCGGCCTATTATATTTTTCCCGTAACTGCTTGATTGGGATAAAATCTCCGGCCGTGTCTGCCCCGTAGAATAGAAATGATAGATAGGGATGATCAAACCTGCCCTGCACATGTTTATGCACAGCCTTAGTTTCAAGCCAAAGACCAGAAGCCTTTGATACTATTCAGCATTGCAACTCACCCTGTCCAGTTGATCAGGAGGTACTAGATTTTCCTCAGCAACTGCAGCAGTGGCACAATATCAAAAAATGAATCAAGATATTAGAACAGAGCCATCAACGTACAAGAAAATAGTATATATTCCAACTAAGTTATAGTTTACATCCCTTTTCCCAAGGGAGAATAAGTACACAATTCAAAGATGAAAAGCCATAAAATTAGAGGGAGAAAAATGCAGAATTGTCAAGTACCATAAGCCACCAGTAACTCAGGATCAGCATGTACATCAACCAAAACCTGTGAAATAATGCCAAAACAGAATTGTAGATAACTGTATCTTGTAGAAGCCAATGGACAAACAACCTGGATGATACTGTCTTATTTTGTTGCTTAACATACAAATGCCTTCCAATTATTTGTATCAAATAGACCAGGGAAAAACTTTAGTTAACTAATCTTACAAAAGTGTTCAAACAAGAAGCAGGTTTCATAGAGAAAGGCAAAGTATGGAGAGAATATGGAACAGGATCCTAAACCTGATAAAATGGCTGATTACAACCTCGAGACAACTTCTCAACCTGTGCAGTCTCCATCCATGAACCTGATTCACAGCAAACTGGATCCATTCCACACACAACAGCTCGATAGCCTGTGATTAGAAAATGGCTTCTATTATCAAAAGTAGCAAATAATACAGGAAATGCAGAAAAATGGCAAGAAAGAGAATAGACCAGTACAACTCACTTTATTAAAATTTATGTAATCAAGCAAGAATTTGCAAACTAAATCTCGAAGTGAAGAGGCACCAAAGCTTAAAACATCAGTTGAAATCATGCTTATTTACCAAAAACTTTGTGCCTCACTTTCTGTCCTAAACGAAATGCATAATCAACTTTTTCATGAGCCAGAGCTTTAGCTGATGCTGCCAAAGACTCAGCCTCCAGTTTGGAGATCTGGTCTCGTAATTGAGCAGCGATTATATAATTCTCACTCTCTACTGCATTCTGCAAGTCTGCCCTGGAAAGAAAGAATAATTGCCATTTACCTTAATCAAAGCTGAATTAATATAAACATTTCTACGAGACTAATTAACAAATCCTACAATTGACTGAAGACTAACCGAAGACGTATGATACTTAAAGCCTTATCTTGAGCTTCACTCTTTGAAGATGATCCCCTTTTTGCATCCCGCTGCTTGATGACCTCTGCTTCAACCTATGAGGAAGAATTTTTAGTTAATCATTCAGTATCATTTTTTACAAAGCCAGCTTTCTCATATGGGCAATAAATGAGATTGTTTTCAGTACGCACACCTAATCTAAAATTTTCTATATCACAGTTGCAAAATAGTTTAAACCACAAAGATTTTCATCCATGACTCAATAATCACAGAACTATTCCGTATCAGTGAAACCCAAATATATAACCTTTCTGTACATTATGATATGACATGATATGAAATTAACTACCAAAACAACTAAGCAACAAATGATACATGTAAGCAGGATCTGTAACGAGATCTAACCTCAGTGAGCTTGTTTCTCAGCTGCTGAGCAATATCATACTCCTCCAAATTCATAGCATACTGCAATTCCATTACATCCCAACCAGCAAAAGCTTGTCAATAATGACCAGAAACATCCAAAAACAGTGATTAATGTGCAAAAAACAATACCTAAAAGAAACCAGGCCAACCTGAACGCGTGTTGCCAGGTCTAGCTGAAAAAAGAAAATCAATATATCTTCATTTGCACTCTCGCTACGCTCGGAGCTGGCACCCAACTCCTGCTCACCTCTTTTATTGAACAACCATCCTGCATTAACCTTCAAATCTCTTACTCTTAGTTTGTTGGGGTTACAAGCAAAGTATAAACTCTGAAAACATTGTGACCCGAAGGGTGCATAAGGTTTTTTCATTAGCTTGAATTGAGTCCCCCAGGATGTGATTGACCCACAAATCCCACAATTCCCAGATGTTGATAACGTGCTTGACGATAAACCCTGCATCATCTTTCTGCTAGGTAACGACTTCAGACTACAAACTTCACGCCCCTTCTAAAGGAAAGAAAAAACATTTCCTTTTTATAAATTTTTAAGGAACCTGGAAGCCAAATACAAAGACACGCAAGTTGAGGTTAATTCATGAAGCAACTCACCGGCGGTGGTCACCGGAAACAGGATTAAGAACCGGTAACAAGAGAAGTTTATCTGAGGGTGAAGGAGAAATGTAAGTGGTTGGTTGAAAGGATTGTGTTCTGACTGTTGCAAGAAACAATGACACGTGGGCATGCGAGGAGATTTCAATTTTGGGCGATTATTATTTATTGGGAATGGAAAATTTTCAAATATTTAATTAAACCCTCGGGAGTCAGTGCTCTGTGTTTGTGTTTGGTGTTCAATTTCTCTAATGTTATGCTTTTTGGACGGACAGTAGGGGGAGCCCGGCCTAGTGATTTCGGTGTTTGGGCTGTTTAGTTTAGTTTTTAATCTTTTTTAATGAAAGGTAAATATATTGAATTAAAAATATGTACATAATTTTTGGGGATATCTCGACCAAAGTTTGTAATCATAACTTCAATATCATTTATACATCCAAAATATCAAAAGGTAATTAGTTCCGTGAGGTACAACCTATACAAGATCTTATACATTACAATTTTTATCTTATAAACTACATCACAGCTCTTAACAAAAGCAAAGTCTAATTGAATAGCATTCCTGGTCTTCCATACCATATATATGGTACATATGAATGTCTATCGTGCGGCTTTGCTTCTAAGACGCGCTTCAGTGTAATCATTCCGATTCCATTTGATGACATTAGATAACGTAAACATGGCTCGTGTTAATCCCAATTATCCCCAGATAGCATTCCAAACTTCACCTGTAAAAAGACACTTAAAGAACATATGGTCAACATTTTTTGGTTCAACATTACAAAATTTGCAAGCTCAATCTATCTCTAAGAATAGCAAGTTATCCTTTGTTGGCAATCTATTTCGAAGACTAAGCCATGCAATGAAGGAATATTTTGGCAGTATGTATTGTTTCCAAATAAATGACATTCATGGTCGTCTAGTGTACTTATCTCACAGTAACTCATAGACTTTCTGTGAAGATAGGGTTCTATTGATACATAATTTGGGCATCCCACATACTACCTCCCTGCGACCACCCAACTTATCCACCAAAGTATTTCGGATTAGTGCCAATCTCTTCAGTAGGGGTGAGTCTCGGGTGTGAGGTTCCCAATCTCATGTTGATAAGCCCCTCAAGTATATTTCATGAATCCATCTCACCCTCAAAGAATCAGCTTCAGCATGGATATTCCACAACACTTTAGACAAAAGCGCCGAATTCGATAATTTACAGTTTGTCAATCCCAATCCACTCTCTTCTCTTGGTACACAAATATTGTCCCATGCCACCCTAAAATGTTTACCACCCCATAAAAACAATCTACATATGGAGGTTATCCTCTCAAGGATAGTTGTTGGAATGGGAAACACCTAGAGCCAAAAAGAAAGTGCCCCTTGAATGACTAAATTAATCAATTCAATTCTACATGCATATAAGAGAGTCTAAACATTCCATGCATTGATATAAGCCTCCACGAATTCAAGTAGTACAGAAAATTGGGCCACCAAGACCTTCATAGGTGCCAAAGGGACCCCCCAAATATCGAACAGGAAACTCACCCATAGGATATTCTACCATCTGCAAAATGTCTGCCCTATCTCGTCCACAAACCCTAGCTAAGTAAACACTGGATTTTGAAGAATTCACCCTTAACCCTACTTGTAATGCCCCATATAATTATTGTGCATGTATTCATGACATTTTTCGGGTAAAATGGATTGATAAATGCGATTAAATTGTGAAAAACTCATTCGGAGATAATTGGCATTATTTTGGAGTTTTTGATGAATTTTAGAAAAAATATTGAAAGTTGGACCAATCCTAGTGTGACATGTGGATTGATTAAAGTTTGACATGTGGCATCATTCATTGTGTGACAAATGGCTCATATGCAGGGTGACATGTGGCAAGATCTCCTCAACCTACGTAGTCATCTTGTTTTGTAAGGAAAACATTTTCTGCAACTCATTCTCGGTGAAGAAAAACCACGTGCATCAACACTAAACAAAAACTCTCTTTGCTTATAGATCACTGACCAGTCCATATATATTGTTTAACACTAGTTATTTATGTTTGCTCCATTGACCAAAAGCTTTATCTACTCTTACTGTTGGAGTTGTTGCTGGGAACAAGGTAAGTGAAGTTAAGTTTCTAAGTTCTGAGGATGCTTTTGATAATGTGTTGTGTATTGGAATTAAGTACATGCATGAGTTGGATGATGTTTTAAGTGTTGAGAATGAGCACTTACATGAGAAGTTTCAGTATTATAGCTTCGGTAATACCCAGGATGTTTTATATAAACTTGGTGTAATTTCGAAAATATATAGATTATGTATTTGAGAATGGGGGATATAGAAGTTCATTGTGATGTAGTTTACATGAAATTGTGGTAAAGAATAGTGTGGCTATAGGTTCTGCATTGGTTATAGTTTGAAAGTTAAGTCACAGTAGTAAGAATGGAAAATACACAGTAGTGAGAGAAAGTGAATAGGTAGTTTTGGATTTCTGATGTGTTTATGGAATCTGAAATTTTAGTTTATTTAAAGTTATGGAGTTGAAATGGAAGTAGAAGAATTGGTTTTAGTGTGTTATGTGTTCATTAAATAAGAGGGAAGTGAGAAAATCTGGGAAAAGAATGAGAGGAAGAAGATGATTAAAACACCGTAAAGATCACCACGGCCAACTCTTTTTAGTTCGCCATGGCCAACTCAAAGGAATCGATTTCTGTAAAGGTTCGCTGCGGCAAACTTTTAAGAAAATGTCGAAGAATTTTGCTGTCTGGAAAGTTCGTCGCGGTGAAGTTTCCTGACAGCTTAAACATACTTTGGTATTTTAGGCATAACTTTCTCTGTAGTTATTGTAATTAAGTGAGTTTTGATTTGTATTAAACTAGAGACATAGGGCTATAATTTGTCTGAAGAAACTGAGTTCTAATTCTGCCTATAAGAATATCAAAATCTGATTAGAAGTTGAGATAAGAATTCTGTTGAAGCTTAAGAACAGTCATTAATCTTTTGGGAATAACTTTCAGTATACTGACCC
>JAOSBP010000003.1:13280530-13292326 GCA_027563825.1 Erythroxylum mucronatum
ATTAATATTTTTTAAAAGTTAAACATTAAAATTAATTCTGAGACAAGGTTAAGATGGTGACATGTTCTTGTGAGACAATAGAATGAAACGAAGAATATTTATGTATTATTTTCATACATTTACAATACAAATAATGATGGCTTCTTCTAGTGGATTACTAACAAACTATCTTCGAAATTTAAACGAACTATACTCTTTAACAACCTCCTAATCTTCTCTAACAAGCTAAATTCTAATAGTTATATTCTAACATATGATATATTCTACATCCCTCCCTCAAGCTAAAGTTTGGTGGTAGTCACACAAACTCAACTTGGATAAGAAATGATGAAATAAAGAAGCTGACAAAGGCTTAGTAAATAAATCAACTGGGTGCTGGTGTGAAGGAACAAATTAGGGACGGACGAATCCTTGCTTGAATTTATTGCGAATCAAATGACAATCAATTTTAAGATGTTTTGTTCGTTCATAAAAAACTAGGTTAGAAGTGATATAAATGGCAGCTTGGTTGTCACACCATAAAGGAATTGGTTGTGAATATTCAATGGAAAGATCTTGAAGTAAGTAGGAAATCCTTTAAAGTTCAAACACAATTGTAGAAAAACTCTTGTATTCAGTTTTAGTAGAGGATCGTCAAATAGTAGTTTGCTTCTTAGTTTTCTAGGAGATCAAATTAGGACCCAAAAAAATACAATAACCAGTAATAAACCTTCTTGTAACAAGGCAGGATGCCCAATCTGCATCACAAAAACCTAAAGTCGAAAATCATTGACAAAGGGGAAAAATGGACCTTTGGATGGTGAACCTTTGAGATATTTTAAAACATATGAGGTAGCAAAACAATGATGTTGTGTGGGTGAATGAATATTTTGGCTTAACTGTTGAGTGGCATAAGTAAGATTAAGAATATAAGAGCCTGTAATTCATCACCCATAACAATCAACTTCAAGAAACAAAGGATAATTAAGATTGTCAATTTTAAACTTGTGTGGTAAAGGTGTAGTTGTGGGTATTGTTCTAAGAAGACCAGCATCTTCTATGATATCTAAAACATATTTCCATTGACGAATATATAAATCTTCTGGAGAATGAACAAGCTGCAGACCAAGAAAATATTTATCAGCACCAAGATCCTTTATAGTGAATCACAAAGACAGCGCATTGGAGATGTTGTTATTACCACAAAGTGAACACTTGGAATATCCTGAACATTTAAGTTGGGATTTGTAAACTAGCTCTAGAGGAGGAGATCATTAAATTTTCATTCCCCTTTTCTTGTGATTTGTAGGAATTCCAAGGTCCAAATGAAGAATGCTTTTAACTGCCCTACAAGCAGAACTATGAAGCCAATTCTCTTATCAACCAAGGGCATCCCACTTGCAATGAAAGTGTAGTATGGTTTGATGTCTTTTTGTTCTTTCTAATTCATACATCTTTACTTTAATTTAGGGTTTTAGAGCTTGTTCTTTTAAAATATAGACATTACATAATTTGAAATATTTATAAATTTTAATTTAAGATTTAATTTAAAGATTAATTTAAATTTAAAGACTAAAGTCCCATATTTAAATAATATTATAATTAATAAAAGAAAAATTATTAGTACTCTTGTAAAAAATGATTGATGAAGACATTAATGCTAATTTTTTAAAAATTTTAAATTTGAATTAATATTTTTTAAAAGTTAAACATTAAAATTAATTCTGAGACAAGGTTAAGATGGTGACATGTTCTTGTGAGACATCAGAATGAAACGAAGAATATTTGTATTGTTTTCATACGTTTACAATACAAATAACGATAGCTTCTTTTAGAGGATTACTAACAAACTATATTCGGAATTTAAACAAACTCTACTTTTTAACAACCTCCTAATATTCTCTAACAAGCTAAATTCTAATAGTTATATTCTAACATATGATATATTCTACATCCCCCCCCCCCTCAAGCTGAAGTTTGGTGGCAATCACACAAACTCAGCTTGGATAAGAAACGATGAAATAAAGAAGCTGACAAAAGCTTAGTAAATAAATCAACCGGTTGCTGGTGTGAAGGAACAAATTAGGGACGAACGAATCCTTGCTTGAATTTATCGCGAATCAAATGACAATCAATTTCAAGATGTTTTGTTCATTCACAAAAAACTAGGCTAGAGGTGATATAAATGGCAGCCTGGTTATCACACCATAAAGGAATTGGTTATGAATGTTCAATGGAAAGATCGTGAAGTAAGTAGGAAATCCATTAGAGTTCACACACAATTGTAGAAAAATTCTTGTATTCAATTTTAGCAGAGGATCGTCAGATAGTAGTTTGCTTGTTAGTTTTCTAGGAGATGAAATTAGGACCCAAAAAAATACAATAACCAGTAATAAACCTTCTTGTAACAGGGCAGGATGCCCAATCTGCATCACTAAAAGCCTAAAGCCGAAAATCATTGACAAGAGGGAAAAATGGACCTTTGGATGATGAACCTTTGAGATATTTTAAAACATATGAAGCAGCAAAACAATGATGCTGTGTGGGTGAATGAATATTTTGACCTAACTATTGAGTGGCATAAGTAAGATCAAAAATAAAAGAGCCTATAATTCATCACCCATAACAATCAACTTTAAGAAACAAAGGATAATTAAGATTGTCAATTTTAAACTTGTGCGGAAAAGGTGTAGTTGTGGGTATTGTTCCAAGAAGACCAACAACTTCTATGATATCTAACACATATTTCCATTGATGAATATATAAATCTTCTGGAGAATGAACAAGCTGCAAACCAAGAAAATATTTAGCAACACCAAGATCCTTTATAGTGAATTACTGATGGAGAAAATCTTTTACTTTTTGAATTAGATGCATAGAAGGCCCTATAATTAAGACATCAACATATATCACTAAAGCAATATAACCGAATTGCACCTGCTTGATGAAGGGACAAGGATTATGATTCGATTGAGTGAAACCAAAATCTCAAAGTTTATTGGTAAACTCAAGATTCGACTGTCGAGTAGCTTACTTTAGACTATACAAAGAACATTTTAGTCTACACACCTGATTCGGGCTCATAACCTTCAGATGGAAAAAAAGGTTAACTTCTTTATCCAAGAATCCATGCAGAAATGCATTATTAATATCAAATTAATGAGTAGCTACAACTACTAGAAGTACTCAATTTGTGACCATTTTTGCAATTGGGGAGAAACTTTTATCATAATAGATGCCCTCAACTTAGATATAGCCCTTCGCAACTAGTCGACCTTTATAAATCTTAATACAACCATCTGACTAAAACTTTACATTATAGACCTATTTAGAGCCAATTGGCTTTTTTGTCAACTGGTAAATCAACAATCTCCCATGTATGATTATTTTCTAAAGCCTAAAGCTTAGAATTCATGGCTTGATCCCATTCTGGAATAAGTTTTACTTGATGATAAGAAGTTGGTTCTTGAACAGTAGACATACAGGCTAAGAAGATACATAATGTTGTGCAAAAAAAAGGAGAAGTGTAGTAAGGAAAATGTTTTTAGTGTGTGAGGGGAAGAATAAAGGGAAATGCGTGGAGAGGAATCAGTGATAACCTATGATTGAACAATATTTATGACAAAGTCATTCATCCACAAAGGCTTACATGAATCTCTAGAACTTTTCCGAATCACAAGTAGGAATGAAACATGATCACGTGGGGAAGAAATATGAGAAACATAATTAGAAGACATAGATGGAGGATCAAATATATTTATGACAAGATCAGTAGTAGATGAATTATCATGAGAAGGAATAAGTGAATCCTCAGTGGTAGAATCAATGACATGTAAGCATATAAAATTACTAGGAAAATTTGAAAACTCTTGTGGAGAAGTCTTAAAAGGATAGACTTGTTCGTAAAAGTTAACATCTCTGGAAACAAAAATAGAATATGTATCTAGATTATACAACTTGTAAGCCTTTTGGCTAGATAAATATCCAAGAAACACACATTTGAAAGCTCTAGTATCAAATTTTGATTTTCTAGGAAAAGAATTTGAAGGAACAAAGCAACCAAAACATTTCAGAAAAGAATAATCAGGATCTCTTTGAAACAAAACTTGATAAGGTGATTGCCAATTTAAAATCGGAGTAGGCAAACGATTGATTATATATGTAGCAACTACGACAACATCACCCAAAAATTTGATATGTAGACCTAATTAAAGTAATAGAGCTCAAGTTACTTGTAACAAATGTTGGTGTTTACGCTCAACAACACCAATTTGTTGAGGCATATAGACACAATTTCTTTGATGCATTATACCAAGCAACTGAAACAAAGATTGACACGTCTGATTTAAGAATTCAGAACCATTGTCAGTTCGGATGCATATAGCAGAAGCTTGAAACTGTGTATGAATTAGTTTCAAAATCTTTTTGATAATACTAGATGTTTGATCCTTACATTTTAATAAAAATTCCTATGTGGTTCTAGTAAAATCATCAATAGTTGTCAAAATATAATCAGCACCACTTATGGAAGATTGTTGGTAAGGTCCCCACAAATTCACATGTAAAAGTTCAAAAGCAACAGATGTTTTAATAGAACTTTTGGGGAAAACAAGTTTGTGTTGCTTAGACATGTGACAAACTACACAACGTTGATCAATAATGTTGGTGTTTATAAGAGGAAATAAAAAAAATCAAATTTTTAGTCACAATATGAGAGGGATGACCAAGCCATTGATGCCATACATTAAGGTCTGAAACTTGACAACACTTATTCGAGTAAATGATAGAACTATCAGATGGGAAACAGTTATAGAAAGATTGTGGATGAAATGACTGATCAATCACATATAATCCAACTATCACCTTTCCCATTGCTAACACATGGTTAGTCTGAAGGTCTTGTAGAGCGCAAAAGTTAGGATAAAAAATGAATTTCATTTGCGCAAAAACACTAAGTTTGTTAACAGACAATAAACTGTATTTGAATGAAGGTATGTATAGTGCAGAGGTCAAGTTTATAACTTTGCTCATGTTAATGTCACTTGTATATTGTACCAATTTCACAGTACCATTAAGTAAATGCACAGGTATATGATGTTTAACCAGAACAAGATGGTGGAAGAGATTTAAGGTAGAGCACATGTGATTTGAGGCCCCTGTGTCTACTATCCAAGATCAACATTTAATATGATAACGAGAGTTAAGACATCATTTAAGAATACTAACTGCAAAATTATCGAAGTGTTCAAAGTTTCATTTCTGCTTCTTGTTTGCCTTTATCCTTAAAGTAGCTAGCAAATTCCTTTTATATCATGGTAACAAGGCTAGATTTCCAGTTTACGTTTTTGTGTGGCTCATCTAAGACTTCGTCTAATGGTGATTCTAGCATAATTGCATATGTTCTACCATTGCCCTTTGCTTTCTTATCCTTTGATCCTTTGCACCAATTAAGATATCCATGCAACTTGAAGCAACTATCTTTAGTGTGCCTAGTCGTTTGCAAAATTAAAAAATAAATCATCCTTGTTAATCTGCTTTCGTAAACTGTTCTTGTTGGAACCTCTATTTGCTTCATTAAATTGGCCTTTAACTAACATTGCTGTAGCTGCATTACCAATTAATCCAATATTAATTTCTTTCTATTTCTCCATATAACCACGATTGAATATTCTTTGTTAATATCGATTGAATATTCTTTGTTAAATTCTAACAGATAAATTCTCAAAAATGATATATTCTAGTTCTTTATTTCATTCTTATTTACTTGCACAATTACCCCCACATATTAAATTCTAATAGATAATTTCTAAAAAATGATATATTCTATTTCTTTATTTCTTTCTTATTTACTTGCACAACCACACCAAATATTTTAATTAGATCACTAATTTCATTTTTATAGCAGTGGTATGGACCACGATATTATTTTATCCTCAAGAAATGTTTTGTAGATTATTTTAAATTCATCAATTGTTTATAAAATATTAGTTTATGATAAAACACTTCCTAACATTAGGGAAGTGATGGATCACATTTAGTCTATCATGTAAAAATTTCGAATCAGAACTATACATGTTTTCATAGTTATCTACAATGCACCAAAAAAATTATTCCTTCTTATTCAAAATAAGTGTCGTTTTAGAGAGAATTTAATTATTTAAAATAAGTGTCGTTTGTGACTTTTTATGCATATTTATGATTTTACTTTCAAAATTACCCTTTAATTTCTCTCCCATTTTAATTACACATATTATATTTTCAAGACACTTTAACATCTAATTAATAAGGGTATATCAGACATTTTATTAACTTTCTTAATAAGTATGCATTCCTCTAAAACGACGCTTATTTTGAATAGGAGGGAGTATTAAATAACATTAAATTATTCATAATTCTTATCAATAAACAATTTTAATTAATTAAATATAATATTGAATTAAATTAAATTATTTATAATTCTTATTAAAAATTAATATATTAAATAATATATATTTATCTGTTAGTAAATCAAGTTACGAAAAATATAAGACAAAAATTACTTTTTATAGTCTTCATAATTTTTTAAAAATGGAAGAAAATAAAACTAAAAATACAAATAAATAAGTTTTTTTTACTGGATTTAAAAACAAAAACAAAAATGGAAATAGAAACAGACCTAAGTTTAGATCTTATAATTAAGACTGGGAAGAATGTGGGATGAGATTTCTCTGTCTTTTCAGGCCACAGGTATGCTTCAGACATAGAGGACAGAAGAGTGCAAGCTAAGGATCATTTGGAACCATTTCAAGTTTTTTCAACTCATACTGAAGCAAACACTGCAACTAAAAGTTGTAATCATAGGAATCGATTTTAGTGATTTAACTAAAAGTGCATATGTGACTTCACATAATCATTAATTTGTATAATGAGATCATTATTATAACAAATTACATAACTCAAAATGAGTCAGGTTCTTGATTAGTGCACAGAAGCAACATCTGTTCTAATCTGCAGATACATTTTGGCTAATCTGATTTTGATTAATATGATATTAGAAAAAAAAAACTCAAGTGTTGAAACATAAAAGATGTAATCGATAAGTTTATATAAACTTGGTTTGCTTAAAGACCAAGAAGAATATTAGAGTAATCTATGATGAAATTCACACTTCAACAACTTAGGTATGGCACCTAAGGACCGTCCATGATCAATCCCTCTTGTTAAAACCTCAACCTTTTGTAAGTACTTCCAAACCAAACTTCTTAGACTAAAGAGCTTTCTCTTCTTTTTGATTTTCTCGAGAAAATGTCAAAAGTTTATGCAAGAAAGCAGGTTCTTGAGAAAAACTACAGCAGCAGCAACAACAACTTTTTCAAAGAGAAAGTGAATCACAGCAACAATGGTTTTCTGTCTAAGAACCTCAAGAAAGTCTACCCAATTGGGCTTCACAGAAGCTCTTCATCTTCTTCTCTGTCACTCTCGTCACTCTCATTGTCTCTGTCACAAAACTCCACTGACTCTTCTCTTACAGATCATTCCTCTACTCCATTGGACCAGAAGATAGCTTTGGCTCTTCGCTTAATTTCACCACCTGGAAGGAGAGAGCTTCCAGTGATGAGAAATATCCAACAACCACCACCACCACCACCACCACAAAGTCAAGACTCCATTGATGGAGAGTTCAGGAGGTGCAACTGGATTACTAAGAACAGTGGTAAGCATGTGTATTATATATTATTGTGAAGAACACCTTGCATGATAAATCTTCTCCCATTTTCTTGATGCATAAACATTTTTAGAAACTATACAGATTACAGAAACACATTTTTGTTTCTAAGAACTGCTTAGAGAGTCGTATGACGCAACTTACCAAGTCCTAGAAAAGGAAAAAAAATGAAAATTAAAAAAAATTGTAATAATTATTAGGTTATGCTATGCCTTATCTATCTAACCTGAAAAATGAAACAGAAAAAGAAACTTGCATCACAGCAAGTTGATTCCATAACAATAATCCATAAGGTTGGCATTTCGGTTCGGTCTAAAATGACGTCGTTTTGTTCAATAGTTGACGGATCGGACTCTTTATCCATTACGAACCTTAATAATGGACTTTTTTTTACATAGTGAGACCAGAAAAAATAAATAAAACAGCAAGAATCCTCAACTGGGTCTTTAGCAGATTGTTAGATAATGATGTTAAAACTGTTTTCTTACTTTAATGCTAACAAAAATTAGTAGATCATAGGGAGAATCTAGAACAGATTGTAACCTATACCTACCATAATATATATATACATATATAAGAGAGAATCTTAATAATTACTGATATTAGTTTAAGGTTTGGTGCAGATAAAGCATACTTAGCCTTTCATGATGAGTGCTGGGGAGTTCCAGTATATGATGATAAGTAAGTTGGTTGGACTATTTAATCACTAATGGAGTGTGTTTATGTTGATTCCATCTGAATACCTAATGATTTATGATTAAATATACAGTCAGTTGTTCGAGCTACTTGCCATGTCTGGTATGCTGATGGACTATAACTGGACAGAAATTCTGAAACGAAAAGAAGTTTTCAGGTATTACTTTGGAGTACTTGAATGATCATTATTTGTTCTTCTTGCATAGTAAGTAGGCATGATAATGAGCTAGTTGGACCCTAAGCCTGAGTTAATTGAAATATAAGCTGATTCAATTTAGGTTAAGTCTAGGTCGGATCGAGCACGGGCCGAGTATAGGCTTAAGCTTAAGGTTAAGCTTAATTAGGGTTTATGTCGATTATTGAATCTAGATCGAGTTAAATCTTTTTTTTAAAATTTAAATTTAATTCTAACAAAAAAACTTAATTAAATCAAAATTTATTTTTTAACTTTGTATCTATCAAATCGAATTCGATCTTGTTTTTAACAAATTTAGTATACGATATGATATAACAAGTTATTCAAACTCAAAATTTTTAATTTTTAATTTAGAATTGAACCGTCACAATTTTTTTATTTATTGAATTTGTGCATATTTGATCGGGTCGGGTTAAGTTCGTATCGAGTTGGATCCCTTATGCTTGAAATCCAAAAGAAACATTTATTTAAATCCAACTCTAACTTAAAATTCAAACAAATCAAATTTTATGCATTAACTTTAGATCTATAAGGTAGGGAGGATCTTGTCAAACTAAAAAATTCGTTTTCTTTTTAATTTAGAAATTAAAAAATATGGATTTTTTTTCCCTTCTTGTGGGTCATTTAGTTAAAAATAAAGTTACGTAATACTGAATCTCTCCAGACGTGTCAACGAAATTTATATTAAATATTGTAATTATTAACATTCTATCTAAAATTTTTTTGCTTGATCCGATTGAATTTGGATATACCAAGCCAGGTCGGGTTAAGTTTGGATCAAATTAATCCTTCAAATCTGAAAAAACATTTAAATTCAACTTCAACTTAAAATTTAAGAAAATATTTTTTTTAAAAGAAAAGTACAAACATATTAAGCTACTAGGCAGGGAAAAGAAACTCCAGATATATCCTCAACGCACAGGCAGGTTGTGATACCAATTGATGCCGATATCGAGAGATCGTGCCTTTTGCCAACTTGTACCAAGACAGATTTTTTGATCATCTTTTTAACATTGTCTACACAAAACTGATTGGTTTCAACTTTCAACAAATTATAGAGAAGCCTTCGAGGGTTTCGATCCTACCATCGTTGCCAAAATGGGAGAGAAAGAGATCACAGAGATAGCCTCCAACAAAGCAATCATGCTTGCAGAGAGCAGAGTGAGGTGCATAGTAGAGAACGCCAAATGCATACTGAAGGTAAAAACACCCAAGATTCTGCAGCTCCTCTAACAACTTCTCCTACAAAAATGGCTTCCACTAACTTTTACACAGTACAGATTGCTAGAGAATATGGATCTTTCAGTAGCTTCATGTGGGGTTACGTAAGCTACAAGCCAGTGATCAACAGATACAGATACCCAAGAAACGTTCCACTGAGAACACCAAAAGCAGAAGTCATTAGTAAAGATTTACAGAAGCATGGATTTAGGTTCGTTGGTCCGGTGATCGTGTACTCATTCATGCAAGCAGCTGGTTTAACGATCGACCACCTTGTTGATTGTTTCCGTTTCAGTGAATGTGTAAGTCTCGCAGAAAGGCCGTGGAGACATATCTGAAAGCCTAGTAAAACCTCGTACATATATAGAACTGGCCTGGTCTAACTTCGGTTGGCCCAGATTTAGAGCTCTCAAGGTGACAGGAGTGTATATAGTTGATTTGATATCTTCTCATCTTAACTCTACTTCTCATCATTGTAGTCATTTGGAAGAGTTTGGTTTTGGTGTGGTTTCAATTCTGTCATTAATGAATAAGACACAAGCTGCTTATACTTAATTAAGTGACATTTTTACTAAATTGGTTGTTGACTCAATATGAAACTTTTTTGAAACACGTAATAAGTTAATTCAATTCGTTATGAACTAGGTTGATCTGGAATCAATTTCTCTATTCTTGTTTCCGTGTATCACCTTGTACTTGCTGAAATTAACATTTAATGGATGGATGGATGAGAAACAGCTACCTTATGCCTGCTGACCCGGCCAATCTGATTATTGCCAACCTTACATGGAGACTGAATTTACTTATAAATAGAAAACTTTTGTTCTTTTTTTTATAATACAAAGTAAGGAAAACACACATAAAACGAAACGCCTAACTAGCGCAGGGACTGCGAGACAGCAAAGCGTGTTGGTCTCGCTGCATGTGGGCCCATACTACAGTCGGGGACTCCAAAAGGAAATGAAGGTCAGGACTAGCAAAAGCTGCCAGGGACGCTAAACTATCGGCACTCTGGTTGCCGACACGGGGCACGTGCTGTAGCTGCACCTTCCAGTTTTGCCTTAGGAGGCTCCTGATACCTGTCACCAAAGCAAACTGATCAGTATCGGGGTATATGGAAGTAGAAAGAATATTGATCACTTCGAGGGAGTCAACTTCAAGGATGAGTCGTTGATAACCAAGGTCCTAAGTTAGTTGGAGACCCAAATGGACTCCCCAAAGTTCTGCCTCAAGTGGGGAACATGTGCCGATCCTATGAATAAACCCATCACGCCACTGGCCCTGACAGTCTCAAACCAACCCACCTGCAGTAGGAAGTTAGTGACCATGCTTAACTGCTCCGTCCGTATTAAGTTTAACCCAACCCTCTGGTGGCTTGGACCACCCAAGCTGGGCGCTCGTGAGGACCTCAGGGTCTCCAAAAACACTCCTTTCCGTTGCTTGCGCGCGATATATCCAGTGAACGTAATCGAGAACAGCGTGGTGACCTGCAACAGGCCACCGAGAAAACTTTTGTTCTAGACGTTAACACAGACATTGATCTTCCAAATGTTGGATGCATGAATTAATTCAAATCAACATAAAAGAGTTTTAAAAAGGCCATCAGGTGATGAAATCTAACAAAATGGCTTACGCTGGACTAGGGCTTCTATTAATTCTTAGTTGTGCCCAAGAACAAGGCCTGAGAGATTAGGGGTTGAGACTTATTTACCTTAAAAATTAATATTTTGCGCTGAATCAATTTGATCAGTTTAATAATGAAAATTTTGAATCAACTAATGTTTTAATTTCTTTTTCAACCTTTTAATTTAATTTACTTTAATAATATTTGTTATTAAAAACTAATCAATTTATTAAGTAATCGGTCAATTTTCATAAACTTATCAATCTTTATAAAGCAAAATAAACCAATTAATTTTATTTTACAATTTTATTTTTGAATTAAACTTCAAATTCTTCGATAACTAACGATAATCTTCTTTAATCGTATTTCATATTC
>JAOSBP010000003.1:13301307-13313968 GCA_027563825.1 Erythroxylum mucronatum
GGAACTTACTGAAATAATAATGAAAATCAAAGAAAATTGCAAATTGAAATAATTAAGTCGACAAGAAAATTAATTAAATTGAAATCAAAAGAAATAATAAAATAAACAAACTCCATAACTTGTATTTATTAAAATTAACAAAATCCCTAATTGAAATTGTGCAGAAATTTAAAACAAGAAAACAAGAAAATTAAATTAACCAAAAGCCCCTAATCTAAGTGACTAAACTACTTGGAAGCTGTAAAATAATTAAACTATGAAAGACAATTAAACTAAATTGCGGCAGCCAAAGGAGCAAGGAGCGTTGACGTTGATACTGGTGGATAATGAACAAAGGGAAAACACAAAGGGCTGCGGCAATCTCCAAGACGAATTACGATGGGTACTATTGGAGAAAGCAAAAAAAAAACAAATCATGGAACCACCAAGAATCCACGTGCGGTAACCTAAGAGGGTGAGTATGTGTTGGGTGCTGTTGTTTGAATAATAAAAGCAAGAGTAAAAGAACATGCGGCAGCTTTATGTGACTAATGAAAAAAACGTGGGCCAAAGGGATGGACAGAGTGCGGCAGCCAAGGAATAAAGAAATTGCGATGATAAATTGAAACAATGGAAAAGACAAGGACGTGGACCAGCATATGCGGAAGCCACTGGAGAGAATGGAACGACGATAAGCAGCCTCCAGGAGAAAGGAAAAAAACGCTGATCTAACTTCAGGAACTCAGAAACGTGAACGACCAACAACAAAGGGTGCGGCAATTACCTATTCTAAACCTAAGCTAAGACTAAACCTACTGGAATAAAAGCCTAAGAAAACTGAGGGTATGGTTGCCCTTTTAAAGAAAGAATACCATCTTTTAACCCTAAACCAATACATATGCGGCAAACAACATTAGCATCCTTCTTGAATTGAATCTCTTCATAATCTTGATTTTATTTGATCCAGATTGATTGGTCTTTTAATTTCGGTGGAAGACATCTTGAAAAGAAGTCCAGCAGATCTTGGGCGTTTGTGTTCTAATTGGAGATGGATTCTGAACTTTCTGCAGATTTAGGATTCTGTCCATATTTTTCCTCTTTTCGATCCTTTTTCGTCTTTTTGGTGTTGACAACCACCTGTGAATATTCAACAATTAATTCCATTAATTTTAGAATATCAATTTCGCAAATCAATAAAAATTAAGTCTAAAATATATGCCTTATAATTGACTTAACAATGCTAGGAAGTCTGTCCCTTTTATTGATAACATACATCGAAGACGAAGACCTCAAGGGGACTCTGAAGACAATCTCGAGGAACCCAAGTGTGAAGATCAAATGAATAACCATAAGATGGGTGAAAGGTAGTTGGTGATGAAGGAGTACCCCAGACTAGTGATTGGTACTGCGACGTCGTGTATACATTTAGGAAAGGCAGCTTGAAATTACAAATTGATGACCATCCATTACAACATGCTACCATCGTTCAATGGGGTTCCCAGTAAAGACCCTTTAAATTTCATTTGCGAATTCTATACCACTCTCCAAACCTTTCTGTTGGATGGATTAAATGAAGATCAACTCAAAATGAGGTGCTTCCTATACACATTGAAGGATCAGGCCAAGGCGTGGCTAATGACCCTTCCACCCAATTCATTGACTACATGAGAAGAGGTGTACAACAAATTCATGGGAAAAATTCCCATCAAAAGACATCTGAGTTACATACCAAGATAGCTACCTTCACTCAGATGGAGGGAGAGCCATTCCACAAGGCATGGGAATACTTTAAGCTCTTACTGATACAATGTCCACACCATCATGTTTTGCTTCGCATGCTAAACCAATTCTTTTATGATGGGTTGACATAGCAGTGCCAGACAATACAGCAGGAGGAGTTGTAAGAGAGAGGATGGCCGAAGAAATGTATGAAATCTTTAAAATGTTGGGGCTAATTCTTAACAATGAGGGGAAGAAGCGTTGGAGTTTATGAAGTGAGCTTGAATCAAGAATTGGCTATGCAGTTAGCTGAGTTGACAAGGCATGTGAAGATGTTAACTACAAGGCTATCCCAAAACGTTCCAAATCAAGAGGTGTGTGGTATATTGTGGAACTTTTGGTCATGGAGCTGATGTTTGTTCTTCGGCACTTTGGGAAGAACAAGTTAACTCACTTAACGATTTTCAACCAAGGGAATGAAATAATCCATACTCGAACACCTATAATCTTGGTTGAAGAAGCCACCCAATTTTTAATGGAAGACCAACAATCTACCAATGCAACCCCAATAACAATATCAAAATTTCAGAGGCCAAATTATTACGAAGGTCAATCCTCAATTTAAAACCTACCTAGCAAGCCTTCCTTGGAGGAAAGCTTGAATATGTTTATTTAGGTCACAACTCAAAATTAGGAAACGAACAATAAGAGGTTCAACTCTTTGAGGCATCTGTGAAGAGGATTGAGATCCAAGTAGGGCAACTCGCTACTCAATTGCACAGCAATCAAAAGGGAATGTTGCCTAGTTAACCTGAGTAAGCCCAAGTAATCACTGTGCTGAGAAATGGGAAAATGATTGACAATCATGTTAAGTTTATTTCTGAGTTGTCTAATGCTAATAATCAAGAGAAGGAAAGCCTCACCTTAGAAGAAGATGAGCAAAATGAGAAAAGCAATGGGAGAAATGCTTCAAGTCACATTCAAAAGGGTAAACAACTTAAGCATGACACCAAGGATAATGAAGGACAAAATTTACACAAGGCGTCGGATCCTTATCAACCACCAATTCCATATCTAAGTGACCTTAAAGAATCGAAACAAGATGAGCAGTTTTCCTATCTATATAGCATACTTTCTAAGGTTAATGTTAATCTGACCTTTTTAGAAGTGATTAGGAACATTTTGGCTTACTTCAAGTTCTTTAAGGAACTAAGCACCAAGAAATGAAAGTTTGAGCCTAAAGAAAAGGTGCAGGTTTCGGAAGTAGTAAGTGCAATTTTGCAACAAAATTTACCCCCAAACTAAAAGTTCCAAGACGTTTTATCATGAAAGTATCAATGGGTAATGGTGATGAGGTTAAGGGTATACTTGATTTTGGAGCGAGCATAAACCTTATGCCTCACTCTATTAATGAGAAATTAGATCTAGGAAGGTCAAGACCTACGAACATATGTTTGTAATTAGTTGATAGGTCAATCTGTTATCCGAAAGGAATAATGGAGAACGTATTAGTGAAAGTTGGAGGATTGATTATTTCCTTAGACTTTGTTGTCCTAGATATGGGGGAAGTGAATGAGAAAGAAAAGATGCACTTCATACTCCTAGGGAGGCTTTTTATGGTCATTACCAATACCTTGATTGATGTGAATAGTAAACTAAGCATGAATATTTTGGGAGAAATTGTATAATTTTCAATCTTTGATGTTGAACTTATTTATACTAATATTGTTTATGAAGACTGTTCTTTTGTTGATCAAGTTAATGCTGCAGATTTTCATTTTTCCTTGTAAGAAGAAGAAGAAAAGAAGTTGGACTTGGTTAAGGAGAGTGATGAATGTTGCCGATTGCTAATGGATGCAACCGAGGAAGTATTTGGGAGATTCTTAAAGACAGATTCGAATGAAAAGGAGGAAATGGTGGAATCACTCACTTTGAGCAACCCACTTTGAGTATGACCATTAAGGCGTCCAGCTATAGGACGTTAAAGAGGCAACCTATTTAATTTCTGTTTGTTTTAAATTATTTGATTGTTGTTATTTTTCTTAGTGAACCTTAACTTAGTTTGTTTTCTTTTCTTTGTGAGCTAGGCTTACTCTTCCATCTCTTTTATTTGTTTTCCTTGCAATTATCTTAATTCCTCGATACAGTACACCGCGCTCTACACCAAATCAATGAAGTGATCACCCCCACATTCGTATCGTATTTCTATCTCTTTCTTATAGGATCTAGTTGGTTTTTGAGTTAGGAATGGTATGGTTATAATAATTTGTATCTCTCCTCTAAATTTTTTGTTATAAACTTAATCTTGTTTTAAATAAATGAATGAAAATATATATAAAGAGAGAGAAAAATAAAGGGAAAAAAAGAAAAGAAACAAAAACAAAAAGGAAAAGGAGGGAAGAGGAGATTTAAAAAATGAAAGGAAAGAGGAGAGGCATAAAAAGGGAAGTATTAATTTTGTTACATGAGAGGAAGGAATTAAGTGTTTTATGGTTCATTGTTTTTGTATTATTTTAAATGCTCAATTTGTGATGTGGTTTTAAACTATAATTTTCTTTTTTCATGCCTTTAGCCCGACCCCATTACAACCGAAATAAAGATCTTTGGATTTATATTTGTGTTTGATATGAGTGGTGGAGGTTGGATTGGTAAGCAAGCTTATAGTAGAAGCCTTACATGAAATGAACAATGAGTGAATATATTATCCTACCTTTGAATGCTTGAGGGTATGGAGAGTGGAGCGAATGCTTGATGGTTATTTGAACTGAAGAACTTGTTGATTTTGGCTTAATATACGAAGAATTGCTTGTTCATGGAGTATTATGAGTTTCAAGTTCTTAGGTTCTGTTTATTGAAATAATCGCTGATATCTTTGACTATTATTTGGAAAAATTGTTGTTTCCATTATTGTTCTTGTACAGTCTAGTGTTCTTTATTTTGCCGAAGGATGCGCATAGTTTCAGTGTGGGGGAATAGTTGTGTCTAGTTTCTATTAGTATTAATTGCCTTCATATCTTGATTTTGGTTACAAATTATAATGAGTTGATCCAAATGAGAGACAAATTGAATGAAAATGGTGTGAATATTGCATGCATGTTAATTAGATTAATTTGTGAATTTTGCATGAAAAATAATGTTCACGTCACTTTGCATGAGGAAAAAAATAACATTAAAGATGTCACCACCTATATGGTGGTGACTCCTTTATCACCACCATGCATAAGGTGGTGATTCATTAGTCACCACTTAGATAGTGGTGACAGTCACCACTGTGTAAGTGGTGACTAATGAATCGCCACCTTATGCATGGTGGTGATAAAGGAGTCACCACTCGTGCATTAGGTGGTGACAATTATGTCTTTGACCAACCCTCACGCAAATTCTCATGCACTTTGTTAATCCATCTATTTTATTACGTGGCAGTTGTAGGTTGAAGGGGCGCGGAAACCTAAACCTAGACGAGGCTACAAATAGAAAGGATAGGAGGGTGGTAGCGTCGTCATTCATTCACTCTTCATTCCACACATCACAGACACTCTCATTCGGTTGGGACAAAAAGGAGATAGAAAGAAGTGTGGAGGCAGAGAAGGAGAGAGCTTCGACGGAGAAGAAGGAAGGAGAAGAACAACAGAAAAGGGTAGGCTGTGTGAGCAATTGGTTGTTTTGGGTGAACATCAACTAGAAGCAGAGGGCAAGAGCTAATGTGGAAAGCTTGAGAGTGTCAGGAGCTACTTCCTCAATAGCTATTGTTTGTTCTTTCTATTTACTATTTTTTATTGTTTTGCTACATTTACTTTTCTGTTATAGATTCATGCCTTGTTATGCTTAACTGACCCAAATTTGTTAGCTTTTAATAGTCTATTTGGGTTATTTACTTGGTATACTGATCAAGAGGAGATTGAAGTGTTTAAAGATGATGATCATATAATTTCTGTGATGGGCTGATCTCTTTTCTTAAGGATTAATGTAGCTATTTTAGTTAAATAAACATGATTAAGGGATTGTGTTGTTGTCTTATGTTTGTTATAGTTTCTGAACTAAACTGCATGGATGTAATAGCATGATCAAACTTTGCATCATTTTGGTATTAAACAATGTATAGAGAGGAGAAGTTTAATATGGAACAAGAAACTATAGGCACTTAGGTTAAGAATTAGAAATATATTAACGTAAGTGGTAATTAGTAGTCACGTTTCCATAATTAATTTGGGTGATAACTTGTCGAATATGAAAGTTAGATTACTTAATTATTTGAGTTAATCTTAGGGCCAAACTGTTAATTTCGGTAAGACAATTGTCCAATCAGTTCCCCTTAATCATGCATAGGAGATTAAGTTAGTGAAATTAATTCTCAAAAGTTTTCCACTTTGATTTCTACTCGTTTTTGCTTCTGGTCGATTCAATTTACTTTTTAGTTCAATTGTGAGATTTGCTTTAAATTCTTTTACTCAACAATTCGAGATAGAGTATTTAAGATTGTATTGTTTTTATTTTTAATTCAAAATTAATTTTAGTTAACCAATTTCACCTCCATGGGAGACTACACTAGATAATCACTACAACTACCTCGTATATTTGAGAGTAGGATGGCCTAGGTAATTTTTATATCATTTTGGGCACAAAAAGTATGTTTCATATTTAAAAGATATGTAGTAAATTTAAGGGCATGTCTCCAAAAAGAGATAAATCATTGTGGAACATATTGATTGATAATAGTAATAGACTAAACTAATCATACTTAAAAATTTGGGTATATAATGCTTATGTAAAGCATGCAATATATGATAAGTTTCAAGCTTAATTAGATAAGTGAAAATTTATAAGGTATCTAAAAGAAAGTGTTGAATATCAATTTTACCATCCTCTTAAGAAAAAAGTGTTGTCTCAACCCTTGCAACATTCCTATAAAGACAATTTGTTCTCAAAGAAAGTAGTGGGAGCAAGGTAAAACTTATAGAAGTTTAAGAAAAGCATATTCACATCTAGATATAACAGGAACTTCAAATTAAGACATATGATATACAACCAAGGGTTTAAGAGACATATAGTATGTGATGCATTAATAAGATATACAATCCCCTTATTATATTATATTTAAAAATTAAAAAGAGAAAATAAAATGTATTTTTTATGGATGATAAGACTACTACTTTTAAGGAAGCAATGTTTGACATTGATTCTTTAAATTGGCATGAATTCATCAAATCTGACATGGAATCTACGTATATTAGCCAAATATTGAATTTGGTGGATGCTCTCTATGGTATTAACTTATCGGATCCAAGTGATTTTTTAAAATAAAATTGATATTAGGGTACACACATACAAAGCAAAGCTAATGGCTCAATTTTATCAACAAAAACAAAGAGTTGATTTTGATAAAACCTTTCACCAATCGTTATGCTTAAGTCCGCAAATATCTTATTGGTTATAACTGAATATCATCATAATTATAGAATCTAGCAAATGGATGTCAAAACAACATTTTTCAGTGAAAGCTTGCTTGAGATACATAACACAACTTGAAATTTTTTAATGTAAAGTTTTCCTAACTCTTAGCTTTATCGTTCCAAACTCTCATCTAGCAACTGTAGGCAGATATGGTGATTATATGATCACCCCAAACCAATTTCCTTTTAACTTATCATCTAAGTCAACATTTACAGTTTAAGTATCTTACTTTAACTATCTATTATTACCTTGATAATAAAGTAAACCATGTCTCTTCTCTAGGCCACATGCGTAATTTTATTATGTAATTTAGAGTCTTTTGTATAAGCAATCATTGTTTGATTTTCATAGTTGATTGTTACTAGATTAGTCTTGCTTTGAGTGATCCCTAAACTAACTAAGAATCATCTAAGCCATATGACTTCTAGTGTTACTATTGAAAATGTTATAAATTCAGCTTCCATTATGGATAAAGCAACATATGACACCCTTTAGGTACCTTAATATTCTCTTTACTGCTTTCTAATATACTTGTCCTAGATTTATTTTAAATATGGTCAGGATCTTAACAACGTAATAAATATTTGGCCTTGTACAGATCATGACATACATGAGACTTTCAACTACACTAGATAGGGAATTTTCTTCATTTCTCCCTTTCTTACTAAAATATTCGCCTTTAATAATAAGATTATCTATTGGTTTGCAATCTTGCATACGAAATCGCTCTAAAATCTTTTGAATATAAGTTGCTTGATAATTTCTTTGAATGATCTCTTAAAATCTTAACTCCAAGAATGTATGCAGCTTCACCCATGTCTTTCATCTCAAATTTAGATGACAACCAATCTTTGATTTGTTTGACAAACTCATAATCATTACATACAATCAAAATATCATCCAAATATAAAGATAAATTGTAAATTTTTATTTGAATATCTTAATATATACACAATGTTCTTCATCAAGTATATGAAAATCATATGAAATGATTATTTTATGGAAATGTATATGTCATTGTCTTAAAGACTACTTTAGATGATAAATCAATTTTAATAACTAGCACGTTTTATATTATTGGCCTATCTCTATGAAACCTACATATTGTTCCATAGAGGTTTCTTCTTCTAATTCTCTATTTAAAAATAGTCTTTCCATCCATTTGATATAATATCAAGATTCAAAATGGCCACTAAAGTTAAGATTAGAGGAATCAAAACAAACTTAACAACTAGTGAAAAGGTTTCCTCATAATCGATTCCCTCCTGTTGTGTATATCCTTTCGTCACAATGAGTGTTTTGTATCTTTCACTACTACTATCAGAGTTGCATTTTATTTTAAGAACCCATTGGTTCCCAATAGCTTTACACCCATTAGGGAAATTAACCAAGTCCCATACTTGATTTCATATTAAAGAAATCATTTCTTTGTTCATTGCCTTTTGATGTGTGTTTAATGCACCAGAAAATAAAGTCTAACTCTGTACACTAAGATTTATAGCAGCAGTAAGTAGGGATCATATCCATAGGGAATGAGCATGTAACTTTTGTAATGAAAAGAATTGATGTTTAGGAAATAAAAGGGGGGTTTGGTTTGATGCAATTAAGAAAACAAAATAAAATTGAACTAATGAAAGCAAATCAAATTAAATAGTAATAAAGATAAAAAAATCGATGAATGATTTTTGGAATCTGGTTATTAGTTTAATTTCATCCTACACACAAATAAGTATATTTAATTGTCTTGTTAATCTTATACCTCTTTTAGAAACTCTTAATCGTCAACAAGCTTTGTTAACTGAGGTTTTCCTTTAGGTCATGTTTAATCAAAATAAGCTCTTTAACTAACCTAGCTATCGAACAACCTAGAATAAGCTCTCTAGATTTAATAGGACAATCACATTATGAATAAGGAAAACATATTAATCTAAGCAAAAACCACACAAGTTCGGGTCATTTAACTTATGTTATGTTATCCCTAATGTTTTAACACCATTAGTTACCACAAATGAATCCAAAACATAACTATTACATATTGTATTTGAGTTTCTAGTAATGGTTTTATATAAAAACAATATAATAGAAGCATTCAAGATCAACCTTACACAAATACCTAAATTAATAAGCAAATAATAACATAAACAATCTCTAGAGAGAGAGAAATTCAACAATAAACAATAAAGAGATGCTCCAATGTGATCTTCAGCTTTGATTTCCCCTATGAACTGGAAGAAGGAAAATTAACACTCCATAAATACCAAAGAAGTAAGGTTTTTACCCTTCTGGCATTTCAAAAATGATTCCTCTCTTGTTTACCTGCTCAAATGTCTATTTATAGCAAAAACTAGGTTTATAGTTGTACATCCAACCATGCATGACCAAAACAATGCATCATTCGAAATTATGCAAGGTTGTGCATCTTGCAATGCATGATGAATTCTTCATTTTATGGCATTTTCCTCTCCCATCTTCACTAGAATCCATCTCCTTCTTGTTTCGCAAAGACAAATGAGTTTGAATAATAAGAGAATGGCTCAAGGAATGTGCTTTTAACTTATTTTAGCTCTTGAACTTTCAAATTGTACCTAAAACCAAATATAAACCAAAATGAGTTTCTAAAACATTTTGTAGCATCAATCACTAAGTGCTAAGGAGAAAATGTATAATCAATTAGGCATATATCAAGTTCCCCCATACTTATCTTTTAGCTATCCTTAAGCAAAACAACAAAATAAAAGTAACAATCCAAAACACATACTTATTTTCCATATTTTCTAAGAATTAATAGCCATAAAAAAGAGAAATAACTTTTAAAACCATAGAAAGAACTCAACATTCAATGCCTCTACTCATAATTAATTAACAGTTGTTCCCTTCAAAAACTGAGCAATCTAGGGGTAGACTTTGATAAAATGTGTTTAAATATGATAAATTTGTGATTACACTTAAACACCATTCATGATTAAGACCTTCCACGACTTTGCATATCATTTCATTTCTCCACTACTAAGATTCACATGCATAATTATGAGCCAAAAGACTTTTCTAAGGTTGTAATATGGGCAAAGGTTAAGGTGAGGTGTGTTTGGATAATGTAGCATCAGAGTCATAAAGCTAGTGGAGTAAGAAAAACACTCAATTGACTCAAAATTGGGTACTATCAGTTATGATGAATGAAAAAACTAAGTTTCACAGTTCAAATTCAAGCTCTCACACCACAACCCTCATGAAGCATAAGGAATTAGAAGGAATCACTTATACATTCAATGTTAAACAATACATTAAAACCATAAGTGGTGATCCTTTAAAACAACTTCTACCTTATACACATCATACTCAAATCACTCATTCCATACAACTTTAGTAGGAGAAATTAATCATGAATAACTTTGCAAAACAATTGCATCTCCTCCTTGATTCTTTTATTTAAACATATATATTTTCTTCTTTTTTTGCTTTTCTCTTTCTCTTTTGTTTTTGTTTTTATAAATTTTATAAATTGAAATAAGCAACATCAATATTGAAATTTTTTATAAGAGATAAAATTACATTCCAACAATTACAACCAACCCACATATATACACACCCCCATACTTATACTCTTGTGTGTTGATATATGTATAATTGATCATAACTTTACCTCATATTTGATGTGTTTTTGCTTGATATTTTATACTTATGTTGTATATTTAGTACTTAATGTACTTCAAGTGTGTTTATAGGTTATAATTGCCTTCACTAACTTAAACGAGAAGAATTCGAATCAAAACACAACATAAAATAAAGAATCGAAGCACAAGAGTGATGCACAGTTGTTCATCAGGTCGTGTCCTTCTTCTAGACATTGCAAAATTAAAATCCTAAATTTCAATATAAAATGACATGTTTGGTAGCAATTGAGGAGAGCAGTCATTAGGAGATAATTTCCAGACATGGAGTTCATTCTCAAAGCACGATTTTGGTCTAGAGAAGTCAAAAACGCGAAGAAATCATCAACAAATCCATTAAAATACAAGATCAAACTCGTACATCACAAGAATATTTGATAAAAGACAATTAGGGAGATTTAGCATTATGAACCCATTGTTTTCAATTCTTTTTTCTTTCAGTTTATGTTTGACTTTGTGTTCGATAATGTGTAACTAAACGTCTAGTTAGTATTTAGGTTGGATGAAACTTACATTAATACATTGATAAGATTTGATTCTTTTATTAATGCAATTGTTTTGATTGTTATATTGGATCCAATGACATGTTTTATTTATGTTCTGATTTCATATGTAGAGATTGAGAAATCTTAGGTTTAAATAGATCTACCATAATTGGAAGGAGTTGATTACAATCTTAGAGATAGGAATAAATCTTTGAGATTAGGGTCAAACCTAATAGAGGGATTCTCAAATCAATAAAGCAATCCTATAAACTTTAACCTAAGTAATTATGTTGAGAACCTTAGGATTAGTTGTTAGTATACTCAAGATCAAATACTAACATACCATAGAAGTCTCCATCGTTCCAATAAATCAATAAAATAATTGCACAATAAAAGATCAATATGTTAAGGATTCAGGGAGATTTGAAACCTACATACTAATTCTTGATATCGATAATTTCATAAGTGCTACCTTAATTCTCTGTTCAATTTTGTTAGTTATTTTATTTTTCTTGCCTTAGTTTTAATTTCTTTTAACTAACAATCTAAAATCAATCTTTAGGCTAGCTAATAGGGGAAGGGTAATTACTAGTATTTATAATCTTCATAGGATTGACCCGTACTTGTCGATATTAAATACAGCTACGTCATACATTTGTGGTTATTATAATATTGACTGTCATAAAATAAGTCAATCAAGTTTTTGGTGCCGTTGCTAGGGACTTTGATATTAGGAAAGCCTGAATGTTATTACTCTAGTGATTTTCATTTTATTTTGTTTTTGTTTTATTTTGTTTTATTTTAATTTTCCCTTTATATTTATTTTATTTTATTGTATCTCATTGTATTTTTTGGCTTATTCATTCAATTGTCTTTTAAACTTTTCTACACTAATAGTGTAGGGTGGTTTATCTTAGGAATTGAGAATTAATGTCATAGCCACAACACACAATGGAAGGATAAAGCACACAACACTTTTATAGAAGTTGGGATATATTTTTGCAATCTATAGCATCACCATATGGGGGAGAGAGGTGTTCTCATATGTTTTTGGACGCTTAACTGATATTAAGGTAGTGTCATGACAATGGTGGGAGTTATCAGTACAATCATGAATTTCGAGCACCTACCTATACATGGGAGCGATCGAGCATGTATAATCGACCTTAAGGTGTATTATACAAGAATAACTACAATTCTGAGTAGAGCAACTCTTATACTTGTGGATGAAACGGTTACACTCTAGGTGGATATTTATGACACCATTGTTGGATCCCGTTTTCGGAACCCAACTCTCTTGCTTACTTATGAAGCCTTGAGCTTAATCGTGAAACCTGAGCGTGTGTGTAACCTTGAAGG
>JAOSBP010000003.1:13345284-13360120 GCA_027563825.1 Erythroxylum mucronatum
CATAATAATAATAGAAATTAATATAATAAATAAATTTAATAATCATATCCAATATAATAATTATAATAATCAATTAATGATAATAATTATTATTATAAATATAATAAATATAATAATAATCATAACAATTATAAGAATAATATAATAATAATTAAATAATAACAATAATAATAATACTAATAATATAATAAAAATTATTCTCATTACAAATATATAATAATAACATTATTATTATTAATATTGTTATTATTACTATTATTTATTATTACAGAATATAATAATCAATGAAATATATATAATAAATTATTTGAAAAAAAAAGTAAATGTTATTAAGTTCAGCCACTTTTGGAGGACAGGAACCTCTCCTCTTACCTAAAACACTTGTAAATTTTTTTATTAATTACCACGCCGTTTTTGACTTTGATAGAGTAACACAGGATTGTCTTAAATAGGTGATCTGCTCTCTTGGATCAGATGCTCTTTTCCAACTACTTTCAGCAGTTTGGAGAGATTCCTTGGTTAAGGCTCGAGATTTCGAAGACTAATCCATGGTCTTGATTCATCATCTTCATCATACTTGGAACATATCTTCGTTTCTGGTTTGCATGAAGATTTTGACCTTTGACTAGATTCTTCTCGTTTATGAGGGGTATAAACATCATCACTATTAGAATCATCATCTATCTAATAATTACAATCAGAATCGCACATAGATGGATTTGCGTCCCAAATGAAATGGCCATTAACGTAGCTAACATATACTTCTCATCCGTAAGGGTAGATATAGTGGATTGGAGGGTTATCAACACCTTCTTCGTAAGAAAATGTTGGGCTGATCATCATGATTGGGCCAAAAATGGGTCTAAATAATTTTGGGCATTCTTCTCCCGGTTTCATGAAAACAGATTTGACTGTTCCGTCTTTTAAACTTCTCAAAATAGGGGGAGTAGTATATGAATGGACCGACAATGAGGAGTACAAAACTCCTTTTCATAATTTGTGATCCACTCCATAGGCATCATCTTCGCCAATTTTTATGATAGCATCTGTCGTGGAATTTATGCAATAGTGGTCTCATTCTGAGACTTGATTCAAATGGCTTAAAGACGGCACAAGAAGAATGTGTTATACTCCTGAAACAAGGACTAATCGAGCCAACCAAATCAGATTGGAAATGCCAAGCATTTTTTGTGGGAAAAAAAAAGAAAAGACACAAGGAAAAAAGAGATTAGTCATTAATTACAATATGCAGAGACGGATCCAGAAATTTTTTTCAATGAGAGCAAAATTTCACTGGAAGCAAAAAAAAAAAATTTAGTTGGGGTAAGATTTTAATGAGAGCTAAATTTTAATTTTTTTATGAGTTAAAAATTTAAAATAATAATTTTTTATATAAAAATTTTTGAAGTCAGCGGGGGCAAGTGTGCCCCCACTGTGGCTCCGTCCCTGACAGTATGCCCTCAACCTGCAAAAGTCAAGTTGGTTCAACCTATATTGACTTCTTAGGTATGAAAAGTTTCACGGTGAATTTTACCAGCCCGACCCCCGTATAACTGCAAAATTACTAAACTTCTTAGATACGAATCTCACTGTTAAACAAATCCAACAATTTTTATTGAAGAAAAGGTCCAAAACAAACAAAAATTGTCTAGCAATTAAAGAAAATCAGTCAACATCCACCTCCAAAGAACCAATCTTTCCAACGAAACAATTGGCTCTTTGGTAGTAATTTTTTATTAGGTTTGACATCAATCCAACAAAAGTCACACACTTAGGAATGAATTTAGATTACTTAAAAATAGCACAAGAAGAATGTGCTTATAATTAATAAAAACAAAAAATTATGAAATCAAATTTAAATATTCAATCTCAAATTTGATTAAATTTCAATGATTAAAAAATTTAACTATAAAAACCTTTAATTAGCTAACCTTTTAGTTTAATTTTTAACTTTTAATTCAATTTACTTTAACAACTCTTGTTATTAAAAAATAATCAATTTATTAATTAATCAGTTGATTTTTTCAAATTAGTAAGTTCTTATAAACCAAATTAAACCAATTAATTTTTATTAATGAACTTCTTTTTTAATTAAACTTTAAATTCTTAAATGAGTAAGATAATATCTTACAATTATATTTCAAATTTTTTAATTTTATTCAATTTTAAACCAATTTTATGACAATCTCGTACTAGTTAGACCTTTTAAATTTTAAAATTTTTGGTCCTAATTTAAAAACATTATTAAATTTAAATAGATATTGAGTTCAAATGGAGGCCCAAACAAAATTTTCATCTCTAATTTTTGAACTATTATATGCGCGCGCGTGTGTGAAATTAAAAACATGCACATGAAGATAGAGAAAGGAGCTTATAAAAGATGAGAGGAATTGATTTGATAGCAATGTAACCACCTTCCCTCAATAATTCCAAAGAAGAAAGCAATGTTCAGGCTAGCAAAAAGCAGCTTTAAGGTTGGAGCCACACAAGTACAATACTAATGTTGGGCCAGGCAACAAATACGTGGTTCAAAATTGACAATTCAGAACCAAAACATTCTCACCTCTGACTCTCAGAACCTGTGTGATGTGTACCTCTACCCCAATTTCTCTTCCGAGCACTCTCCTTCTCTTCAGATTTTTTTTTTTTTTGATTACATTAGGTATCCCGACTTCACCGGACTAATCTTAAGCCCCTACGACCTCACCCCAAAAGCCTAGAGGATGTAAATCTAGAACTCCAAGATCCCTCAGGTTCCTACGTAGCCTGTACACGTCTGCGCACAAGGAGTCTTCACATACTTGATTGTTCAGCTGATGATTGATCAGTGACTCCCCCTTGCTCAGCATCAGATTCCCATCAGCCCCCAGGTTCCCGAGTAGCTCCAACTCTCACACTGCCGCTAAAAGCGAGACGTCCGTAATTGATCCGATCAGAGAGCTATGCCCAGGGGGCTAGAGGGTCATCAATAGGAAATGCCTATTTCTCTTCAGATTTGTTACAACGACAGGAACGATATGTGCAGCTATTCTAACCACAAACTCCATTGTTTGCATTTATTGAAAGTTTGAAAGCAAACCCCCCTATCCAATAATCCCTTTATCATGTTGTTATGCCAACCAAATCCTACAAATCGGTACAGATAGCTCAAGTTCAGCCGCCATGAAAAACCTTTTTGCAGGTCGATTGGAAAGCCCAGGAAGTGATTCTGATGGAATGGACAGAGTTCATGAAAGAAGCATCATTGTTCCCACCAACCCTATGGCTTTAGCTGATAGCTTTGAGAAGAAAGAACGATCATGGTACTGCTGCTTAGATCAGTCATATTTTTAGCAAGTAAACCAGTAATACTATTGCATCGGTAGTAGTTTGTTAGTTGGCAGATGCAGTAAGTATTTATTCCTGGAGTAAGATAAGTATCTGAGCCTGTATTACCTTATGCAGCAGCTCTCTCTTACTCATGCCCCCCTCCCCTCATGGGATCATGCAGGTCCGTCAGATCCCAGGTCCCAACAGATCTATCTATTCAAGTTCAAGACGTCACTTTTACAGTCCACAAGGTAATTCACTTGTAGAAGCAAAGACATAGCTTCACAAGGCACAATCTGCCCTTCTCTTTCGTGTTTGCATGACATAGATTGATAGAGAACTAAATTTGCTCACTAGATAACTGGTGCAATCAGTCAAAGAAGATATCACTTCGCTGCATCTAAAACAATGATATTTGAGCAGCTAAGGGTGCATTTTTTCCTTTTGCTACAATGGAAACCATACAGGTCTAATGTTTCCCAGATACCAAAAGAAAAAACAAATAGTATATGTCTATAGGTACATGAAGATGGAACATTTTAAAGACTATAGCCCATTCTGCTTCCACAAAATCCCTCTTCTATTTCTAATGTCCCAGCACCTCTGTCCATAATCTCTTCTCCGTCGAGGAAGTGATACATATTCACCACAAAAAACAAGATTATACAAAGAATGATGAGAAAGTATGTTTCTCCCCAGAAAAGTAAAGAATGATGAGAACATATGTTTCTTCCCAGAAAAGTATAGCACACAAGCTTACAATTTCACAACTCTGTATCATATGAAAGCCTAGAACCAAATTGGGAAGTTTTAGCCTTCCAGGAAACCTAGATTCATACATGTTAAGGAAAAGAATATGAAAAGGGAAAACTACAAAGCTTAGCATATTCAGCCATGCTGAAACCTTGTCATCAAACTACTTTCCTCATCTCAAGATGGAAATAAATTATTCCTTCTATCTTTGAAAACAACAGTGCATATTACGTTACATGCGACAAAACATAGGCAAGACATCATAGCCAGCAGTTCTAAATAAGGCAACTTGAATATCATATTCTACAGCATATCAAACCTAAGGAAACTGATTTAGGTTGATAAAATCGTCTTCTTTTATTTCAACAGTTTTGAAGCACAAATCAGTGTATAGATTAAGTTTCTCTAGATAAACCCTAACATATATATACTCACTCACTCATCTTTGCTCTAACAGTATCCCTTGGTATCCAAATGCGGCTATATAGGGCGTCTGGAACTTCAGCCTTCAATTTCAAATTTCGGCTATGAACTCAAATTCGAAAACTTCCCAGGTGGATCAGAAACATTTGAAATCATTCTAAAATTCTGTTATGGCCTTCCTTTGGATTTAAACCCCACCAACATAGCACCACTACGATGTGCCTCTGAATTCTTAGAGATGAGTGAAGAATTTGAAGATGGAAATCTTATCTCAAAGACAGAAGCATATCTTTCATTCATAATCCTATCTTCCTGGAAAGATACTATCAATGTTCTTAAATCTTGCGAAAATTTATCACCATGGGCTGAAAATCTACAAATTGTTAGAAGATGCTGTGATTTAATTGCATGGAAGGCTTCTAGACAGAACGCTTCAACTGGAGATGCAGTTAATGAAGAAGGGTGGTGGTATGAAGATGTGGCTACACTTCACATTGATCACTACATGAGGATAATAACTGCAATTAGGGCAAAGGGGGTGAAACCAGAGATTGTAGGCAAAAGTATAATGCATTATGCTGTGAGATGGTTGCCAGGTTTGGATCTGGAATTGGAAGGACTAAGAGGTTATGGGTACGGAAAAACTGAGTTACATTTCAGTATTTTGAGTGGGAGGAAGGAAGATGAGGGTATTGGACATAGAAAGGAGCAAAAGAACATTATTGAAAGCCTAGTAAGCATACTTCCTCCTCAACATGATTCTGTCCCATGTAAGTTCCTGCTGAAGATGTTAAAGATGGCCATGGTTTATTGTGCATCTCCAGCTTTGATTTCAGAGCTTGAGAAAAGAGCAGGGATAACTTTGGAAAGTGCCAACGTTAATGATCTCTTACTTCCTAATTACAAAAGCGAGGATCAAGTAAAAACAACAAAGTGAGTGTTCCACCCTCTCTTTCTTGCTTGATCTATGACAGAACACTATAGCATGGACAGGTAGCATACATATTTAGCTCTTACCTTTAAATAATTACTAATTGTCAATGACATGTGGTACAGACCAGCTGAAAAATGCACAATGCATAACACTGATGTGGTACAAAGAATTATAGAATACTACCTGATGCATCAACAAGAGCAACAACAAATGCAACCAATATCGGGGAAGTCATTTGTCGCCAAGCTATTGGATAATTACCTGGCTGAGATTGCAAGAGACCCAAACCTTTCTGTTACCAAATTTCAAGTTTTGGCAGAATCTCTTCCAGAAAATGCTCGAATGTGTGATGATGGTCTTTACAGAGCTATTGACACATACCTCCAGGTTCGCGTTCATTTATGTATAAACTTCTATTATGCAGGATAATGAAGTCTAAAATCTCTAAAATTGTTTCAGACTCATCCATTACTCTCTGAGCATGACCGGAAAAGGCTGTGCAAAATTATGAACTGTGAGAGATTATCGCTGGATGCATGCATGCATGCAGCAAAAAATGAAAGGCTGCCTGTAAGAACTGTGATTCAGGTAAAATTTATCAAAAGTTTAAAATAACAAATGCTTGTCAAGATCCATGAATATGCACTAGACAGAATTTAAAGAATATACCTATTTTGAAATGTCTTAGAGACTACCGAAAAGCTTACGGAAAAAATTCCACTTGCCACTGATTAGAAATTGCTGGGAACCTACAGCGTATAAGATTCTTGAATGTTTATGTAAATGGCAAACCTCACCTCCATAATGTAGGCATACCAACCCATGTGATTTGTGCAGATATCTTGCAGATGAAAATTTTCATGAAAAATTTGGCACATAATCTGCCTATATGGTTCATATTATTTAGTCGAAGGTGGATATGCAGGTTTTGTTTGCAGAGCAAGTGAAAATGAGAAAATCCATGCAAGGGAAAGAGCAAATAGCAAGTGGAAACAGCTCGGAACAAGAGTCAAATCAATCAGCGACAAAAACAGAATTAACGATCATTAAGGAAGAACCAGAAATAACAGTCCTTAAGGAAGAACTAGAGACTCTAAAGGCAAAGATGGCAGAGTTGCAGAGAGACTACTCCGAGCTGCAACATGAATATGACAAGGTAAACAACAAGAAAAAGAGCATATCAGGATGGAGTATCAATTGGAAAAAGATCAGGAGATCATCTCTTCTCCATAAAAAAGGAGATATAGAAGAAACTGAAGCAGAACAGAGACAATCCATTCCACTAGACTGCAATAAAAGCTTTGGGAGAAGGTTATCCTTATCATAATCGTTCTAAGCACCAGACTGACATATGCTCCAGCTGATGGAAGGCTTGAATAGTAAGGCAATCCTCTAGATTCTACTACTGCATGGCTTTCTTAATGCTTCCAGAAAAGTTTCTACTGAGCTTTTTGCTCATCAGTTAAGACACGTAGCATCCAAGCATCTATCCACCTGCACGTCTTTCATACTGGTGGAGGTATTATGCTTATAGTTTGCCACAAACTTATTTATTAGAGGCATACAAGTTTCCTAATGGAGTATGTACAATATTAGCAATTGCAGAATCACAGAAATGGAAGTGTTAATTCTTCATAACAAGCAGATGATTAGCGAAACAACCTAACCAGGGTAAATGAAGTTCCCCAAGCAAGGACACTGCTTGTCCATTTGCAGAACTTAGCAACAAAAGTCTACTTCTTTAACATTATAAGAGGGCACGAATTGATTAAATGACATTAAAGGATGCTAAAAGAAAATGGTAAAAGCCATTCAAAACCCTAACCTCACAACATGATACTAACTCGTTTCTCATGAATCAAAACAAAAACCCTAACTCCAGAATTACCTAGAAGTCGTCATGCTACTCCAAGGAAACTTAGTCTTCTCAGCCGCCACGTCACCGCTGCGGCGGGCCCTACAGCTTGGCTTGCCAGCCCTCTCCTCCTTAACTTCGTCAAGCCAAAGCCTCCTCTTCCCATCGCCACCGTCTTCTTCGACAAAGCTAGATTTTTTCTGCTTATTCATCCTCTCCTTCTCATCAGCTAAGGCCTTGAGAGGGAAGATATGAGGAGAAACGGAAAGAGGTGTACCGAGAGTCACGTACGCCTTCTTATAGTCGGGCTTGGTGATGAGCAGACCACCACGCTTCCTCTTCCTGCTCTCCATGTTGACTTGTTGAGTGTACGGACCTTGTCGACGTCGAAGCCGTGGAGTGACTGGAGGACTCGCTTGATTTCGATCTTGGAGGTAGATACGGTTTTGAAGGCGATTTCTTTGATATTCGTGAAGGTTGTGGGTGCGAGCCTGAGAGGAGCTTTATCGGAAGGTTCCCGAAGTGCACGACTTTTCTTCCTAATCTGCCCGCCATTTTCACGCTCTCTGGTTTCCAGTGGTGCCAGTGTGAGCGTGCGTCTTGGTTAGTTCGATGGTTATGTCAATACTGTTGTAATGGCAACGGCCGGGCCTAACCCGGTCAGGGTTCTGAGGATCCGACTCGGAACAAAATTGAAAATGACACAGTGTTAGTATAATTATTTAAATATTTAAAATTTAAAGCAAATTTATTTTCAATAATTATATTAAAACGACTTTTGAAAAAAATATTTGAAATGTTCGAATTAATTTTCTCAAATTTAAAGTTATATGAATTATGCTAAGTAATATTAAAAAAAGATTGAATATAATTTTAAATTCAGTTTAAATTTTGATAACTTGATTTAAAATTATGTGATTAGAACTCAAATTAAAAAAAAGTTTAAATATAATTAAATATTTTATAGTTTTAAATTTTAAATTTTTTAAGGTTTCATATTATATTCAATTTAAATTTTATGAATTAATTTTAAATCAACACAAAATATTAATTAAAAGTTTGTTTCTCATTTTACGAAATCATGTTGAATCTATAAATATTAGTTGAATCAAAATAGTCAATTAATTTAATTTATTAAATAACTTAGTTTATATTTTTTAAATTAATGTATCTTTAAATAATATATGAAGTATATGTTTAAAAAATAATATTTATGAATTTCACTGGTGTTATAACGAGAGAAGTTCATCAATAGTTTAATGTAATAAAAATATATCATTCAAGCTCAAAAGTAAATTCAATTGTTTAGTAATTAGCCCGACCATGTTTCACCGAATAGAATGTTAACTTATTAAACAGGTGCACAATTATAAGTTAATGGTGGCAAAGATGAAGATGCTCTGTTGGTAGATATGTAACTTTAATAAAAGAGATAAGGTTATAAATATAATGTTAAGAGAGAAATTAAAGGTGACTAATATTAAGATTTGGTGGTTCGGACATATTAAGAAGGAAACATCCTAACACTCTAGTGAAAAGATGCGAGAAGATCGTATTTATGGACTACCAAAAAATAAAGACCTAAGGAAAATTGGAAAAAGTGATCAATAATAATTCGACTATGTTAGAATCTACAAAAAAAAAACGTGACCCTTAATAGAAAATTGTTACGTATGAGGATATGGGCAAAGTTCATTTACGTATTTTATTTTATTTTTTTATTCATTAAATTGTTGTGTATTTATTGTATTATTGATTTTATTACTTGTTTTTATATTTCTATTTGTACATATTTATTTATTTTGTTACTACCTTTTTATGTTTATTATTATTATTATTTTGTTATATAATAATAATAATAATTTTCATATTTATTTTATATTATATTTATATATTAGTCATTTTTTTTTGTAAAGAAAAAGCTAACGACTAGCTAGAGCTAATAACAGGATTAATGTGCCGAGTGCGACTAACACTCATGCGATCATCATTGAGAAGTCGCCTTATAACATTCGGGGACTGTTGAAAAATCACCATACCCAAAGACACCTTAGGTCTGATCCCAGCCATAGCATCAGCTGTAGCGTTTCCCTCTCTAAAAACGTGATGAAACTTGACTTGCCAACTGCGTGACATAATGCTGCAGATGAGTGCATTGTCCGTACTCTCATGAATATGGTTACTGAGCCATTGAATCACAGACAGGTTATCACTCTCAACTTCGACCTTGTTGAGGCCCATACTCCAAGCGAGTTGCAAGCCATCGAGCAACCCCCACAGTTCTGCATTTGTAACCGAACAGATTCCAAGAGTGTGAGCAAAACCGGCTAGCCACGAACCATCGGTGTTGCGTAAGACACCACCCGCAGCAGCAACCCCAGTCAACGGATCGACGGCGCCATCTACATTCAGCTTGGTCCATCCCGACGCAGGAGGCTGCCAGTAGACCTGCATCGGAACAGCAGTAGCCCTACGCCCCGGTTTCATACTCAAAGCTTTCACTTGCTTAGCCCACCCTTGTCCCTGAATTGCGATAGCCTCCGGACCTGTACGAACACCTTCAAAAACAAAAGAATTGCACGCTTTCCAAATTTTCCAACAAAGAATACCGAAACAAGTAGGCCAATCCCAATCCACAGAATCAATGCTAAGAGCATTATGAAGGTTATCAAACATCCAGTCACTCATAGAACTAGTAAATAACCTGGTAATCAGAGAATGAGGTAGAACTTTAAGCCACACCGTACGAGCCCAATGGCAATCCTGAACGGCATGCAGGAGACTCTCTCTGCTAGAGCCACAAATGCTGCAAGTATCAATCGTAGTAAGCCCCCGACGGTGCCGTTCGCCATTTGTAAGCAACCGCTCCTTGAGCACTAACCAAATGAAGTGACGGATCCGTTGGGGTCCTTTGAACTTCTACACCCAGGTCCATTTGTCATCAGTCGGGTTATTCGAGGCCTGCGATAAAGCATCAAAAGTAGCAGCGATGTTGAAGTCACCCTTCTTTGACCAGCGCCACATGTATCCGTCCGCATGATGATGAGGAGGTGGCATTGTAGCGATGTGTAGGGCCACCGTATCGTTTTCATTTGGTATGCAACAAAGGTTTCTTACCTTGTGAACAAGGTCCTGAAGGCGTAAGCATTGATACGAAGTATTTGAAGGAGCTAAAATAATAATTCAAATGCACCGTTTCATGTAGCCTTTATAACTGTCTTTTTAAAATCATTTTGAGTATTAAGAACACTATATTTTGTTGTTTAGACTATTGTATATATCCATAATGTTAGAGTGTCCCATATTGCCTAGACATAAAAATCTTGTTAATGGTCTCTACACTCTGCCTATATTAAAAAATTCCATCAGATGTCCAGTCCTACTTTGGACTGAGGGGGTGTGTCAGGAATCCCGGCCCACATCGGACAATTATGAGGGCATTCAAGAGTTTATAATAGTGTACAAACCTCCTCCTCTTGAGCTAGCTTTTGGGAATGAGTTAGGCACTTTCTAACATATAATGTACTTAACCGTGTGGTTACATGAAAAAATAAATAATTGTTGATGTTAATCCATATGATATGTGTTTCTTCTTTTTTATTTATATTCCAAAATTTTCTTAAAAACTTATCTATTGTACACTCAAACGATAACAAATACGACTTCTATCACTATTAAAGAAAAGTTTGGGCACATCACAAAGTCCAGTACCACGGTTAGGTATTATTTATCCTAACCCCTGCACGCTACCCTTTGTAACTCATGCATTGTGTCCCTAGAGTTTTAACAACGGGTAATTCTCCCTATCCTACACCAAATTACACATCATGAGAATCAAATCCATTCTCCTACATTCATCGGTATATCTTTTGGAGTTACAGTGTTTTTTTTTTTTTGAAATTTTAAGGTTGCGAACAAGAAGAAAGAAGATATAAAAAATAAACAGAAATAATATCCTTGAATTCAAGTTTTTAAGCAATCTGAATATGACTCGACTAGCATTGAAATCCTATTAGCGAGTAAACATCAATGCCAATTTTAGCATTATCCCTTTTCCAAACCGCGAAAGATCGCCACGGAGTGGTCGTTTTCCACTATTGTTAACTTACGACCATCTAAATCGAATACTGATCCCGACCTTGAAAACCAGGATTCAAGAGTGTACAATCATCTTTATCACCACAAGAAAACAAAAGGGAACAAACCACTATTGTTGGCCTGGCCACGTTATAGTATGCATTTTATTAGTTATTTTCTTCTCCGTTACGAGTTCTTAAAGGAGACACAACATAGGTGATAAAAGAAAACCATGACCACATGACCATGACAGTTGTAATCATGATTATTTTTGTTAATTAGAGCCAAAACCTATTTGGATGTCGGCAAGTTATTTACATCCGTTGGATCTTAATCTCGCCATTTTATTCATGATAATCATTATTTGAGCGTCATCTATTTCTATTAATTGATTATAATGGTCATTGTTAGGTGATGTGGAATTGACGAAAATATATGCCGGCATAGAAACGTACAGATATCCACGCATCTATAATAAGGCTAAGGGGATGGTTTGTCATCATGCCTGTCAATTCCATGAACACTAAGTAGGCCTACCTGTATATATGAAACTTCAAAACCTCCTTATTAATTTAAGCATCCTTTGACATTTCTATATATCTAGTACAGGTATTAACTGCAATATGTAAGTCTGAAACATACGAGATTTCTTGAATGCCATCTCCTACATGTGATGAAATCCCTTTACTCGTTTAGCTAGATACTATCTGTTAAAGATACGAGAATTAAGCAAGAATATTTCATTACCATATTGCACAATGCAATAAGATTACTGTCAAAAGTATAGGCATTTCAAAGTTTGGTCAAAGCAGTAAACGTTATGGTTGTATCACGAAGATCCTTATAGGTAAACAGGCATTTCTACTTGATAATCCTGGAGATAATTAACCGTTTATTGTAATGAACAATTCGCCATCATTTGAATTAACTGTTCAAGTTAATAACATTGTTCTTCCTCTTTCTGGAGCTAATTTTATGCTGCTTTGGGTTATGTCATTTTCCTTTGCCATCTTGGCTATTTTCATGTCAACTTGTTTAGAAATAAAGATGCAGTAGAAGTAATTAGGCGGTAATTCATAACGCAAATCTGACTCTGCAGCCATCCTAAAGGCACAATTTTCATAAGCAAGATGAAGGAAAAACAGACATCTTTATACATTTGTAGTTTTTTAGTAAACCAAATTACCTTATGTAGACATAATAGCTCAACGAAGTCCCTTGGCAAACCATAGTTTGGAAGAGGAAAAAATAAGTAATTAATTGCCAAGTGTCTTATTAAGATCTCTTCTGAAATTCTAACAATGGACTAAAGAATCTTATTAAGATCTCTTCTGAAATTTGTCAGTAACTCACCACCTATGAGTTGTCAATTTCATTTGTTTCAAGAATTGCAATATTTTCAGGATGGTCAAATACCATATTTAATTTTAAAAAATCAAAAGATTTTTCAAATCCCTCAACATAATGTATTCATTCATACCAAATGATTCCTAAGGTAGAAACCTTTAGATTTCTATGAAAACAAAACTGATCTACCAATGTAAAGTCACGTGATTTTATATGCATAATAAATCATATATATAAAAACGTTATTCACTAATAGACCCTTAAGATTTCCGCCATTTCTATTCATCAAGGTATTTCTTTTAAGTTTATACGCTTCTAACTTGATATTATAGCACATAACATCCTTGATAAATGGTATTAGTGATACTTGTGCATGAAGGATGAGAGTAAATATAGCAACTCTTCAGAGTTTAGGCACTTATTGACTATGGATACTTATACTTCCTATTATCAACCCGGCCCCTTACTAACTGACTATTACAAAACTTATATTTGATAACATTTCTATTAATTTAAGAGGGCAAAACATGTTAATTTTTTTTAATATAGGCAGAGTGTAGAGTCCACTAACAAGAATTAAGCTTGGGTCAACCATTGCCCAAATAACTAGAACTAGTTGTTTGGATAGTTGACCCTTACCACTTATAAACCCTTTAACATTTTCATGTCTAGGCAATATGAGACACTCTAACACTCCCTCTCAAGTGCAACTAGGGCTGGACATCCAGTTGTCACTTGAAATATACGCAGTGGTAACCGAACCGGGTTGCTGGGACTGGACATCCAGACAGACAACCGGGAATTAATAATCCGGACCAAACTTGCTCTGATACCATATTGAATTTTTAATATGGGCAGAGTGTAGAGTTCACTAACAAGAATTGAGCTTAGGTCAACTATTGTCCAAATAACTAGAACTAGTTATTTGGATAATTGACCCTTACCACTTATAAACTCTTTAACATTTTTATGTCTAGGCACTATTATATACTCTAATATTCCTGAAATCAAGTTTCCTTAACTTAGGGAGTGTGATTAAATTTAAAATCAAATCAATGTCTAATCTTTTATAGTCCAAGTCCAACTCACATGATAATTAAAGGAAAACATAATAAAAAATAGTTACACTTGTTTGGGATTGACGTGGAGAGCAAACTTTAGTCTTTTCACTCAATCATTACATCACTTTGAACACGTGTGGCTTTTGTAATAATTTGGACATATTAAACATATTTACCGCAATTTGAGGAATATTAGATTGTTATTATGAGATAGTGGTTAGTGACTAATCTATAGTAACATACTTTGATTATGTGTGTATAAAAACGTTACTGACCATTGAGACCCTTTGTCAACATCACGCGTGTTCGTTATCCCATGTTAACATGAATCATTGCGTCAAGGACGTGGTAATTGGAATCGGTGTTGACAAAATCTGCTCAATTCGGCTCGAGGTAATATAGTTTTGAGTTAGATTTAAAATTTAAAATTAGGTTTAAATTTAAATTGTTTATTTTAAAATCTAAAATTTCATATTAAATAACATCATTTTAAATTTTTAAAAATAAAAATTTAATTTAATTATATTCAAACGAACTCAACATTGGATTGAACTTAGAGATAAAATTGTTTTTTTTAACGAATTTATAGCTATTATATTTTGTTGTGTATTACTAAACCCTTAAAATAAGAAATAACTTATCGACAATATATTTTAATTAAATTATTTAACAAGTGATACATTTAAAATTTAAGTTATATAGAATAATTAAAATATTTATTTTTTAAATCTAATTTATTAGTAATGAGTTAGATCAGTTCCAAAATTATCTAATTTTTTAGGAAAATAACATAAAAGAGCCCCTGTGATATACTTGATTATTCATCTTAGCCTTATATTTTTAATTCGTTAACCTTAGCCCCTGTGTTTTGTAATCTCATTCAAGATGCCTATTTGAGTTTTTTCGGACAAAATTACCATTGGATTCAAATAATCCAAAAAAATCCAAAAAATCTGTATTCAAATAATCCAAGGGTAATTTTGTCCAAAAAAATCAAATGGGCATCTTGAATAAGATTACAAAACACAGGGGCTAGGATGAACGAATTAAAAACACAGGGGCTAAGATGAATAATCA
>JAOSBP010000003.1:13360220-13385466 GCA_027563825.1 Erythroxylum mucronatum
AGCCCCTGCGACTGGAAGATACGATGTTCAATCATGTTAGCCCGAATGACCCAATGCGTATAGGCCATGATAATCGTGTGACCATTAAGAGGCCATACAAAACCCTGCTTAAAAATGCTGTTATTACGCCAGCGCCAGAGAAACCAAACAAGCGACCCCAAAAACAGTATGCCACGCAACCCGATGAATCTGCACTTGATGGTGAAGATTAAAACTGAGCCAGTGTGTTTCCTCCTGAGTGAAAAAATCTTCGCTAACCACCGTGGCAGGAAATTGTTGCCAGAAGGATTTGACGCGAGGACAATCACGTAAAACATGAATAGTCATTTCCTCCCGCCCACGAGAATTACAGCCTGCCTCCATGGTCAGATGATATATCAATTTAACAAAGGTATTCCTGCATCGGAAACGCCCCTTTTTGATGAGAAACAGCCCATCGTACTTCCTTTTTTTGGAATTACTTTTGAGCCTTAAAGAGGGGCAAAATCATTTAGGACACGGCCCCTAGGTGGGGCTTAATTGGACCAACACATATTACACATTATGTGTGCATGTAGAGACCCCACCAACACCCAGGTCTTATCTAATACCTTGCTAGTTTTCTCCATTACTTTGTGGGGATGAACATGGAGTGGGCAGTGCTTTAATGAGGTCAGTTTCAGGGTTCTTCGATCTCGAAATGTCTAGCAAAGCCATACATCATATCCAGGACCAATGTCTACCGTCTTTACATAAATACCATCCCAACTAGATACCAACCACTAATCGGGAGGTACTATATGATGTTAGATAGTGGATCTTCAATGCCGCTAAGTACAAAATTCAACGACTTGAATATCGAAAAGGATAAGTACCTTACTCTCTGACTCCTAAACATTACAAACACATCATTTTGGTGCGTTCTGAATTGATGGAACCTAGTTAACATCACCAATTTAAGTGCAAAGTTAATATGGAGCTACAATAGAAAGAAGGAATGGATTTATACGGGCCATATAAGAATCCCAAACACCAAAAGGAAACCTATCACGTCAGTCCTCCAGAAAAGTGATAAGAAAACTCTTCAAAGGAACAAATTTTGTGACCAATTTTTGTTAGTTATTAGTGATTATTATTATAAATAATTTAAAATTATTGCATTTTTTTAATATGGGCAGAGTGTAGAGTTCACTATCAAAAATTGGGCTTGGTCAACTATTGTCCAAATAGCTAGAACTAGTTGTTTTTATAGTTGACCCTTACCACTTATAAACCCTTTAACATTTTCATGTCTAGGCAATATGAGACACTCTAACACTCCCCCTCAAATGCAACTGGAGCTGGACATCCAGTTGTCACTTGAAATATACACAGCGGTAACCGGACCGGGCCGCTGGAACTGGACATCCAGACGGACAACCGGGAAATTAAGAATCTGGTTCAAACCTACTCTGATACCATATTGAATTTTTAAATATATGCAGAGTGTAGAGTCCATTAACAATAATTGGGCTTGGTATGGTTAACCCAAGCTCAATTCTTGTTATAACCCAAGCCCAATTCTTGTTAATGGACTCTACACTCTACCCATATTAAAAATTTAACATGGTATCAAAGCCTTTGTGACCAAGTGGTCATGAATTCAAATCCTACCACCCACCTATTATTTAGCACAAGGTAGAGTGAGCCTGTATAAGTTTCAAGCCCAAAGGGCTTTCACTTGAGGGGGTGTGTTAGTGAATATATCAAACCAATTAAGTTAGGCTCACACAACAGCGCTTAAGCTATTATGGTGAAACGGTTACGTAACAAAACTCACCAAGGAAAATAAAGTTATTGGTCAACTTTTAAAATAAAATAATTAATAAAAGCTGAAGGACATGTGGCATAACTCTACTAGCTAGACAAATCAAAGCAAGCTATTATTCAGAATTTTCTAGACCAAGTAAACACTATAAATTTTTTGTTTACAAGTTATTGTGTTTTCGGTGGCTCAATATCTTTGTTTAACATGAGATAAACTGGAGGGTAGAAGTCATTAGTATCAAACAGCAATAATATTAGTTTTATGATCTACTTAACGGATACGGTACTCTGGTTGAAATTTTACTTGTATCAAATTCATTAAGCTATTTCATATGCGTGAGGCTCACATATGCGTCTTCTGTAGATGGAGGCGGAGGCACTGCACTGCATGTCCTATTATGATTAGGGTCAAACAAAAGAGACCTGTACTCTGCCTTTGGACACAACACTGATATGCCAAAAAGTTTAACGCGAGATTAGTGGTCATGGCGGTGCATGATCAGATCCAATAATTTTTAATGCCGGGAAGTGTACTAGGAGACAACAACATGCATAAGCAAGAAAGGTTGTCGGTGGTGTTTTACAGAAAGAAGGATATTAATTGTTGATCCAGTGATCACGCGTACAATTAATCTTTAACTTAACTTTCCTGATCAACAAACAAAGTGTAATGTGTAGCTTTTGTTTCTTGCTCTGTAGAACGGAGACATTTTGTTTTATACGGGCCGGGTTTGCTAGCTAGGTTGCAAAGTCATTTTAGCTACTTTTCCAACTCTATAGCAAATTTTATTTATTCAGAAAATCCCCGAACATATGGTTCTTATTGTGAGTTCATGTTAGAAACAATACCATTGAATGTTGTATATGTGCATTCACTGGAGACCTCGCACCGAAAAAACTATGGAGCTGTGACATTCATGGGGTCAAAACAAAAGCGAAAACAAGAGGAAAAAAGAAGGAATCCAATACAAAAACGAAAACAAGAGGAAAAAAAAAAAGGAATCCCTTCTCCTACATGTTGATTTAATTTGTTTTTAAGGGCAAAAATACTTCTCGTTATTATAATTAAGGATCTATTAGTTTTTATTTCTATTTTTGTTTTTAAATTAAAAAATTATTTTTTGAGTTTTTAATTTTAGTTTCTTCCGGTTTTATAAAAATGCTTTTTGTTTTCTATTTTTTCATAATCTAAATTAATATTAAATAAATATATATTAGTTAATTAATTAATATTAATTATTAATAAGAATTATGAATAATTTAGTTTAAGATTATATATTTAATTATTTAGAATTATGATTAATTTAATTTTAATAATATAATATAATTTTTATTTAAATATTAATTTTAAAAATAAAATAATTTTAATTTAATAAATTTTAATAAATCTTCTTTAATCGTCAAAAATAAATATTAAAATAAAATTTATTTTATAATTATTTAATAATTTTTTTTACCAATAAGAATAATTTATTTTTAAATTTTATCTAATATATAATTATTATCGGTAATAAAAACTATTACTACATCTAAATTAACAACTAAACAGAAATAAAATTATGAAAACCAAAATTAAAACTAAAACTAAAAACTAAAAGGTAAAACAAAATGGCCCTGAATATGTCTATAACCGAATCTGTGGGGTAGGTAATAATCTTTGTTAAAATTTTACATAAATTTTATTTTATTTACTATGTTCCTTTTTTTTCTTTGTACATTGTGGGACTAACGTGCTTGTGTGTGTCCAACTTAAGTAGCTGATAAATCGGCATCAAGAACATGCATATTGGATTAAGCGTAAACTGTTGCCAACATTCAGAAAATTAGGGAGTTCAAATGAATATAGCTAAGCTAAAGCCTAAAAGTATTCCTTCCTTCTCCACTTTATGGTGTTATCTCTTTTTGATCGTTCCAAGCCCTTGCACCAAAAATAAATAAATAAAACTAAGACAAATAGACAATGCTGAAAGGAGGAGTATACGTGTCCCTCTGGCCTTCGGGCATGCTGTCGTAGGTAGGATACAAACGAAGGTTCAATTGACAAATAAAAAAACACGTATGTATCACAACAATGCTTGCGTGTGCATGTCTATAGATCATGCAGATGGAAGAAGATCAATCAGTGTAAGAGTAAATATACTTTAGGGCTCAACTTGGATTATTTTATTAGCAGCAATGCAATCCCTGTGATCTTCTTGAACATATTCAAACACTTACCCTTGGTTACGACTCAGATTAGGCTCCAATAGTTTGAGAAAGTGATGAGGTGGCTTGGCCTTGGACCCATTCTTGGAACCAGTCTATTAAGATCTAACCAATTGTGATGTTGTTTTCAAGTGTTAAATGATTCGCGTGATATGATAATGACAAGTTAGCTTTACGGTAGTATAGTGTATATATTTATATATATAATATCATATAATGGAATTCGGTGGAACCAAAACATGGAGGTGCAGTGCAGAGGGTCCATACTGTACGCCGAAGACGAAACCGCAACGAACTCAACTGACCTATCAGTTTCGGCGTCCATCTCACGCTTCATAAAGTTGATTTATCGCTTTATTACGGACGGAACGCAACACTTAATTTGTTAAGTATTTTCATCCATTATTACCTAAACATCATAACCATCCAGACTTACCAATAAGAAGGGTAAAAAAAAATCAATGAAGGGGAATGTCACTCTATATGTGAATTAAACTAACTGTTCATTTGCATGTAAAAAAAGATAAAATTTACATTTCAATTTCCGTATGGTTCACACTAAAATAGCAAGAAGGCCAGGGGCCATCAAATGTTCACCCGCGTTAGGACGTCCTGTCTTTCTGGTCACCCACAATCCTACAAGTGGACTCTGGGAGGGTGCTAAAAGCCAGATTTGGCCCATCGGCACCATCCGATCTGAATGCCCTACCCTACCACTAGTCAAAGTTAGATTTCTCAAATATTAGAAGATTCGATGAGGTGACCTTGTGGCCCCACTTTTCTACTACACGTGGGTATATAATATAACCCCGTGAAGCAAAATACGCAACATAACACATACCAAAGTAAAAGTATCATAGTTTCGGTTCTCTGTAGTTCTTTTTTTTTTTTTCATATTTACAGAGTGAAGAGGTTGGGCTGGAATTTGGAAATGATGAGCTTGCTTATTAATAAAGATATTCGAATCAGTCCCCACAATCAATCTCTATCTTTTATCTTTCTCTTCTTCTGCCGAAAATGCTTTGGCGTTTCGACGAACCTAAAGAGGAAAAAGTTGAAAACTGTCCATCATAAGTAAACTACACCATACCATGAGCTAGATAAAATTCTTTTATCTGGAAAAATACAAAATACTAGACCTATGTAGTTAGTGCCTCACAGCTTTAAATGCACAGTACAAATACTGTTTTAATATATAAGTGGAACATAAATGCCCATTGACAACGTTATCTTTTGTTTTCTAACGTTTGCCTTTGTGGCTAAAATTAAAAAAATAAATAAAAGGAAGCATGTCATCTCTTAGGGAACCGTCAAAGATTATTGTTATCTTGGGGAAGAAAACATACTTAGCATGATCAGACACATTCCACTTGTGCATTTGAATCCAGTGGCTTAGTGGAGGACGCAGACCAGACCTTTGTTTCTCTTAAATTTATTTCTTTGTCAAACTCTGGGTTATAGGATTTTGTACAAAGTCAGCCGCCAATTCTAGTATTTACAATACAGAAAATCACAAGTTATAATGTGTTAATATGAAATATTCCGGTTGATTCTGTTAAGTCTAGGCTATCTAAGTCGAGTATAGTATCTGTTGTAGGGGATTTAATTAGATATATTAGTTATTTCAGTTATACGTTTTAGAGTTTGATAATAACTTTTATGGTAAATAGGAATTTTTAGAATTATAGATTTTGATTTTATGAATTGATTATTGGGGGTTTTAATGTTATATAATGTAAATATTGACAAAATGGGTTATATAATTTCAAAAAATTATTTCCCAAGATTAAAGGTAAATATGATTCTTGTTGATATATTGATGGTACTGTAAATATATAATTTTCTATAATAATATTATTACAGTAACTTTCATATCAAATGTATTTTATATTGCCATGGCTATTCTAATTTTTAAAGGTTTGTGTAATTTTTTTCCAATTAGTTAATAAGGTTTTAGTGGCTATACAAATAGTAGCTCCTGTATCGATATATGCATTAATTTTTTTATTCCAAATAATCACTTAAATAAAGGTTGTGTTCGGATTCGGTTGTTAATTTTGAACTTTGAAGTTTATATTGATATAATGAAGAAATTGCTGAATCTATTTCATACTCTGATTCTATTGGTTCTAGGTTATATTGTAATGTTGAATTGAGAATATTGAGTTTTTCTTTAAATTTATTTTGGTTTCATTTTGGACAATTATTTACTTAATATCCTTCCTCTTTACATAACCAACATTTTTTGTTTTGAGGACAATAATTCTTATTTATTTTGTTGTCTTGGGAAATCGTATTAAAATTTCATTCAAAGTTGCTTTCTTATTATATATACAAAAAAGAACACAATTAGCGAAGGCAATTATTAATAATGATTTAAATGGGAACATGGGTATTAAATATTGTGAAGGAATCAGTCCTCAGCTGTGAAAATAACGTCACCCTGAACTAAAAACAATAATTTCTCCACTATATATTGCGCCTGCGCTTGTAAACAAAGCAGCGGCAGAATCATTTTAATCAGTAAAACGGATGGACGCTATACTTCCACGTCGAAACACGGTTCTGTGCATGGCGGGGACTGCCGTTGGTCCATACTTTTCATTTGTTGCTTTATCAAAATTCTTTCTTCTTTTTTGTTTTAATTCTCAAAATTACACAACAAGAAACCTTGATTTATCATTTTTTTAAATTTTATAAATCCTTTATCCCTGGGTTAGGGTGTATTGGAGAAAAAATCCCTGGAATGATTTTTTTCTACTTTTTATACATGTGAAAGCACGAATGTTTTAGAAAGGTTTAAAGATGATAATAACTAGAATTCAATGGCTTAATTTGGGGAGTAAAAAGAGGGTGTGGTCACGCTTCTATCTTATGTTTCACTCCTACCTATCTAATTAACAAAAGCAAACAGAATCGGAGTTAATAGAGGAATCATACATTTCAATCTTGATTAGAAGACCATGCAAACTTAGGATCAAGTGTTCCAAATTCATGAGTAGATTTTGATCGTCATAATTACACTTATGGGATAAAATGGTATATTCAATTCAATTCAATCAAAACCTTGGAACTATGCTCTGAATTAAAAGAGTTGAATGTCAATGACATCCAATTTGCTTAGTTTTCTTTTCAACATCAATCGTTATGTTTGTGGGCCACAGGCTTAAAATCAAATTATTGAAAAGTTCAATCCTCTTTATTTCACAAATTTAATGACATTGATAAGAACCCAACCCAACAAAGCATTGTTCCAACCACTCGTATTAGCATATGATGGTCATTTATTTGCTATCTATCTAAAGTCACTTCTCTTGAAGTCAGTGGTTAATATTCTCATCCCAATTGCACCTTCCTAATCCTTTTCATTTTTTTCTCCCATTGCAAGGCGATTTTGACCGTCTTCTCAATTCTTAATGTATTTATTATGACTAGAATAACTTCAGGAGAAGGAAACTAACGTAAATGGCTGTAGTTCTACGAGAAGCTCGAGTTCTTTCTCCAACCTGCTCCGCGTTTTCCTTTTATCTTTCTTTTCTTTTAATCTGACCCTGTCAAACGCTTTGTAGAGAGAAGATTGACGAGACCTTTTTGCGAACTACAGTTCTTACACCTTTTCCTCTGGGTGGTCCAGATCTTTCATGTGTTATAACCCAGTTCCAAGTGCAAAACTGAGATAGAAGTGTAACACCACGATCATGTGTGGTGGTCGAGAAATATCAAAAGTTGTTCATGTACAGCACGCCACAAGGCGATCTTCGAATTTTGTCTTCACACATTCATTGAAAAAAAAAGAAAAGAAAAGAACGTCTCTTTCTAGAGTTTATTAGCCGCCAATGCCATTGCAGAAACCCCACTTTCCTTAAATATGTAAATCCAACAAACTCCTCAGCTCCATACATCGATCATATACGTTCAAGGTTCAAACTTCATCCCTCTAAGACTAAGCTGTTCGATCATATAGGCCTTACCAGAACTTTAAAGTATCTAATTTAACAAGACTGTTTCAATCTTGCTTCCAAGCTTTTCTAAAATACAAGTGCTAAATTGATCCTAGAGAGAGAGAGAGACACAAAACACGGTGCTACTCCCTTGTCGGAAAGCATCTACTATTTTGTTCATGCGCGTGGGCCCCACCCCTTCAATATCACCCTCCACCACTCTAGGCCTTATTCCTGTTTCTATTAACAATAAATCTCACTCAATTATTATTTCTTTTTCGGAAATATTATCCCTTTTATGCATATTCTTTCCCTTTTCTCTTTCACTCCTCACTCTTCACCCTCATCTTCTCTCTCTAAACGCCCAATCAGGAGGCCTAAGCATTGTATTGACAAGACACAGTTTTTCAAGAACACAACACTGCCGCGGCCTTCCCCCGAAAAAGAAAAACCAAACCCTAACTCACCCCTCCCCCTCTTTCTCTCACACACACTCACTTTTGCTGTTATTATAAGCCTCTCAGTTCTCATCTACCCTCAAGAATTTGTGTCCTCAGATTCTATGGACAGTAAAGACGATCCCGATCCGGAAGCTGAGTTCATCCCCGATTCCAGCTGGTCGCTCACTCCTGACTCCGATACCGTCAACTACTTCTTCCCCGGCGACAGAGATAACAGTATACTGGGAGAATTTGGATGGAATCTTCAGAGCACCGACTTGGAACCGATCCAAGAGGAAGCTAGAGGTCACTTGCTTCGCGAGCTTGAGAGTAGCGGAGCGATGCTGGGGTCGCCCGTTGCTGCTGATGGTGATCCGGCGGCCCCTGCCTCTTCCGGTGGCGGTGGACGTGATGTGTCAACTTCAAATCAACCGTCGGTGTCTTCCAGCTCCAGCGAGGATCCGCCGGAGAAGTCTACTGGTTCCGGTGGGAAATCGCCTGAGATACCGTGAGTGGACACACACACGTACATGTACATATACACAACAAAATCCACGTTACAAGAACTGAAAGGATATAGTCTCTAATATTGTAAATATCTCGAATTCAGAGGACCACAAACGGGTGTCAGAACCGAATTCTCTAGCAATCAGTTCTCTTTGGGGCGAGAAAGAGAGAGGACGGGTGCAAGCAGTTTTGTGTCCGTACGCTCTAGAAACCGTCAAAATCTTTTTCTTTTTTAATTTTGGGTTCATGCAAGTTGGGGGAGAGGTAGTTTCGTAATTTGAGAGAAACCCTGCGGATAGAAATAGAAATTCGTTGGAGTTAAAAGATGCATTTTCAAGAAAAGATAATAATTGAGATCAGAGACCCCATGAACACCGCCGCTATTGCGGCGGGAATGGCGTGCTCTAAAGCCATTCTTCGCTTTCCATTATTTAGAATATATCTAGAAATGTATATTTGAGTGTGTGATCTTTAATTTCTTATCAGTTCACTAACAATGTTGGCGGGAATATGAACAAGACGAAGAAGAAAGTTGCTTTTGTCATTGATTACTTTTAAGCATCTGTATATATACTTACTTTCTTGTTTGCTGTTCTTTTCGGTGCTAGCTAGTTAGATACTAAAGGTGAATAAAATATTATATAAGTTTTCCGTTACAATTCCGGCTTTATCTGCTAGATACGTTGTAACAAAATCTTACAACGTGCTGTTTAAACTTTGAAATCATGCTCATTGACTCAGAGAAATCACTTTGATGTTGAAGAGTAGGGGCTGTGCATAAATTCTGTGTTGTTAATTTATAAATTTTGAACTGATCACTTGCTAAAAATGCATGTACTCTTCTTTACTATAACTAATTTCTCAGAGTTACTACCTTCACTCCTCCACATCTTAAATTTATGGTCTATACACTTCCTTTTTACAACACAACTTCTTTAGGTTTGTTGCCAAGCCTTGCCATTTGAACTAAGGGAACAAGTGAACCTGAGTTCTAAAGGATAGTAGTACCATGTGCTTGTATGAACGAACTTGGTACCATCCATCATTAAAGCATCACATTGAATTCCCTAGCAATTTAGAAGTGTCTTTTCTTTTTTTTTTTCTTCCTTCTGATTTTTGTTAGAATATTATGTCTATTTGCATAATTGTAGGTGGGGTATTTTGTAGGAGTAAGGTCAGAAAGAAGGGACAAAAGCGAATCCGCCAGCCTCGTTTTGCATTTATGACTAAAAGTGAAGTTGATCATCTTGAAGATGGCTATAGATGGAGAAAATATGGTCAGAAGGCAGTTAAAAATAGTCCATTTCCCAGGTATACCATTAACTCTTTAACATCATTCTACGTCTACTCTGTCCGAAGATTATGTTTCTCGTTCCCTTAATTTAGCTTTAATTTGGGGTTAACTCATTTACATACTTTGAATTTCTCGTTTGTATCAATGATTGACATGGAATTTTAAATGTTTAAACAGATCATAAGACTTGTGACTGTTACGTTTTTGATTCGACAAATTGGGAAGTCTAAATTTTACATTCCATCACTCTACATACTTATTAGAATACATAGTGAAGGTAGGTTATGAGGCAAGTTATTAAGCCATTTTGCAGTTGATACAGTATAATTACAACTATTAACAATTGCAAAATACAGGAAGGATTAAAAAAATATCTACAGTTACAATATTGTGATCACTGTTATAATTACAATTTGCAATTTAAGAACTTGCTACGTTGTTTCATGAGGACAAACTCTTAGTCCAAAGTCCTAAGTACTAGATTATGAATAATTGTTTGGAGTTGGTTTTGCCTTGATGTTTACTAATTACATTCTTAAGGTATTAATTCCTTGATGTTTTGGCCTTTGCGCTGGTCACATGTAACTGTATAAATTTACGAGGGAAATGGTCCTCAACTATCACCATGTCTCCAACATCTGCTCCAGAACTATACTCAATTTGACATTCTAAACAAATCGAATGAGATTTATGGTGTGTCATTAGATTTGTTAGTTCCCTTCAAGATCTATACTCGTTGTAAAGGACTTGGCATATGGGCGTACTTGGGTAAGTCTTCTTTTTGATCTATGATGCAAAAATAATGAAATTGTTTAGAAACTTAACATTTAGACAACTATTCTTCAAGCATGTTTCATATTTACAGGAGCTACTATCGCTGCACAAATAGCAAGTGCACTGTGAAAAAAAGGGTTGAACGATCGTCCGAAGATCCTACCGTTGTGATTACTACATATGAAGGGCAGCATTGCCATCACAGCGTTGGTTTTCCCCGGGGAGGAATCATTAATCATGAGGCTACATTTGCCAGCCACTTGGCTCCCCAAGTGTCGCATTTCTTTTATCCTAGAGGCCAGGTAGCTAGAGCGCATCATCCTACTAACGCGCAACAGGCACCAGTTGATGCAGAACCATGTATGGTGTCAGAGGCCACGCCGCGCCATCCATCCGATGAGGGACTGCTTGGAGACATTGTGCATCCGGGAATGCGTGGCAGATAAGATAGAACGTAGTGCACATTTCTTTCTTTACCCAGTTAGATTTACTACTTATTTAACTTCAGTTAACGAATACTGTCTTTCAATCTGTGTGTTTATGTCAGTTTTATAGGGGGGATGTGGGAGAGACTACTATTCATGAAAAGCATTAGTTGTCAATTTCGTACTCATTTAGCGGGAAAACCCACCTTTTACCAGTTCAGAAGGAAGATGCGTACGAGCAGATTGTAAAACGTACAAATGGTTAGTTTATAAAGTCAAGCCCTTTGCATGAAGCATCCATCATTATTGAAAGATCTAGTTTCATTCACGGCCAGTAGGGTGAAATGAATTTGTAATATTTGTTAGAATTCGATCATTTATTACCTTGATTAACAAATTAATGCACTTCAACGCATTCCTCACTTTTTGTCGCCGAAGCGTAAAATGTAATTAGATTGCATATTAAGTCAGAACTCCTGATTTTCAGCTAACAAAGTCTTTGATTTGAGGGTAGATAGATAGAGAACCCGCGTCACTTGACTGTAAATGTTTCTGTTGCCAGACTTCACCTCTACGGATATGGACCACATGTCCACTGCAAAATCTAAGCACGAATGTGAAATATGAGGGGTGATTATATGTTGACTAGATAGATACGTCATAGGTAGAACAATTACCCACACCGTTGAGATAATAGGCCAACGATTATCTAACGTTTGATAGATACCGTGTACTTGTTTTCTTGTGGCGACGCATCATTGCCAGCACTCTTGTTATTGCCTCCAAAGTTGTCTGCTATTGTTGCCTTTGATATCTTTTGCTTAGGGATACCTTATCTTTTTAATAATTGCATCTGTATATCCTTTCTTGAGAACAGAAAGAGAAAACTTTAGGGTAATATTGTGGCTGAAATAACTTTTGTCAATGACCACCCAAATGTTCTTGGACCCTTTCCCGTGAAATGAACATTGTATCGTTCATTTCCAATCATCAGTCTCTTTCACAACTTCTGTTATCCGTTAATGGTATCAACTAACTGAACAGCTAAACTAGAATGTTTTAGGTTATAGATGAAAGGAAGTGGTTACAAGACTAGGGTAACGATGCTAGCTAGCGTGACACTATTGGAACAGTTCAGCTGAGTCCCATCCTTTTCCGTGAGTAGAAAAGTTCAGTTGATAGTCAATAGGTAAAGCTAGAGATAGCTTGGAGCTCCTTGTTGATCATAGTCTTATATCCATCTATGACAGGGAGTCCCCTACACCGGAAGTTTTTCTCAATTCTCATCCGCTATATATTGACCTATCTATGTGGAAAATGTAGTTATATAAGCATCATATTCTTCCAAAAGTTACTTTGTACTTATCCCTACTTCTCTTTTAGTGTAGTACTCGGGAAATTCTAGCAGTTGTATGGTAAGCATTCTATTGTTGGTCGAGTTTACTTTTTGAACTACTAATAAAAATTTTAGATTCCATTTCCCACTTCTTCGAGGACAAATGTGGTTGAGTTAGAAAGTGGATGGACGTTGCTTAAACAAATTCAACTACTTTATTGTGCAATCATTCCTGATTCCTTTTTCAGAGCATGCATGTGGCTATTCTACAGGCCATGTAACATGCAGCATTGGCATAATAACAAGCTACAATTGGTCTAGGGTTGATTGAGCTTATTATCTTGAAATGTTGGACAAACGAAATACCAGACATAAAAGTACATTAGTTGGCGGTGATTAATCACACGAAATTAGCTTAACTTTTTCCCCCTTGTTTTTGGTTGGCAACAGAATTAGGTAGAAAATTTGTTACTCCAAAAGCTTAGATCTCTTAGGGCAAGGATGTGAATTGTCGTGATGAAATGTTTTATCTGCATTTAATTTTCTTCAGAAAAATATATAAGACGCAAGATTCAGTGGTGCAATTTACTTGTCTAGAAAAAAATATAAGTAATTCAATATAAATTATTTATAATTTATTGATAAAAGTTTGTCATACCTATTAAGTTATAGGATTATATGATCATAACGTTTGATTCGCAATAATCTCTATAAATCTATTATATGTAAACGAATCCTCTATTAATTTTAAGTTGTTGAACTTCATAGTTTGTAAAGGAAAAAAGGATAAGGCGAGACTCTGCAATCATTCCTAAATTTTTCATCTTATTTCTTCAATCCATCAAACTTACTCTTCTCTTAAATGAATAGGTCCTGCAGTGAAAATATGTACAGTACAGAGAATTTATGTTACAGTATTGTGGAGATCCATCCCACGAGGAGATCTAGTGGCAAACGACATCTACCTTAGTTAGTTCCAACTCTCAGTCACCTTACCTCCCACACCAGGCCAGATGACCATGTTTCATATTCATACTGAGTATGTTAATGTATCCATAATTTTAATTAAGTTATTTCTGTAAGTATTTCGCTTTTCTTTTATTCATCCAGAGTCGGTTAGACTTCTGTCTATTCTTGCGAGTTCTGGGCGAGGGAGGTACGTGAGGTGATGTTATGAATGTGGACACTGAGAGTACGGAATATCGGTCATAAAGAAGAGAAACGAACTGCCCAACTGAGTGACTTAATTGGCTTCGGTAGCGGTAATTTCGATGTTGCTTCAGAGTCAGCCGACAGTGCTTTTTATGCCCTTTTCTTTTCACCTTTTTCTCTCTCAAAACAAAACCCTAGTAGTAGCAGCAGTACTGCCCATTTCACCGTTTTCATACTCTTTTTCTTGAAGTTTACGCTTCTATCACTACTTTGCATGTGCTTTACTTCCCGGACAATTTTGTCCTCTCCCATATATTCCATTCCAATCGCGAATTCGCTGCAATTTCTCCTTGTCCATGGAAACGAAGTTTCATCCCAAAGACATGAAGCAATGTGCATATTTTATTTATATGCAATGGAAGTGTTTATGTGATGCTTGTAGCCTTTTTCATTATAATAAAATTGACAGGCTTATTTAATAGGTTATTCCATTATTGATCTATTCATTTACAGCAACCAAATCAAATGAGAGAGTTGTTGTATAATCAATGTCTGCTTGGGATTATGACAATTTTTACTTTTAATGTATATATTTTTCTAATAAACTATCTGATTTTTTAATAAATTATTTTCCATTGACTCCCTAAATATCATACCAAATGAGGAAGATAATCAAGATTAGGTTATGGAGTCAATAATTATTTTCCGTAGAGTTTGTTTGATTCCTCAACATTATTTTTTCGTCACATGCATTTGATTGTCAATTATTGCAAAGTATGCATTCTTCAACAATCCGAAAATGAATTAATTTATTTCACATTCGATTTTTTGCATTTGATTCTTCTAGGGCTTGTCACATGCATGTTCTTTAATTTAATTGTATATACTAGTTTATCTTTATAAGAACAGTGTTGTTCATATTATTTTGATGGTATTTGATTGATTGTTAAATCTATCAGTACTTAATAAGCACTTGATGTAGATAGGCATAGGAACCCACTACCACCCCAAAAAAAGAACTCTCATAAAACAAACAATTTCTAACTATTTTAAATGTTCAAATTATTGAACATAACAAGTAAATAATAAGATCTTAGATCCTAACAAATGAATCTAAAAGGACCAAATTGACACTACATCCAATCTTCATATTGCATTTTGTTCTAGCATATTCTTAAAACTCAATCTTCATATAACACAATTCCTGATAGCTAAAAAAACTAGTTGTTAATTGATGAACATACAGATCAGTCAGTATCCAGTTGTGGATTAATCTTGAGAGCTTGCATTATCATTTGGCCCTAGCTTTTTCTGACTTAATGAGTGGCATATTTAAGTTTATAATCTAAAATATAATATTTTAAATTCAAGCAATCAAATGATTGGCCATATGATTATCCCTTTATTATTTTTAGCAGAGAGAGGGTGTCTCCTTCGAATATAGTGTACATTTGTCTAAACATCTCAAGTATAGAAGTAACACAACTTAAACTTGTTGCCTAAAAAAAATAGCTAGTTCTTGTTTCAGGTTTTTAATAACTTTCTTTTGTTTTGCATATATTTTTTTCTTAAGAATAAGGAAAGACTCCTTATTTATGCTATCTGCATCGAAGTTTGTTATAATATCCTAAAAAGGTTTGCTTTCTTGTGTTATAATTACAATGTTGTGGTACCTCTAAAGTTTGGCTTCGAATCTTCCCTTATTAGTAATAGCAATAGGAGAAGAATCCCTTTTGGTTTGTGGTAAGGTGGGGGCTAACAAGAACTACTATTGTAAATATTCAAAACATTATCCAACTTATTCTACTTTCTTTTCCAAGTGTAAGGGCTATATAGCATAAAGAAAGGTCGAATTAGTTTGCAACCTTTTGTCCTAAATTAAGATATTGCAAAGTAAAAGTTTGTGGTAAAATGGGTTTTGAAAATGTATTTATATATGCTTCTTGGGTTGTTAAGATTAAAAGGGAACTTTTAGGTTTGAACATATAGCTTATAAGATTTGTTGTAACCTACTATGCTTAAATTTTAATCACTTCTCAAAATTACAATCTAGCTTTTACTAAATTTTATAATATTTTAGATACCTTTCACATTCACAATTGGAAGACTTTCACATTCAACAGTAATCTTTAATTATTTATTTTTTATGTATTAAGTGAATTATAGAATTTCTATTGCTATATATTGTCAAATTTTAAATTTTAGTCCCACAACCTCTTAGTTTCATGATAGCAATAACATATCAGTTCACTGCACATATTTTTTACAGATTGCAAAATTACTAGTAAATTATTTGGATTTGCATCTAATTGAAGTAAACCAAAAAAGCTTATTACTATTGGGATACTTCAGGTATATTTCTCTAGCCAATCTACTAGTAATTCAAATTGGTTCATTACGTCACAATAAATTTTTTTTAGTTGTTAACATAACCTATATTGTATATGTTACTTCGATGAACAATAAGTTGTCTATGAAAAAGGGATACATTGGATGACTTTTCCTAGATATAGTGATGAATATATAAGTGTACTTGATCTTCTTTTGGAAAGGATTTTTCGAAGGTGTCTAATGGGAATGAAATTTTTTGTTTGTGTAAGAAGTGCTGTAATTATTTGGTATACAAGAAATAGTATACGATCATTTGATTGTTGATGGATTTGCTCTGAGATATGATGGTTGGGAATTTAATAAGGGATCATTAATGGAAATATGGATATGGATGATAATAATAAATGTGATGGAAGGTCTATACATGATAATATAGATGGATTACCACATGAAACGTTTAGAGATATAGATGAAGGTATCAATAATTGTGTAGAAGTTAGTAATTTTCTAAATGTTGATGCTATGAAGTTTTTTATGTTGGTAGAAGAAGGAAAACATGATTTATATCCTAGTTGTCAAAGTTTTTTTGAACTTTCCTTCACCATTTAACTATATATTTTTAAGTTTACCCATAGAATTAGTAATGCAACTTATACTAATCTCATGGGGATAATAAAAGGGGTGTTTCATAATGTAAAGGTTTCTGAATCTTCTAATGCAACAAAGAAACTTGCGAAGGATTTAGGACTTAACTATAAAATGTTTCACTTATTTCTTAATAATTGTATCCTGTTTTAGGAGAATGATGAGAAAGCAATCAGTTGTGAAGTATGTGGTGTATGTAGGTGGAAAAGTTATAGGAGTGAAAATAGTAGAGATCACTGTATAAGCTCAAATATAAGGCAAATTCTAGCAAAGGTATTTAGATATTTTAATTAAAATCAAGGTTGCAAACTCTTTACATGTTTCCAAAATTAGCGACATTTATGAAATGACATGATAAGGGGAATTCTAAATATTGTAATTTAAGGCATTCTACTACTGGCCAAGCTTGGAAAGACTTCAACCAATCATATCCTAATTTTTCATGAGATCCTTGTAATGTCATATTAGCTTTTGTTAAAGATGGATTTAATCCTTTTTGCACAATGAGTGAAAATTTTAATTGTAAATGGCCCATAATTTTAGTAAACTATAATTTAACATCATAGAAAGTTCTGAAATCATAAAATTTGATATTGTCTTCAATTATACCTAGCTTGTCTTCTCCTATAAAAATATAGATTTTTTTATACCATTAACTAAACAGTTAGTAGAGTTATGGGAGTTTCGGGTAGAGACATTTAATGCTTCAACTAATCATTCATTTAAGTGTAGCTTTGTTATGTACAATTGGTAACTTTCTAGGATATGTAATGTTGTTTGAATAGAGTACATAGAGAAAGTTAACATACCCTAGTTGTAATTATGAAACTTTTTCTTAATATTTAAAACATAGTAAAAAAAACTTGTTATCTCAATCATTAGAGTTTTTGGATAGAAACCATTTTTGGAGGTACAATAAGAGATCATTCAATGGTGATATAGAGTTGGGAGAATATCAATTCCTTTTGTCATGATTTGATGTATTAGAGCTTATTAATAGGTATCATAATTTTTTAGGTAGGAAAATAAGTAAAGGAAAAACCAGGAGATAATCCTTGGAGGAAAAGATCTATATTTTTTGAATTGCCTTACTAGAACCATAGTGGGAGACAATATAACCTTGATGTGATCCATATCAAGAAAAAAATATGTGATAATGTTCTTAGAACTTTATGGGAGATATTAGGCAAGTCAAAAGATCATCTTAATCTATGATTTGATTTAAAAGAAATCAGGATTATAAAAGAGTTGTAGCCAATCAAAGTATATGACTATTATGTGTCACTAATTTAGACTTGCTTTTACTTGATCCCAGAAGAGAAAGAAAACTTATGTTTTGTTTGGAAGAATGTGAAACTACTGCAAAGTTTTGCATCAAATATTACACGATATTTTGATTTTATTAAGAGAAATATTAGGATACAAAAGTCATGATGCTCATATTATTATACAACACTTACACCAATTTATTGTTGCACCAAGAAAATTTGTTGTTCTTTTTGAGTAAGATGGGTGCTTTTTTCAAAGGGGTATATAGTAAAGTCTTCAAGCAATGGGATCTTCTATAAAAGAAAATTTGTGAAAGTTTTATGTCAACTTGGAAACAATATTTCTACCTTGTTTTTTTGACATATTTGCCTATTCATTTACCAAAACAAATTAAATATATTAGACTAGTGCATTATTACTCTATTTATTTTATTGAGAGGCATTTGGGTAGGTTAAAAAGATTTGTTCGTAATAAAAGCTAGCTGAAAGGGTCTATAGCTAAAAGATACTTAGCCAAAGAGTATGCAAATTTTCTTTATATTTATATGCATCATGAGGTAAGAAAAAATATAATAGGTATCTGGAAGATGATGACAACACAAATCTTGTTGAAGTATCATCTTCATTTTTTTTCTCCAAAATTTAGATATCCTGTTGGAGGGAAAGGGTAAAAGAAAGGCAAAAAAAGTCAATTTAGACTTAAATACCTTACATCAAGCTCATCAATATATTATATTTAATTCAAATGACAAAGAATAAGTTGAGAAGTACATTAGGTAAGGTACAACTATTTTTTTTATCCATCTCAAGATTGTTTTTATTCTTACCATAATAATTAACATATATCATTCTTTGTAGGGAGCATCACAATTTGAAATAGAAAATTGATAAAAGAAGTAAATGGGCAAGGGCACAAGATCATTTCAAAGAATTTCCCCGTTGGTTTTAGAAAAAGAAGATATCTTGTAATAAATCATTAAATCATATTTGTTGGTTGTCCAAAGGCCTTAATAGTGTGGGAAAGAAGCATTCTGGTTATGTTATTAATGGATGCAACTTTATGACTAAAAAATAGGTTGCAAGATGTAAGAGTCAAAATAATGAAGTTTCTTTAACAACATTAACTTTAAGTTTTGCATGTTATAGAGACCAAATCCAACACTTAGAAATGTGAATTACTATGGTACAATAGAATAAATTGTTGAAGTAGATTACTAGGAACAATCCAGTGTAGTGTTGTTCAAGTATTTTTGGTATCAAGAGGAGAAAGATGATTGTAGGCTTAATCGAGTAAACTTAAAAAAGTTATTTTATATAGAGGATCCTTTTGTATTGACCAACCAAGTAAATCAACTATTTTATGTAGTTGATTGTCTTAAGAAAGGTTGTCAATATGTAGATAAGAAAGTACCTAGGTATTCATTTGATGTATCTTTGGATGACAATGAAAATGTTGAAGAAACATATTAGAGAAAACCAAATCACTATGTCAATGATTTCTTTAAAAATGATAGTGATGTGGATCCTAATTGGTCTAAAGAGGATTTAACTATAGACACAATAAACATACCTCCAAATATCTTAAATATCGAAATAGAAAATGATGATGATGAAGAAGATTCGGAATTTGAGGACACTGATTGCTATTAGATGAATATTGATAAATAATTTGTTATAGAAAATCTTTAACAAATTTTCTTTTTTATTAAAAATTTAATTTTCCTTACTATATGTTTTAATAAACTTTATTAATCTAACAATTGTTTATTTTTATAGGTCTTTATAATGAAAAAAAGGAAGAACCAAACATATGAAACCAAGTTCATTGCAATAAGGCCTATGACAAACTTTTTAAGAAAGTAGTAGAAGAAGACTCATTCCTATGAACTAAGAGATTTACTTGACTTGTCATATGGAGAGTAAGAGTATTTGGGTGATAGTGAAGAGCAATACCAAATCACTAAAGAAAAAATACCAATAATAATATCTAAAGATTTTCCATGAAAAGGTATTAAGTTTTCTCATTTATTTTAGAATATATACGTGTGTTTATTCTACTGTTAAATTTGGTTTACACGTAGTTTCCATAGAAATAGTTATTAATATTCCTCTTTGTATTATGAATGTAATTCTTTTCTAATTATTAATATAGATAAATAAACTTATAATTTGTTCTTTTCCATTATATGGTTTTAACACTCACAAATTTAATAAAAAGAGAAGGACCAATCTTCTAATAAGAATGGCATACCACAACCTTTATGTCCTTTAGGTAGTGTTATTAAAATTTTAAGGAAGAAAAAATAAACGAAAATTGTTAAGGAACAACCACAAGTGGCATATGTAAGTGGAAAGGATGAACATATGAAAATGTAGTTGAAGGCAAAGTAGTGGAACATATTGTTAAAAAAGAGTTTACTTTGATAAAAGCTACTAATTAAAATTATATAACAATAATTAGAACCATATGAAAATATAGTAGAAGGACAAGCTTCTAATATTCCCATAAAAGTGATTGCAGTACAAGAAAATGGAAATGATATAAACAAGATGTGACAGAAATTGCTACTGCTCAATGCAAAGGTAATCATATATTATACTATCATTTAAATGATTTTCCTAATTTATACTAACTGAATACTTTTTTTGAATATATAATTTGAAAAAAAGTGAGAGGCCCAACATTGCTTAAGGAGGTTAATGTAAAACCTGTGGAAAATTCTTGAAGAAAAAAGATTTATGGAACAACGCAAACTAACTTTATTTAATGCTGTTAATTAGGTAGTTGGTCCTGATGAGAAGACACTAACTGCATTCACACTTTTCTTAGGTATTGTGGATCGTAAACAAATAACCTATTTAGGAATATGTAAATGTAAGAAATCATTATATTAATACTCCTTTCTATATGATTTATGAAATTTAAATGAATATTTATTTCATTACAGAAGAGGTATATTATACCATTAGAAGGCAAAGAATGGACTTCAAAGACTATTGGAAATGCATGGAGAAGTTACAAGTCTAGAATAAAGCAAAACCATTTTAAACAATATGTGACAATTGCAGAAGAATGGTCAATCATCCCAACTATATAAGAAACAAAAAGTATTGGAGGAGCTCATTTCTCATTGGAACCACTTAAAAGTAAAGATATGACATTTGTCAGTACGTTTTACAAATTAGTTTCATGACATCTAATTAATATAATGTTTCAGTAAATAGCAAATTGCTGAAATAATTATTCATATAAGAAAAAAACAAATTGAAATGGACAAAATTGGTCCTAAGAGTTTTACAAGTATTTATGCTAATTGGTAAGTTCTTTAATGAGTTATAATCTATCAACTTATTTCAAAATTTTAATTAAAAATTGTTTCTATGGATATAAAAATAAAAGAGAGGATAAAATTCCACTCTCTAATATAGAAAAGTATCTTGCAACTTATACAAAAAATCTTAGAAAAGTGTACAAGTAAGCAACTATAGCTATAAGAGAGAAAACTGTGAGTAGTGTTTGTAACAATTTTTTATATTATTGCTATTTTCATTGAGATACCCATATTCATTGCTCATTGTATGTGTTTTTTATCTTATTGTGTTTTGTGCTATTCATATCACCTATATTCCATTCCATTTATTTTTAATTATTAATATGTTCTTCTTATCAAAATGATTTATTTCTAGAATAATTGTAATTCTAGTAGGTTTCTTTAATATTATATATGATGCTTGCATTTATTAGTGCGATTGTAAATATCTTTGTTTCTTGTTTGAAATATAGGTGTTGTCATTATGCTTTGTAGCTCCCATAAATTGGAAATTACATTAGATAGGGTTGATTAAAGAAGTAACTCAAAACTTTTCTTTTATAGACTCACATAGATGAATTGCATAAAGAAAACGATAGTCAAAAGCTTAATGAATTTGTGTTTAATATGAGAGTGATAAGGCCTAGATGTAATAAACTATTTAAAGGGGTGTGAAATTATCTAGCGTGAAAGGAAATAATATGGTGAGTGAGGCTTTGTATAAAGTTCCTAATGAGTGTCTACAGTCTACTCAGATTACATTAGAAGTTTAAAAGGGCTGAATGAGCAAGGAATTAGAACAAGAGAGAGTTGAACTCTTGGAAATGAAAAGACAACTAGAATGTGATAAATTAAATAGAGAAGAAATGATGGAAAATGTTCCCTCTCATTCAATCTCAATATGGGCAAGCTAACACTAGTAAAATAGACACGCCTTTTAAATTTATTACACCTAGTCAATCAAAAAGGGAATATTTTATTATTTTAAATTGTATATATCAACACGAAGAGTATTAGGTGAAAAAGTTCGTCGACTCACTGTTGTTATACATCATTTTGTTGTCTTTTCTATTAAGGTTAATTGTTTACTTTCAATTTTTCAAATCTAATGAACCTAATACGGACTAAAATGTTCATGAATTTTGAATTTGTTTATAAAAGGAATTGAATCATTTTGTTATTAGTTTTTGAACTACATTAATTTTCTTAATTAATTGCAAGTCACAATAAAGTAGTTAGAGTTTTGTTTTTTTAGATATATCAACATGTTTATGAGCATATTAGTTTTAGAATAATTCTATTTTACTTATTTTTTTGTAGGATGGTGATGATTAGGATTGGATAAGGAAGTACATGGTGAAGGATCTCAGAGTGCTTGTACATATTGGTTTGTTATATATTTTGGTTAATAGAATTATATTTATGGACTAGAGGAAGATAATACATACACATATTTTATCTATTGATTTTGGTTATTGTAGTTTAGATATGTTATAGTTTGAATTTCACAAGTCCATATAGACTATATGATAGCATATATAAATGCACTTTTTGGTTATTGACATTTGGAAGTACACATTTAAGGAAATAAATTAATGTATGTATTATCTCAATAAACATTAATGTATGGATGGATGTTGTGTACTCAATATATGGATGGATGTTGTGTACTCAAGGAAAGAGTCTACTTTTACATTAACATTTTATTGCTAATGAAAGAATAAACTATTGAATTTGTTATTAGATATTATTAACTGAAAAATACTTTATTACCTTTTAAAAACTCGAAATGGTGCTATATTTATTTAGTATTATTGTTGTAGTTTGTAATTGTTTTGTTGCTTTAGCTAAACCTTGAAGCAACATTACTCATTTTGTAACGTAATCAAGAAATTTTGTTGCCTTGTACTTATAACAATGCTGCTTTATTTAACAATATAAATTATGTTGTGTTAATGAAAAGGCAACTATAATTACACTTTTCTTTGTTACTTATTGTGTTTTTTGTTTTAGTAACTTGAACCTAATTAATCATTTTATATGAACTTATTCTATATTTTCATTCAATGCAGATTTATTTGATTTACATTCTAGTGGAATTTAGGTAGTGAGGGACATTTCAGTTGGTGGCCAACTTGATTTACATATTTATACGAATTTTATTTGTAAAAATTATCTCTCTGATCTAGCTGAATGTATTCAGTCACAAAGTTTGAATGTTCTAACTTTCATTTTTGGAACATCCTTATATTTCACTCTCTTTAAATTGCAAATGTTTCACAAATTAAAGCTAATTGTTAGGTCATCTTTGTGCATGTATTTTACTTGTTCAGCCCATTCCACACTCTTTTCATTCTCTAAACATTGTGTTTACAAAGACTTAGAGTATAGATCCATAACGTATTTGAGAAGCAACAAATGAATAAGTTATGTTTTAATGTTTCAGGAACCTGATTTCAAAGCTTACATATGATGTTAGTAGGGATGTTAGCCTTATTATGTCCAAAGTTTTTGAGCCTTTACTTTATTTCCAGCCAAAATATAAGTTTGCATTTTATTTGCTTCTTCAAAGTTTGAATAAATTCACCTTAATTTAAATATCCATCACATTCTTATTAACCCAAATAAACCATAAATCTAAGAAAAGGAAAAAACTAAAATGGTTAACAAAATGACAACTAACAAGGAAGGTTTGAATGAGCCAAAGAAAAGAAAACTTTAGTTAAGCTTAAATAATACAATTACCCACCATAAGATCAGTACCTGAAAGAAGTGCAGCTTATAAACTAATTATTACATCAACATCATCTATTGATAGACCATTAACAAAGAATTTCTCTAACCAATTCAAAGCTAATCCACATTAGCTATTATCATAAGCCCTATATAAGTTCAACAAATAAAATAAGGTACAAGGTTAAGTAAAATGGCTAGAAAGAAATTAAGTATAAAAGCAAACAGTGGGACTCTTAAATCCTAATCTAAATAATCATCCTGAACTACTACATTAACACAATTTTGTATAAGTCAAAGTTGCCATTTCTGACTCATACCAATAAACTAGGACTTAATATGACTTATGTAATGTATACATGTACTCAAATACATTGTCTAGCTTCTTAATGCTTTTATAACTCTTTAATATGTTAATGATTGTTCCTATAACCTAACTATGATCTATTTATACCTAAAAGTAATTCAAATGGTTGTTTTACATAATTATTCATTATAAAAACTATTTTCAGACACATTTGATTAGTTAATCTCTTACCTTTAGCCAATTTATATATATTCAGTTATGGATAGTCAGTCCCTTAGACAAATATATTACACTCATTATATAAAATTTTTATTTCAAAGTTTGGCTAGCATATACAAGCCCTCATGCTATCCAAAATCCTACATAATTTAACTTTAAAAAATATTTTGAATTATCAATTTTCAATACTTTAAAGTTTTCAAAGTATTAAAAACCCAAATTTGAAAAAACTTGACCTAAAATCATTTCAAAAGTTTTTTAACTCCTAAATTGGAGATGTTGACACGACCCGCTCTTTTGGGCCGTGTTGGCATTAAGGAATGGGTAGGCTTAATGCCACCAAAACCCGTAGTAAGCCCAACTTTTCTATATTCTACCAAAAATCCGTCATGAACCATTCATTTATCTGATAAATCCTTATACCTGCTTAATAGGTTGTAAGAAGTAAGGATCTAAATCTACAATGCTCACATTCAACATCTACTTAAAAACAGCTAATCTATGACCATCTCAAATCATCAACTGACATCATTCTCAATAACATAGTATATCCATACATGTTTTATGTACAT
>JAOSBP010000003.1:13385566-13410283 GCA_027563825.1 Erythroxylum mucronatum
GGGGGGGGGGGAGGGGGGTTAAGGTTAATGACTTAATAAGAATGGTGGCATTAGGCAAGAAAGAATCCATAGATAGTTAAAAATTAATAGGTAAAGACAGGAACAGGAGGGTAAAGAAGAGATTTAAACAAGGCAGAGTGAAGTAGTGAGAAGAAGAGGAGATGACTGGACAAATAAAGAAGGACAATGCAGGTGAAAGCAATGAGGGAGAAGTAAAAGAAGCAAGCTTCTATAGCTACAGTGCTTCATTGTAGAAGAATCAAGCACGAATCTCATGTAAAAGGCCTAAGAACTTTAATGCTAAAAAATATTTAAATCTTAATAAGTTTTTTTGAAAGCTAAAAAAATATTTCAATTATTTTTGAAAGGATCATGAATAAAATTACAATAAAGATTAAAATGAATAAGATAAGATTATAATAAACATTAAAATTAACTCCAAGTTTTATAAGTTCTAAAGACCGAAATCCAACACTTTGAATGTGAATTACTATGGTGCAATCGAAGAAATTATTGAAGTAGATTAATAGGGACATTTTAGTGTAATGTTGAACAAATGTTGTTGGTATCAAAAGAAGAAAGGTGATTTTGGGCTTATTCGAGGAAACTTTAAAAAATTATGTTATATGGAGGATCATTTTACATTAACCAACCAAGTCCATAAAGTATTTTATGTAGTTGATTGACTCAGGAAGGTTGCCATTATATGGAGAAGAAGGTTCCTAATTACTTATTTGATGTATTGGATGACAATGAAAATGTTAAAGAAATATACTGGGGAGAACCAAATGATTTCTTTAGAAATGATGGTGACATGGACCTAATTGGCCTAAAGAGGATTTACTTACAGACACAGTTAACATACCTCCAAATATCTTAATTATCGAAATAGAAAATGATGATTATGAAGAAGGTTCAGACTTTGATGACACTAACTGGGATTAGATAGATATTAATCAATAATTTGTTATAGGTCTCTAGTTTTTTTAAAACATTTTAATTTTCTATACTATATGTTTCAATAAACTTTATTAATATAACATTAATTATTGTTATAATTCCTTTTAATGAGAAGAAGGAAAGAAGCAATCATATGCGACCAAGTTCCTTGCACTAGGGTTTGTGAAAAACTTTTTAAGAATGTAGTAGAAGAAGATTCATGCCTATGAACTAAAAGATTCACCTAACTTGTCACATAAAAAGCAAGAGTATTTGGATGATAGTGAACAACAATACCAAATCATCAAACAGAACATATTAATAATAATTTCCAACTGTGACCATAAAGAGGTATATGTTTTCTCATTTGTTTTAACACATATATATACGTTTATCTTACTATTAAATATTATTTACATATAGTTGTCCTAGAAATAGTTATTCCTAGTCCTTTTTGTATTGTGGATATAATTTTTTTCTTATTATTAATAAATAAAATAAACTTATAACTTTTTTTCGTTTTCCATTCCATGGTTTTAACTGTTACAAATTTTAATGAAAAGGGAAGGACCACTCTTTTAAGAAGAATGGTAAACCACAACCTTTATGTCCTTCAGGTAATATTGCTAACTTTTTAAGGTGGAAAAAATACAAAAGAAGCTTGTTAAGGAACAACCACAAATGTGAGGAGATGAACTATGTGAAAATGTAGAAGGTGAAACACTAGAAGCAATTTCTCAAAAAGATTTTGCTTTGCTAAGGTGGCAAGAGCTATAGATTAAAATTATAAAACAATAATCAAAACCACATGAAAATGTAGTTGAAGGCCAAGCTTCTAATCTTCCTTTAAAAATGATTGCAATGCAAGAAAATGAAAATGGTATAAGCACGGATCTGACAAAAATTTCTACTGCTTAATAAAAAGGTAATCATATATTATATTATGATTTAATGAATTTTCTAGTTTATAAAAACTTTAATATTGTTTTGAATATTGAATTTGTAAAGAAAAATGGGAGAGGTCCAACTTTGTTCAAGGAGATTTACGCAAGATCTATAGAACAACACAAACTAATTTTTTTCAATTTTTTAATTAGGTAGCTGATCCTGATGAGTAGATGCTAACTGAATTGACACTTTTCTTGGGTATTATGGTTCGTAAATAAAATCTTGTACCTCTAAATCACGTCAATTGGTGCTAGATTCCTAAAGAACCTATTTGGGAATATGCTAATGTAAGAAACCATCATACTAATACTTATTTCTATTTGATTAATTAAATTTAAATGAACTTTTATTTCATTGTAAAAGAGGTATATTCTACCATTAGAAGGTAAAGAATGTACTTTGAAGATTCTTAGAGATGTATGGAGAAGTTAAGAGTCTAGACTGATGTGAAAGCATTTTAAACAAATATGATAGATACAAAAAGAATGACCAATCATCCTAACTTTAAAATCAAAGAAGTCTTTAAGGAACACATTTCTTATTGAAACCACCCAGATGCAAAAGGTATGAAAATTATTAGTACATTTTACAAATTAGTTTCATGACATCTAATTAATATAATATTTCAATATATAGTCAATAGCTGAAATAAATATTCAAAATTGAAAACGACAAACTAAAATTCACATATCTAGTCTTAAGAGCTTTGCTAAGTTGGTAAGTTTTTCAATGAGTTATAATGTATCAACTTATTTCAAAATTCTACTTAACAATTGTTTCCATAGATAACAAAATGAAAGACAACATAAAACTACAATCTCTAATGTTGGAAAGCATCTTGTAAGTTACAAAAAAAAAAATCTTGAAAAGTGTACAAGTAAGAAACTAAAGCTATAAGAGAGCAAATTATTAGTGGTTTTTTTTTCTTACAACAATTTTCTATATTATTGTTATTTTCATTGAGATGCCTAGATTTATCATTCATTGAATATGTTTTTTATGTTATTATGTTGTTGCTCTATTTATATCACCTACATTTCTTTTTTTATTATCAATCTTATACGTGTTTAAATGTTGATTCATTTGATCTACTACACTTAGTGATTAATGCCTTAGAAATGCTTAGGATACTCAATTTGACTCATATTTGGTTTTAGGTATAGTTTGGAAGTGAAGGAGTTAAAGTGACCCGAAAGCATATGCAATAAGTCATCTTCTCAATGTTGACACTCACTTGTCCTCGTGAAATAAGAAGGAGAAGAATTAGAACAAAGAAGAGAAGACTTGGAGAAGGTTAGAGGAAAAACCCAGTGCCATGATTATGACATAAACTTATCACACAGGCTATGATCAATCGTGGCCTACGCGATGATATCTCGGGGAATGCTTCCGAACTCAACTTATTGAGGGTTATTTCGGACATTTTAGGCTGGGTAAAACCTAGTTTTTACCCTAATTGGAATGAATTATACAAGGAAAAGAATGAAATCTTGAAAGGGTGCCTCCATTCTTGCGACATTTTTGGCTGAACCAAATGAGCCATTCTTGCGACAATTTGGGCTAAACCGAAGGAGCTTTCGGGAGACAAAAGATAGGAGGGCGATGAAGTTCTCTAATATAGAGAGACTCAGGGAGAGGTAGCTTCTCGACATTGATTCGGAGGCGACATCGACATGGATGACTTGATTAATTGTATTTCTCCTTGTATTTTTGTTTCTTTCTCTCTTTATAAATTGCTTATATTATCCTATGTTTAATGTTTGAGTGTTGTGTAAGAATGATTGAATGCTTTATTTGATTATTTTTATGTAAGAATCCATTGCTAGAATTGAATACAATACGTAATTGTTATTTTTCTGATTCATTTGTAGTGACTAATGATTTATAATCATTAGGGATAACATAACCTAGGTTAAATAATTTGATCTTGTGTGATTATTGCTTAGATTGGTCTGTTCTTCTCACTTGTAAGGCGGCTCTCTGATTAAACTTAGCAAGCGTCTCCTAGGTTTTTCGATAGATAGGGTTAATTAATGAGCTCTACTTAATTAACTAGGACTTAAGGAAATGCCGAGATTAACAAAGCTTGTTATTAATCTATGACCAATAGTTCAAGGAGAGGTAAATGAACAACAAATCAATGAAATATGTCTAATTAGGTTTACGGTTGAGATTGAATCAAAGAATCGGGTCACCACAGAATTTCCCATTTTTATCATTTTAAATGTTTCTTTTAGTTGTTTTCACTAGGTTAGTTTTACTTTATTTTGTTATTAAACCAAAACCCCCAAAAGACCTAAATATCTATTAATTTCATTTCAATAACTTTACACACACTCTCTATGGGATCGACTTAGACTTACCACTGCTATAGCAGTAGTCTAGTTTATTTTGACTAACGTTACGACGCACTACGGTCACAATCTATTCTCCTTATCAAAATGAGTTATTTCTAGTATAGTTAGAACTATAGTAAGTTTCTTTGTTTTGGGTTTTCAATATAATTTTTGTGATTATGGTTTGTAATTTCTATAAGCCTAAAATTACACTAGTCAAGGTCAATTTGATTGCAGAAGAAACACAAAAATTTTCTTTTTTAAACTCACATTGAAGAAGTGCAAAAAGAAAATGATAGTCAAAAGTTTGATGAAGTTGTGGTTGATATGCTAAATTATTTGAAAGAGGTGTGAAATTATCTAGCATAAAAGGGGATAATATGGTGAGTGAGGTCTTGTGCAAAGTTCCTAATGAGTATCTGTTGTCCATTAAGATTGCATTAGAAAAAGAGATGATCTAGAAAGTAGAAGTTGAAAAGGAGAGAATGAGAAAGGAACTTCAACAAGAGAGCTAAACGCTTGGAAATGAAAATGAAATTAGAATAAGATAAAGTAGAAAGAGAAGAAATGATGCAACAAATATTCTCTCTCATTCAATCTCAGCTTGGGCAAGTTAACACCATTAACATAGACATACTTTTAAAATTGATTACACCTAGTTAATCAGGAAGGAAATATTCTATTCCTCTAAATCATACATAGGTGAAAAAGTTCCTCAATTCACTATTGTTATACATCATTTTGTTGTCTTTTCTATTGAGAATAAATCTTATTTTCTCATTTACAAATCTAGTGAAACTAATGTGGATTGAAATGTTCATGCCTTTAGACTTTGTTCATAAAAAGAACCGAATCAATTTGTTGTAAGTTTTGGAACTACATTAATTGTTTTAATTAAATTTAGTCACAATAAAGTTCCTAGTATTTCATTTTTAAATATATCAACATGTTTATGCGCATAGTGTTTATGAGCATAGTGGTTTTTGAATAATTCCAACTTACTTTTTTTTATAGGAAGGTCATGATTAGGATTAGATAAGGAGGTACTTGGTGCAGTATCTTACAGTGCTCACATATATTGGTTTTGTTAAATATTTTGGTTGATGCAATTATATTCTGTATGGACTAAAGGAAGATAATATAGGTGGGATATTTTAGCTATTGATTTTCAGCTATTGTATTTTAGATATGTTAAAGTCAAATTCCACTAGTCCATATAGACTATATAATAGCATATATAAATGTAATTTTTTGGTCATTGGCATTTGTTAGTACACATTTATGTATGTATAAATAAACACTAATATATGTATGGATCTTGCCAACTCAATGAAAAGGATATACTTTTACATTAACATGTTATTACTAATGAAAGAATAGATTGTTGCTTTTGTTATTAGATTGCTTAAAAGAATTACTTTATTACCTTATAAAGACTCAAATTGTTGCTATAATTTGTAATTGCTATACTGCCTTAGTTAAAACTTGAAGCAACATTATTCACTTTTTTTCCTAATCAAGAAATTTTATTGTCTTATAGTTATACCAATGCCACTTTATTTGGCAATATAAATTATGTTCAATAATGATTGCACTTTTAACTACGCTTTTCTCTATTACTTAATGTCTTTTGGTCACAGTGATTTGAACCCAATTACTCATTATTAATAAACTTATTATATATTTTCATTTAATGTTTATTTATTTGAGTTTTGTACTAGTGGAGTTTAGGTAGTGTGAGGGACAATTCAGTTAATGGTCAGCTCTATGCTCATATTTATATGAATGTCATTCTCTATAATAATCTCTCTAATCTAACTGAATGCATTTAGGCGTAAAGTTTAAATATTATGACTTTAATTTTTGGAACATGTTTATAATCTCTTTATATTGCATATATTTCACAATTTAAAGCTAATTTGGAAATTGGTAGGTCACCTTTGTGCATATGTTTTACTTGCTCAGCCTATTCCTCAATCTTTGGCCAATTGTTCTCTAATCATTGTATTTACAAAGACTCAAAGCTTGGATCTGTAATGTATTTGAGAAATAGCAATTAAATAAGATATGTTTTAATGTTTCAAGAACCATATTGCGAAGCTTTACAGATGATGTTGGTAAGGATATGACCCTTAATTTTATCTAAAGTTTTGAGCCTTTACTTTATTGCTAACTAAAATATATGTTTGTATTTTATTTGTTTTATAGACACTTATATTTGAAATTTGAATACCTTCACTTTAATTTAAATATCCATCATATTCTTATCAGCCAAAATAGACCATGAATATAAGAAAAGGAAAAAATAAAAGGGCTAATAAAATGACATAACAAGGAAGGTTTGAATGAGCCAAAGAAAATAAAATTTTAATTAAGCTCAAATAACGCAATCACCCACTTGAGATTAGTACGTACAAGAAGTGTTAGTTATAGACTAGTTATTATATCAACATCCTCCATTAGTATACCACTAACAAAGAATTTCTCTAGCCAAATTCAACGCAAGCCCACATTAGCTATTGTCATAAGTCCCATACAAGTTCAACAAATAAAATAAGGAAAAAGATTAAAGAAAATGATAAGAAAGAAATCAAGTATAGGAGCAAACATTGGGACTCACGAATCCTCATCTAGATAATCATCCTGAATTAGTACACTAACACAATTTTATATAAGTCAAAGTCGTCATTTCTTACTCATACCAATTAACTAGGACTTAATATGATTTCTACAATATATACATGTACTCAAATACATTATCTAGCTTCTTAATGCTCTTACAAGTCTTTAGTATGCATCCTATAATTGTGATCTTTTTATACCTAAAATTACTTCAAATGGTTGTTATACATAATTATTCATTATGAAAACTAGTTTTCTGGCACATTTGATTAGCTAATATGTACCTTCAACTAGTCTATGTATATCCAGTTAAGGTCAGTCAGTCCCTTAGCCAAACATATTCTACCTATTATATAACTTTTTATTTTTATGTTTGGCTAAAATATCCAAACCCATATGCAATCCAAAATTCTACAAAATTAAACTTTTAGAAATATTTTGAATCATCGATTTTCAATATTTTAAAGTTTTGAAAAGTATTAAAAACCCAATTTTGATTAAGAAATCAACCCAAAATCATTTCAAAAGTTTTTAAAATTAACTTAAATATCAAGAATTTGTCTTTAAAGCTCAAAAACATTTCTCCTGATTATAAAAGGAAAATGAATAAGATAAGATTATAATAAAGACTAAAATGATTTGTTATATATGGAATAACTTTAATATTTCTTATTATTAATCCATTTGACTTGAATTGCTTGAAGCTCTCTTGAATTATATATGTGCTCCACTTTGCTTATTTCTTTTCATCCTTTGATTACCTAAATAATTCAGTCACTCATTTGATCATTTTGTCCTTCTAGTTAAACTTGATTTTTCTTTTTTCTCTTTCAAAGATGGAAGTTAATAAATTTACCAAGAAAGGAAGTCTAAGGGTGTAAAAAAAGTAGATAATTATAGCAGCTTATACAAGATCAAAGTTGAATAATCTAACCCTCATATACTAAACTTATTAATAGGAACTTGATGTAGATAGGTAATGGAATTTGAACCTAATTACTCATTATGTATGGTCTTATTTTATAGTTTCATTCAATACAAATTTATTTGGTTTATGTTCAAGTGGCATTTAAGTAGTGAGGGACATTTCAATTGGTGGCTAGCTTTGTGCTCATATTTGTATGAATTTAATTACAATAATAATCTCTCTAATCTAACTAAATGCATTCAGACACAAATTTTGAATATTCTAGCTTTCTTTTTTGGAATATCCTTAAACTCCCTATATTGTATATGTTTCACAAGTCAGAGTTAATTTTGATACTATTAAATGACCTTTGTGTATGTATTTTACCTGCTCAATCCATTTCATAAACTTTGACCAAATTTTCTCTAAGCATTGTATTTTATAAAGAATCAGAGCTTAGATCCATAACATATTTGAGAAGAAACAATTGAATAAGTTATGTTTTAAATTTTTAGGAACATGATTACAAAGCTTACAGGGATTTTACCCTTAATTTTGTTCAAAGTTTTGAGCCTTTTCTTTATTTCTAACCAAAATGTAAAGAAAGCTGTAGGGAAATCTTTACTTAACCATATTAACTTTCTTCAAAGGACTTTATAAGCTGATGCCTTAAATATTTGCAATTAAGATTTGTTATTAAAGCTTTTGGAATTATACCTCTTCCAAGTTATCCTATCTTCAATTTCTTGTTTTGTCTGTAATAAAGGGGAGAGAGATGATGATTGATAAAAATTCTAATTCTCCAATGCCATTCTTCACCAGAGATGATCAATTCCACGTTTGATTTCAAGGAAATGAAGAGCTTGACATTTTTAAACCAAAAAATATTATGAACCTGACCTGGTTCATTTCAATTATCAAACTAAAACCATGTTCTTTTTTTCATTCTTAATGATGAATTTCATTTCTCGTCCCATGTTGTTTCTCAACTTTCGCATTTCATTGAGAGTCTAAGAATTATTTTTCTTAGCTTTGATTCCCTAAAATCTAGATACAGGTACATATCCATTTTATCTAAATTGATTCTTAGTCAATAAAGAGCTTACATTTCTTTTTAAAAATTAACATTTTGTTGGTGTTCCTTATCAGGTTTATCTCTAGTCCACTCATATTTTTATGACAACACATCTCAACCTATTTGATTTTAGCCCCTAAAGAGTTATCTAACTTTCCAAACTATAAGAAGTTCTTCAGAATCCTTTCTACATCTTTGATCAGATCTTGGGGCATATATAAATGGAAAATTTAGTAGACATAGAGATTGTTAAGAATGAACGTGATTAGTTCTAGCCTACCAACATAAGATGCAAGTTATTATTCTAATTTTCTATTCTTTTATGATTGAATTGAATAATAGTTGGTAGCCCCTATTGAAAATTCTCTCATATTAAATTGAAATTCCTATGTATTTGAATGGAAGTTCCTAATATTTGAGGTTTGAAATCTTCAAGAGGTTTCTTGCTAAGTCTAAGAAGCCAATAGAGATACAAATACATCTTTTTCTTAGGTTTATAGAGAGACCAAAAATCACATTAAAGAACTGTAATGATTCCATTAGCATTTTCATTGAGCCTGAATCATGACCACTTAACAATAATAAGTCATCTGAAAATAAAAGTTGTATAACTTTAACTTTTCATATTTTTATAACATTTAAAGCCTTTACTCTACTATATTTTAAATATAATTATTCTAATTGGCTCGTTAATACAAATTATGAATAAATAAAGAGAAAGTGTGTCTCCTTGTCTCAACCTTTTGGTTTCATTAAGAGTCAAAGTGGATTATTCTTTTGTTTAAACCTATAACAAATTAATTTATTAATATCACCAAATATACAACTATTAGAAGTAACATATTTTATTACCATTAAAATTATGAGATAGAACCTCATTTGGTCCAATACTCTCTTTTTTGGAAATCAATAGTTTGTTTTAAGGGGCTTAAACTTTTATTATCATAATTTTTAGAAAATTTTTAAATAAAAATTTTCCTAAATCATGTTATTTTATGGCTTCATATTAGTGTATTAGTATTATGTTCTTAAGTGTACAAACAAAGTCTTAGGTACATTAATTTTATACGTATTGTTATTATACATATTGCTTTATTAGTTATTTTGGTGCATGACCGTATAAAATTCAAGACATTTTGATTTTTTTAAATATTGATTAAACATAAAAGGACTAAAAATAAAATAATAAATATTACTACTAACCTCTTCTTCCATCTTCTCCTTTTACCATCTTCTTCTATTTCCATCTCTTTTTTTCCTTAACAATGAAATTGTTTTATTTCTATTTTTCAAAATAAAAACAAACAATATCTAACTTAAAAGCAATCTAAAAGTTAATTATATCATGATTTTTTTATTTTTTAGAAGCTTAATTCTTCTAATAATATTTCTTTTGTTTGAAAAAGTTTATAAGTAAAATTTGAAAATATAGTCATTAAAAAAATTACATCCTTTTATTTAGGATTGAGCAATATACACATTGAAATCTTCTCTCATGATTCAAATATATCCTTGAGACATTAATAATGGCATCAACATCGAACTTGCATAACCACTTAATTTTATATCTTACCTAGATAATTTGAACAAGGATTTGAAAATAAAAAGAACTCCAAAAAATTGGTCATTAAAATGTTAGTAAGATCCTACTTTTATTTTCCCTAGAATTCAAATTTTGGAGAGATAAAGGACCATATGTGAGCTTAATAAGATCTTACTTTTATTTTCCTTAAAATTCAAAATTTGTAGAGTTAGAGAACCATAATTGGAGCTCACATAATGACAAGACAATATGGACCTTATTTAGTGACATTTGCTTGTCAAAGTAAATAACACTTGTTTGATATACAATCCACATATTCTCCTAGTCATCTTTTAGATGATATGGAATTTCATATAAACCCTTTCATTAAGAAAATTAATGGAAGGGACTAGAATAGAAAAAGTTAATGATGTTGGAGGACTCAATTAAAAATTTTAATATATGACTATAACAGAAGGACCAAAAATATTGTAATCCCTTTTTATTTTATTGATATTAAATATTAAATAAGATATAGTCCTGATATATTAGAGAGTAGAAAATGGTGTCTAAATTGAGTAACAAAAATTGGAAAGGAGTTTTCTAGACATGATTTTTTATTGATTTACAGTTACTGTCATACATATTAGTAGGAAGAATTTATTATTTTATATCTTCAAATTTTATTAAAGGTAAAGCATTTCAAATATTCTAGTATTAGTAAAGTATCAAATATATCTTAATTTTTATTTTGTAACATTACATATTGAAATAACTGTTGGAATATCACCTATAGATAAACAACTCAAAAACACTACATAAGAATAGCCGAATATAATGCTCTGTTATAAATTTAAAATACTGTGAATGTCCATAAAATTACGAAGCAATTAAGAAGTTAATTAAGTTCCAGAATAACACAAAAACAAGGAAGATAATTAGAACAACAAAGCACAACAAACGAGGGAAAGATGGATTAGAACCAAGAGAGAAAAAAACATATAAAATTCTTCACACTCATTTGGTTCCATGATCTATTTATATATACGACTTGTATGGGCCCACTCGTTCCCTGAGATGCTAGGGCACTTTTCTTGTGTGAATGCTACACCTCATCACTTCACAATGTAGCTCACTATTTTTGGGATCATGCGCCACTTGTCCAAAGTCCTCATTGTCAATATTCAGTGCCCCTTGTGATATTTTAATCCCACCAATTTCCTTTAACATAACATTTCCTTTCCCATTAAAATTGACCTTGTCCTTAAAGTTAAGCTCAGGATACTACTGTTGAAGAGCCGAAAAAGACTCCCAAGTAGGTTTTATGAGTCTTGTCCAATAGAATTGCAGCTGAATAACCCATTCATCATTGATCTTAACTTGTCAGACATTCAAAATGGTAAGAGGTCGAATCAATGGTCCTCAGAAGTGGTAACCAACAGTAAAGGAATGTATTATGCTTGAGGATCACCTTCACAATGTTTAAGCAAAGAGACATGGAAAATCGAATGTAATTTGTCCTTCGATGGTAACTCCAATCTGTATGCAATAGATCCCACGAGTTCAAGTATCTTAAAGGAACCAAAAAAAACTTCATTCCTAACTTCTGCTTCCTTTGAAGTCTCAAAGATAATTGTCAATAAGGTTACAGTTTTACAAAAACAAAATCACCAACCTCAAAATGAATTTCAGTTCTCTTCAAATTAACAAACTTCTCTATCCGAGCTTGAGCCTTCTGTAGGTTAGTCTTAAGTGTAGCAAGTAAGCAACCTCTAGTAGCTAAATGTTGCTAAACTTCAAAGGGAGTATCATCCTAATAAGAACATGGAATAATTGATGGGGGATCTTTACCATATATCACCTTAAAAGGAGTTATTCTAATAGTTGTTTGGAAAGAATTATTATACCAAAATTTAACCCAAGGTAAATAATTAACCCACAAGTGAGGATTTTCAGCCACAAACCATCTCAATTACATTTCTAAACATTTATTCAAAGCCTCAGATTTCTTATCAAATTGTGGATGGTAAGAAGAGCTCATATTAAGAGATATCCACTGTAATTTAAATAAACACTTCCAAAACTGACTTGTAAAAACCACCTTATCTCTATAAAATGAGGAACACCATGCAACTTTACAACATGATGAAAAAATGATTTTATCACTTATTGAGAAGTGTAATTAGCTTTCAAAGAGGCAAAATAAGCAAATTTAAACAAACGATCAATAACCACCATAATGACTGTGTAACCCTTCAAATTCGGTAAACCAGTTATAAGATCCATAGCAACATCTTCTCATACCTAGTTTGGAATTGGAAGTGGACTAAGTAACCTAACTGGATGTAATTGAGAGGAATTAGCTCATTAGCAAACTTGACAAAGCCTTACAAAAGTTTGAATATCAGACCATATATGCTTTTAATAAAAGTAGGTAACAATCTCATCATGACTACAGATTAATCCCTTGTTTCCACTAAGTGGAGAGCTGTGAAATTCTAATAATATATTTTGAATGATGTTTCGAGATTGATTTGGAATTAATAGACGATTTTTCCACCAAAGCAACCCTTATTTTAACTGATAATGAGGATATGAGGATGGGTTCATCTAATAATGTTGTATTATCTATTACAGCTGTGGATCCTGAGCTATCTTGGCCTTAGTCTCATCAAGAATAGTAGCATCTGGTATAGTAACAGCCATATGGAATCTGCAGGAAAGAATATCAATAGCCTTATTTGAATTTCCAGGCTTGTATTCAATGGTGTATGAATACCCCCAACAACTTAGGCAACCATGGTTCTTGTTCTAGGGTTTGAATAACTTATTGATTGAGGTTCTTTAGGCTATGGTGATCTATCCAGATGATGAAATGATGATCGAATAGATAATGCCAAAATTTCGACACTGCTTCAGAAATAACATATAACTCTTTAACATGTACATATTGCTACTACATTTGAGGTGAAAGTTTCTTAGGAAAATATGCTATTGTTTTTCCATTTTGAGACAAGACAACACCAACACCTAATCCTGATGCATCTGTTTCTAGCACGAAAGGATTTTCAAAGTTGGGTAGTGATAAAGCAAGGACCTCGATTAAGACTTGTTTGAGCTGATCAAAAGTACACTGAGCTCTTTCATTCCATGAAAAACCATCTTTCTATAACAAGTCAATCATTGTACTTGTTATAGATGATTATTTCTTAATAAAGCAGTGATAATACCTTGTTAACCCTAAAAATGTTCTAACTTATGTGACCGACGATGGGTTAGGCCACTCTTTAATAGCCTGTACTTTCCCCGGATCTACCTCTACGTCCTAACTAGAAACAATGTGGCCAAGATACTCAATTCTAGTCCTTTAAAAAATACATTTAGAAAGTTTAGCATACAGATAATGTTGCTGTAAATAAGTTAACACCCTTTCTAAGTGATCTAAATGAAGAATCCAGCTAGGGCTATAAACCAATATGTCATCGAAAAATACCAAAGCAAATTTTCGCAGGAAGGGCCTAAAAATCTCATTCACAAGAGAATGAAAAGTAGCCGGGGCATTGGTTAAGCCAAATGGCATGACTAACCATTCATATTGGCCATGGTAAGAGCGAAATGCTATCTTTGGATGATCTTCCAGTCATATTAAAATTTGGTGATAGCCCAATCGAAGATCTAACTTGGAGAAGAACTAAGGCCCATAAAGCTCATCCAGCAGCTCCTCTACTATAGGTATCAAGTAAAAATCTTTGATTATCACATCATTCAAGGCTCGATAATCTATGCAAAATTGCCAAGTGCCATCTTTCTTCCTGAATAATACCATTGGTACTGAGAATAGACTAGTACTTGGGTATATAATTGCTTCTCATAGCATTTCATTTACCATCTTTTCAATTTTAGCCTTCTGAGAAAAGAGGTATCTATAAGGCCTAACATTAACTGTTGTAACCCCATCTTATAGAGGGATTGCATGGTCATGTGTTTTGGTAGGTGGTAACCCTCGAGGTGACTTAAACACAAAAATATGCTTCTGTAATAATTCCCTCAAACCTTTGGATATATTTTTAGGTAATTGAACAATTTGATCAGCTTATGTTTTTGAAAAGATGCTAGCACGTACAAATTTTCAATAGCCTTAGTGGCTTGAATCCTCTACATATGGTGGTATGTGGCAGGAGTAGGTAGTGCAGATTTAATAACTTGTAAGGTAACCAAGTGCTCACCATTATAAAATTGGATTTATGCCTCCTTATAATTAGCGATATGAGCATCTAATATAGCTAACCATAATGCTTCGATTACCACATCATTTCCAGACACAGCAAGCACATAAGCCGTAAAAGAAACTACATACTTATTGATTCGAACTAGTACAACTTGTATAATTCCCTCTTCCACTAAAAACTCACCATTCCCCACCATCACCTTAACCCCTCAAGCTATTCCATTTGGAAGCCGGGGATGCCAAACCATTCTTGGTTGTATCAAAATATCTAACCTCCCTCCATCTAGTAGAACCTGAACCTTCATTCCATTAATAACCCCCAAAAATCAAATAGTGGTTCCTCCAAGCGTGTCGTTCATCGCATGTAAGGATAAATAATAATGAGCTAACTGGTTGTTACTATCGTGGCTGGCCGTTTCTTCAATCATAGTATCTACCACTTACGCATCATGTGGTTCTTCCATATCAGTCAAAAATGTCATAATTGCTTATTTGGACACCTATGCACTTTATGATACTTCTCATCACATGTGAAGCATAATCCTTTGTCTTTTTTGAGTTGCATTTTGGTTGGTGTGATATGGCAGACAGAGGGTAGGATTGATAACGGTGGAGTGGGTTTGTGATGTCGAAGATGGCAGTAAGGGTAGAAGACTCGTAGAAGCAATAGGTGGGGGGCAACCGAATTGGTAAAGTGGAATTAGCCACGTTAGTACTTGACTTAGCTATTTGGTTGAAACTTTTGGCCCTATATGAGCCCAATAAATAGCCAAAACTTCCTCTTTCATCATATAGTTTAACAAGCCCAACAACTCTGATCAAGGATTGAGGTGTCTGTGTAATGACATCACTTTTGATAGGCTCCTTCAGCCCACTTATAAAGTTGTCCAATAACATACTCTCATTAAGATTTGCTGATTGGCTAGCTAATATCATGAATCAGGTATAATATTCATTAACTGACCCAGTCAATATCAACCTAAAAAGTTGAGCTTTAGGTGACTCAAAATGTGATGGGCTGAAATGCTCTTCTATGGCTTAAGTTAGTGAAGCCTAAGTGAAAATTAGGTTGGCCTTCTACAACATTCGGTACTAAGGAACCATCATCCCCTCGTAGTGCGCAACAGCAATAGTGAGTCTCTAAGCATTAGGAGTATCATAGAAGGTTGTTCAGCTTTGAAGATCCACATTAAAGGATTCTTCCCATCGCACTTCGAAAAATCTATCCTAACTTGCCGAGCTTGTAATGTATTAGAAGAACTAGCGGTCTGAAACAAACCTGAATTTGCCGATAACCCTTCTGTAACGAGACTATGCTCCTGACAATCAATAGACTTATTGAGCCTCTCTATATGCCGATTTGTAGATTCCAATGTAACCTCAATCCTTCCGAAACAATTTTAAGTAGAGGCATCTCGCTAGTTCAAATCAAAGATATCATTTGACACGCCCTTAATCTCAGCAAACATCACTTTCATCCTCATGTTCTCAGCCATCATTTGCTCTGAGAGAACCAATGAAATAACAATTGGAATATCACCTGCAGATAAACAACTCAAGAACACTACACAAGAATAGCCGACTATAATGCTCTACTATAAATTTAAAATACTGTGAATGACTACGAAATTACAAAGCAATGAAGAAGTTAATTAAGTTCCAGAATAACAACAACAAGGAAGAGAATCAGAACACCTAAACACAACAAAGGAGAGAAGGAAGGATTAGAACCAAGAGAGAGGAAAACATATCAAATTCTTCACACCCGTTTAGTTCTATTATCTATGTATATATATGACTTGCATGGGCCCACTCACTCCCTGAGACGCCAGGGCACTTTTCTTGCCTGAATGCTACGCCTTACCACATTTCATTGCGGCTCACTACTTTCGGGATCATGTGTCACCTATCCAACATCCTCATTGTCAGTATTCAAAGCAACCTATGATATTTTAATCCCACCAATTTCCTTTAACATAACACATATCTTGATCTATGAAAAATACAGGTATTTGTATCCTAGTTAATAACGTAATTTGATTGTATTGGTTTGTTACTTTTAAAAAAAATCAATAATTATAATCTTAATGTGAAACTTTGTACAAATTCTAAGAATAATTCAATGCATCTTGAACAAAAATTTGTAATATGATGAAGAAATATTTTTATAATAATTTAATGATCAAGAATTAAAAAAAAGATAACATCTTCAAATGTCCATAAATTTTCTAAGGTGTCTCTAAATTTCATTCGGATATGTTCTATCATTAATAATATTATTGTCAGATACAAATGCCTATTTTTATAAAAAGATATAATGTTTCAAAATAAAGGTTGAGATATATTTAATAAATTGTTAAAAGGTCATAACGTTTGATATAAATAACCCTTTTACTAATAAATCGCACAATTTTTGTAAAAGTTGTGTATAATATTCATCAGTGATATTTAAACTATTTGGGATTTCTTAAGTAGGCAAGGATGTGGTTAAGGTATTCTAGTCCTAGTAAATTATTTTTCATTTGATAGAACTATGGTCATGGTTGGTATAAAAAGGTGGTTATTGGTGTTTATGGGATAATTGTTTCCATATTTATATACAACTGATAAGATTACGCCGTAGCTTCTGTACGGTAAAATATACAACTAATAATATTAGGCATCCGTTACCCTTGTATTGTTGGTGTAGGGGAAAAACTCCCAAGACTCCTGCTTTTATGAAGAGAAAGCAGAAAAGAAATCCATTCTTATTTTCCAGTCTTTGATTTGAACCACGACACCCTTCAACTCCTGCTTTTGACCTCTTAGATACAAGAAAAAGTGGTTGTGCTCGGCATATAACTAGTTAAGATCATTTGTTCTCTTTACTTTATTCCTATCATATTTTATGAGTATTTATATATTTATCTTATTTATTAGAAAGGTCAATACTCAGGAACATATTAATAAGGAGAGAGAAGCACTCTTGAGTTTGCTTTGCAAATGGATCCAGGAGATACTAATGATGGTAATATTCGCCTGTTCCGCTTTTTCAGAAAAAGATGCAAGTTGAAAAGACAATCTTCTAACTTGACGTGACCTTATTTACATGGAATCTAACTTTTGTCGAACTCCATTCATATTATAAGCTATATCACCTCTACAAAATAGTCAAAAATGCCTTGCATATATGTAATTTAGGGTGTTTTTCCCAACTTAATTAATTCTTGTTCTCTGTACATGTATAAAAAGAAAAGTTTCCACTAAGTCCATCATTCGTGGAGTTGAAAATGCCATCATAAGCCGGTTCAATATGAAAAAGAAAGTGGAGACTCAACGTGTCATTAGCACACATACGTAGGAAATCAGAATGTAATTACGAATGAGTTAAAGTTAAAGACTAAAAAGATCGATCATTGATGTGATCTGAGTGAGGCAGTGGTTGTTACACAGTTGGGGTGGGGTTGCTTTTGTCGCCACTTTTAATTCTAATAGCAGCAGGCCCAAGTTCGTTGCTATTAGTGTATAAAAAATTAACGAAAAATTAGATATTTTCTTCTTTTTTTTTTTTGGGTAAGATTATACCCTTTTTTTTCACAATTTACACGTATCACTTCATGCTAACAGCATATATTCAATTAAAATATATTAAAATTAACGGATTAAAAGGAAAAACTTTTTCTAAAAAAATGTTTGAATATCTTAATTAAAAACTCTATACTGTATATTGAATTCGATAAGCCTATTCAGTATCTTCAATTTGTCTATACGATATACCTAATATAAATGTCAGTTTTAAGTGTACCTAGAAACAAGAAAAGAAGCCCTTAGGAATCATTAAACATAAAAGAAATGACTTTCTAAGAAGAGAAATTTAAAATTGAATTTTTTTTTTAATTGCACATAGTATGAAATTTAAATCAACTGAGTTAAATAGGGGTATTCAATAAAAAGTACTATTGCTTTTTGAACCGGAAAATTAGGTCACTAAGAAAAGTAGGCTATTGGCACAAAAACTTGAGCAGTGTAAGGTAAGTTACTGGAACAGTGAGGTTTGGAAGAGTTGAGTAGCATTTACACCTCATATGTACTAGACCATTTGGCTGCAACGTAGCACTTTAATCCAACCAACGGTAATTGGATTTGGTATTATGTCGTTGTCAACTATAAGTGTCTAATGAAAGTGTAAGGTTGTTATAATGAAAGTCTAATATCGATAGAAAAATGCTCTGTACCCAGGGACGGAGTCAGACTTAACTCTAAGGGGGGGCGGAGAAGGAGGGCTGTGTGTGCAGAATTGAAGAGAAGAAAAGATAGGGATTTTTTTTAAGGGGGGCCACTTATATTTGTAATTTTAAAAATTTTAATTATATAAGTAATTTTTTAAAAAAATATTTGAAAGGAGGGACCATGGCCCCCCTCACCTATAACATGGGTCCGTCCCTGTCTGTACCTTCTCATTTTGTTCTTACACTAGTCTTATATAGGTCACAGGAACTCCCTAACACCTCCATATGATTTCTTTAAGTACTCTACCATACACCTTCTTTAAGTCAATAAAGATTATGTGTAAGTTGCTCTGTCTTTCTCTGTAATATTCCATTAATCTTTTAAGGAGATGTAAAACTTCTGTTGTGGACCTTTCTGGCATGAAGCCAAACTGGTTGTCCAAGATAGGAAGAGTTTTTCTCACACTCTTCTCAATTTCCTTCTCCCATAACTTCATGGTATGATTAAGTAATTTGATGCCTCTATAGTTGTTATAATTTTCGATTTCTCGTTTGTTCTTATATAAAGGAATTAGCATATTAAGTCTCCCCTTATTCAAGAATTTGGCAGACTTAAGAATTATTTTAGAAAGCTTGGTTAGCAAAATAAGTCTTTATTTGCCTAGGCTCTTCCACACTTCTATGGGTATCTCATTAGGCCCTATTACCCTTTCAATCTTCATCTCCCTCAAAGCTCTTTTAGTTTCTTCCTTTATAATTTGCAAGTAACAGGTAAAGTTACGATATCTCTTGGATGTACTAAGATCACCTAAAAAGATGATGTCTTCTGCACCTTTATTAAAAAGGCTATATTAGTATCTCCATGATCTTCTTTTGGAGTCATTCTTAGCCATAAGCACTTGTCCTGCTTCATCTTTTATACAACAAACTTAATATAAGTCTCTCACTTTAGCTCTCATTAACTTGAACATATCCTTTTCTTAATTTTTAGTTTTCAATAATTAGTATAATTTCTCGTAAGCTCAACTTTTAACTTATGAGATTATCTTCTTCACCTTTTTTTTCTAGTTTGTAACTTTCTCTATTAACTATTCTCTCTACCTCTGTGGGGCTATCCAATTGAGTTGTATAGACACACTTTTTTATCTTAACATTTTTTTATACATCTTTATTATTACCACTAAGACTGCATCTTACTCCCCTTGGACTGATTAGAAACACCCAAAATCTCTTTAGTTATATTCCTTAAAGGAGTTGCTACTCTCTCCCACATCTGGTTAACATCTCCTTCTAATTCTCATTCTTCTCTATATATTACTTTATCCCTAAGTTGTTCTACCGTATCTCCTTTCAGATTCTACCATCTGACTCTGGTGCACCTCCTATAACTTCTCTTCTTTGTTCAACTCTTAATTATAACTAATAATCTATAATGAGTTGATAAGCAAATGTTAGGTATCACCTTGCAATACTTACAACCAGGTCGATCGCTCTGTCTTATGAGGAAGTAGTCAATTTAATTTTTTATAGTTTTACTCTTAAAATTCACCAGGCGCTCCTCATTTTTCTTAAAAAAGGAGTTGGTTATCACCAACTTAAATGTTATAGTAAGATCTAATAAAGCAATCCCACTATTATTCTTATCATCATAACCAAAATCCTTATGAGTCCATGAATATCTGTCTGAGGTTGCCTATATATGACCATTAAAGTCTTCTCCTACAATAACTTTCTCGTAAGGAGGAATCTACTAAATCACCTCACTTAGCTCTCCCTAAAATTTACATTTAAGTTATTCATCTAACCCTCCTTGAGGTGCATAAACACACACCACATTGAAAACAATACCTTTCATTATAATCTTTAAGGACATAATCATATAATTAGTCCTTTTGATCCTAACAATATGATGAATGAGTTCTTTGATAGCTAAGATACCTACCATGTTTTGTCATCTCAAATACCCTGAATACCAAAGTTTGAACCTATTAATTTCTTTTTCTTTAGCACACTTTCATTTTGTCTCCTTGATGCATACTCTATAAATCTTATATTTATCTAAAATTTCTACTAAGTCTAAAGACTTTCTTGTAAGGGTTCCGATGTTCTAAGAACCTATCCTTAATTTATCAACATCTTCTCTTCTCCAAAACACAACCAAGGACTATCCCTTACTCTATTATTAGAAGTCAAAGCTACCACTCCTATCTAAATGCCTAAAAAGTCCCTAAATGAATCTAATATTACTCGAGTAAGAAAAGAAAGATTGATATTAAATCTCACAAATAGGCACTGTACTAAACGTTTGTAAAATCATAAGTGCACATAACTGCAAGAAAATCAAAATTTGATGGTCCAAAATCTAAACCAATAATAACTAGGTTGCTGTAAAATGTTAAAACATAGTATCAGATAGTTAAAAAAAAAAAGAACAAACAAAATATTGAAAACTATAAACACAAAAAACTTAAAAATTTTAATGGTTCGATGAAGACTAAAAAGTAAAATCCCAAAACCTAAAGAGCAACAAATTAACCACTAGCAAACACAATCTGAAGGGAATTATAAGTTTGGCCAATACAGAGGAAAAATTATGATATAGCAATTAACAGAGAAGGAAAACATCCAAATTGATCTGATCTATTTAAGAAGCCACACTCTAGCTTTGTATATTGTCATCGTAGTTAGCACTATTTACCATAAATTCGTCCGTTTTAGGGGTCACTCCATATTTGCAAAAGAAGAAAGCAAAGCACAATGTTTTCCAAATGCTAGACGAGGAAATGTATAGAAGTAGATTGAAAATAATACAAGATTACGCAATTCATGACTAGATATAGCTAAAAAAAAAGTTGTTCATCCAGTACTTAGAGCACGGCCCCAAAAAACCTAGAAAAAAGAAATATCCAGAAAAAGGAAAACGAAATCCAACTAAGAGAAAGAAAGAAAATTCAAGAACGGTAAAGAAAGAAGGTGTCTATGTTAATGAGTGTAACCCCTGCAAGAACTAAGAACTGGAATGTGAAAGCAAGATAACCTCGACGGAAGACCGAAACCTCTTTAAAGTAATATAAAGCCATAAAATATATAATGCTATAAAATAAAGGCAAGACTAGTTTATTATGTATTGAAAGCCAAACAGTAGCTAACTAGAAAAACCTAGACAGAAAAAAATAGTTGCACGTGTGTAGCTCTGTTAGGTGGTCGACCGAGATTAAATCGTGATTTAACCCTTCACAATCTGATCGGGCCCGAATTTGGGGACAGCTGGGGTGGCTGATTCCACCTTTTAGGACAAGATCTTGGGAAATGAGGAAAAAGTTCTCCGTGATCACAAAATAAAGGTCAAAGATCTTTGTCGGTCGGAGGAACAATATCATTTACTGTAAAGACTTAATCGTAAAGACTTGATCAATTTATCTGTCACAATCAAATTTGAGCAACAAACAGAAAACTAGCAAAAATAGATGGAAAGTTAATAAAATAAAAAATGAGAAATGATCTAAAGAAAAACACAGATCACGATGTCTCCATAAAGCTATTAAAATGGAAGATAGTATCAGTACCTACAGATGTTATTAATGCAGGATAACATCTATAGTGAATAAGGACAAAATACAATATGCATAGTAATATAAAAAAAAGTAGATAGATCAAGAAAATGTCTGAGGAGGAGTTCAGAGAGATCTCTGGTGGATGGTATAATCGACACTGCCAAGTTGTAGTAATCACTCACTGCTGCTGCTACTAGTATTGTGTAATCCCTGTAGCCTCTCCCTAGATATAGACAGAGGGAGTGATGCAATAACTAAATCTACCACCGCCAATTTCAAATTTTGAAAGGAACCGAGAACTCAATAGATGATTTGAACTACTGGTACTGGGTCAACTTTCTAAAGGGTTAAAGCCACAAGACAAAGGATCACTTCAAATTAAAAAAAATAAAAGTATAAAAAGATAAGACTTTTAACTTTTGATCTTGACAAAGATTAAACCTTTAAATTTTGATCTTAACAAAGACAGAGTCTTGGGAAGAAATCACTATAAAGATGCCAACTTTCAAGATAGAGGAAATCCGGCGATGAAGGACAAGATGACAATGGAAAACAACACCATGAAGTCACAAATCATATCATATAATAAACAATAACTTTAAAAATATAAATAAAAAATCAAATCAAAAAGTGAGTTTAATATAATTAGTCCCAAGAATTATTCACTTAATATTTGATCAAGAAAAAAGAAATATCTAATAAAACTATAAGTGTCTTAAAATTAATCCATTAGAAAAATGAGGTATTCGAAGAAAATTGAGTAGCTTAACTAAAGTTTGAAATATCATTGTGTACTGGCCGAAAAACGGCACTTTAATGTTGGTACAATATCGGTAATAAATACCTATTAGCATTGGTTATTTCATTTGGTACCAACTAGTATGCAAAATCTAGAAAAATATCAAGTAACAACTATAATTTCGGAAAAAGCCAAAAAGGGGAATGAAATTGGAAAATTAACAAAAAACCAAGTTTAGGATAACCCTAACTCTTCAGTTGTCCACCTAGTTAGGGACGGATCCAGAATTTTTTTTGAGTGGGGGTAAAATATTTAAAGTACTCTTATATTACTAAAAAAGATACAAATATTCGTATATTTAATAAACAAAAAATTACATTATTGTCTTGAGCTTCTTACATATAAGTATATAACCTATTACAACGATATTACATTATTGACATCGCTGTAAAATTTTCTCATTGTCAATACTATTGAAGATATCTTTCTAAATATATGTGATCAAACAGTCATTCATCCAAGAATCTCCTATCCGATTATGCAAGCGATTTTTCACTATCTTTATTGCAGAAAATAATCTTTCCATTGATGTAGTAGTAATAGGTAAAATCAAAGCTAATCTCAGAAGTAAAAACACCAAAGGGTACACAATATCCTTTTTTTGTTTCAACTAGATTCTTGGCAAGATCACTAATCCCATTTAATATCAAAAATTGATCATCAGATTGCATATGAACAATATAATTGTCAAGTTGATCACCAAGAGTAATAAGCTCTACTTTAGAGAAATCAGAAGGATAAAATTCAGCAAGTTGAATCAATTTTTGCTTATCAAAAGCATAAAAAGAGTCACTTTGGATTCAAGCATGCCACACAAATAAGCAACTTGGTATTTACCTCATTGAAGCGATTGTTGAACTCTTGAAGTTATATATCAATCACAGTGTAAAATAATTCTACTTGATAATGATGCAAATTCATGATTTTTTTTTTTGCATTTCGCCTGACCTTCTCCGATGTACAAAATTTTCATCCATATTTGAAATGGCAATATCATGGTTCTCACAAAATGAAGATGTTTCATCAAATAAGGACTACCACCCATCATCCCTCATCATTTATAGTCGTTGTTTGGAAACTTTAATCAAAGAAATTGCATTGACAATGTCTTGATCCTTCCTTTGGAATGCTTGAGATAATTCATTTGTGATGCCCAAGATTTTTTTCATCAAATGCAAGTTAAACACAAATTCATAAGATTCGATAGAATCAAGCAAAGCATATGCTTCACCTTTTTGCTCTGAAGTTGTGCCTTCTTCCATATTGATCTCTAGAACATCAACTATGGAGTCAAACATCACGATTAAGCTTGATAATGATCCATAATATGTGCCCCAACGTATGTCACCTGGTATTTGAAGAGAAATTTCTTGATGTAAACCTTTACCACTTCAAAGTTCACCATTTTTCAACCCTTCAACAATCTTACTAATTTGCTTCTCACAAAGAAGATCCTTTTTTTTTAGAAGAACCTCCAACTACATTTGATAAGCTTTAGACTGTGTTAAACAACAAAGCAACATGTACATGATTCTTGGCCACCGCTACAAGTACTAATTGCAATTGGTGAGAGAAACAA
>JAOSBP010000003.1:13417237-13442001 GCA_027563825.1 Erythroxylum mucronatum
GGAAAAAGTTTGGTTTTAAAAAGTTGCAATTTAATATTAATGTTTTATTATTGTGATGCCATGTGGAGTATAGTAGTATTTGTTCGTAGTTCTTTTTTGTCATAGGTTATATACCGGAATGACTTGCTAGCGTCCCAGTGTGTACCCTACAGTAAGGGGGCACTACATATACAAAGATGTGTCTTGTGATCTTAAGATGCACATTGCAATTTGTTAAAGATAAAAACTTAATTTAGGTATATATTTCTTAACTTTTATTACTTGTTTGAAATTAATAATCACTTTATTTTGCTTATAAAGATACTTATGTTTTTGTACAGTTGCTTGGTAGGAAAAATTCAGAAGTGGTGTTCCAAGGTTGCTTGATAGGACCAATTCAGAAGTGGTGTTCCAAAACTACAAAGTTTTGTAATTAAAATTTCAAGTCAATGTGTGAGTGCAACTAAGTGTGAAATGAATTGAAGCACATTTGAATTCATCTATCCGAAAAAAAAGAAATAGATTGAAACATAAAATATTGAATAAATTGGTCTTTGTTCGATATAACTTAAAGCTTCAAAAAAGGTATGTTATTATCATTATTAAGTAGAATATAATTTCTTGTAATTTATTAATAATTAAATTTTATTTGTTTACTAGGTCTCTTCATAGAATAAGTAGTTTTATAAATCCAATTTTCCTTGTCCATTTTGATCTTTTAGCATATTAGGTTTCTGAGGAACTAAGTTTCATAGATGTTATTGACTTGGACGATAATTTTGGATGGAAAAGTATTGACACGTCATTTTGTGCAATGATTTTAAATGATGACAATGACAGGACGTCTCTCAATAATGAGGTTTTTGTACAAAATAAAAATTGAGGTCAATGAGATTTGAGCGGATATTCCATTGAATGAAGTTTTAGGTTTTTCATTTTTCTTTTATTTTAATTTCAATCGTATTTGATGTATATGTTAAATTTTATATGTGCAATATAAATATAAAAATTTTAAGTGTAATTATTTTTATTTCTTATTTTATTTCTACTTGGTTGTGTTCCTCAATATGAACTCTTGTTATAAATTATAATACTTTATTCATGGTCCTTACTATATAATGTTTTGATATAATTATTTTTTATTATTTAACGTAAATTGTAAAATTTTAAATACTTTGCATTATTCTTAGTTTTATATCTTTATAATAATTAAACTATGTTTTTCTTATATTAATTGTGGTTATTGTTTATGTTTATGTTTAAAAATATAAAAGTAATATTAATAGAAATAAAAAGATAGTTGTCATTTCAAATCTATATTATTATAATTTTTTGAAGTATAATTTAAAATTAAAAATTATATAGCACAATATATTTAGGGAATACTTTGTAATTTAAAAAATAGAGATTATTTTGTAATTTTAAAATTATTTGAAATAGTACTTGGTATTGATTAATACAATACCCTATCGCACCAAAACCAAATCCAATACTGATATCAGTGAGGTATTCATAACATTGATTTTGGAACAATAAGATTTTGAATGGTTAAACAGTAAACAGAAAGTGGCATTTAGTTGCATTTACACCTCTAATTTAATTGATCATTTGGCTACAACTAGCAGTCTCATCCAACCAACGATGATGGATGCTATCTAATTGTATCCTATACATATGAGCCTAATTAATACAATCAATTTGAAGAGTAAGTGTGTTGTTATTATAACTAATTTTTCTGCGATTAAATGAGATAAGACATACTTGACCTTTAATAGCACTTTAAGATAGTTATTCCATTGTTATTTATGGATTCTTATTTATACCTTCACGTGACCTACATTTTTTTTCCTTACCTTATGAATCTTCGGCTAAGATAACAAAAGTTATAAGATTTCTTTGATAACTCCAAAATATTGTCAATCTTAAATTGTAACACAGTAGAAAAAATCATGGAAACTAATAGAAAGAACTCTAGATGTACAAAGTGTCCATTAAGGTGCTATTGAATGCAAGTCTCTAACTAGAGGATAAAACTAAACAAGATAGAGAAAAGAGAATGTGTAGATTTTATTGCCCTTCTAGGTGGTTTAATTATAATTAACAGGGGGGCCCTAGGTGCTACTAGATTTCTTTTCTTGGTTTAGATTCCAAGACTTCTATAAGATGAAATTTATTACTAAGTTGTTATTTTAGTGTACATATGAAATGTAATTGATTGCCTATTTTTATCTGCAAAAAATAGTATCATAAATTTCATTAAACCGACATTAAGATTAATGGTTGGACTATCGTACCATTCTAATTAGTACTAACTGAAAAACGATACTTAAACTGGCAGTAATATACTTAATTAAGGAACCATTTGGTATAAACCTTTTCAGATAATTCATACTAAGAACCAATGTAGTATGATCACTACCTTTTCAGCTTAGTTAGATCATACTAGAAACCAATCTAGCATCAGCATTACCTCTTCAGGAATATTCGAAGATCCAACTTATACTCATGCTAAATTATTTCCTAGTAAGAAGAAACATGTTATTTATTTATATTGTAATAAAAATTTGAAAGGTGGGGGAATCAACAGATTAAAGAAGTATTTAGATGGGATCAAAGGTAATGTGAAACCTTATAAGGAAGTTAGTCATGATTTGAAATAAAGACGAAAACTTTACTTGAAGAATATTAAAGTGAGAAAGAAAGAAGACAAAGGATGAACTATGAAATTAGTGGTGAAATTTCTTTTTGTAGTGCTCAAAGTGATGCTATCAATATTAAAGGTGGTATTCTAACTCAATAAGAAAGGATTGCTGCAACTGATATAAGGAAGAGAAGAAGATATGTGTCTAAATTTTTTGCTCTATAAACAACTCCTAAACCTCAACCTTTAATGTTTTTTAGTGCATTACAGTATAAAAAAGTAACTCATAATATGGACATGACAATTAGAGGATGGTATTATGATATAAATGTTCCATGTATTATTGCTCAATCTTATTATTACTAGCTTATAGTGGATTTTATTACCTCTTATGGTTTATGATATAAAGGTCCTTCAATTGATAACTACAGAGATAAATTTTAACAACTCCGTGAGTAAAATAAAATTAACATGGATAACTTATATATGTTCAATTATGTGTGATAATTGGACAAACAAAAGACAAGAGTCTATTATTAATTTTTTTGGTTTATCCTATTGAGGGGATGAAGTTTTTGAAACTCATTGATGCATCTGCCCTTGTAAGAAATGATGATACTCTATTGTAGATAATTTATGAAGTTGGGCCTAAAACATTATACAATTCATCACTGATAATGATGTTGTTTATAAAGTAGTTAGGAAGAGGTCATTCAGCTTATATAATTATTTCTATTGGACTTTTTGTTCTACACACTGTATTGATCTATTGTTAAAATTATAAGAAGCTAGATACTTTCTTATCATTGATGAAATTGTTCAAAAAGAAATAAAAATGACTAAGTTCATTTATAATCATACATAGGTTCTAAATTTGATGAGAAAAGATTTAACCAATAGTAGGAATTTGTGTCATACTATCATTATAAGATTTGTAGCTAATTTCTTATTAATTTAGTATTTTGTTTAAATAAAGAAAGATCTAAACCCAGTGTTCACAACTAACAAGTGAGTTGTATCTCAGCAAGTCATATTAATGATGACATGGAAGTTTCCGAAATTATATTTGAAGATTATGAATTTTTCATATGACTTTTTGAGCCTTTGGCAATAGTACTTCATCTTATTAATTAATACTGATGAGAAGATAATAATGAGTTATTTTTATAATGCTATAGAGAGCATGAAGGAAGCAATGAAGACTAATATGAAAAACTGCCTTCATCGTATACACCTTATCTTGCAGTCATCAATGGTGAGAAAGACAACTGCACTGTCTCTTATTTGCCATTAGGGCATTTTTTTAAATTCAATGTCTATTTTGGACCAAGTTTTATAAAAAATTTGAAATTAAGAGGAAAATGCTATTAACTATCACAAAAATTATCTTAGCTAAGATAATGCAAGGTCTCTTTAGCTTAGGAATAAAGGTATATAAGGCTTTGTATGTGATTTTGGAATATCAATTTCAATATATAAAAGACACAAACTTAATTCAAGTTTGCAATTTGAATTATTAGTCATTATGTAAGTGAAATTAGCTGTAAAAGGAATTGAAACACATTTAAATTCATTCATTGAAAAAAAGAAATAAATCTAAACACAAAAGATGAAATAATTAGGTATTTGTTTGACACAACTTGAAGTTTCGAAAAAAAAATGTTATTATCATTATTAAGTTGAATATAGTTTCTTAATAATTTAGTTTTATTTGTTTATAGGTCTCCTAATAGAATAAGCAGTTCTATATATCTAATTTGTCTTGATTATATTAATCCTTTTGAGGATTAAGTTTTTAAATAACCAAATTTTACAGATGAGAGTGACTTTTGAGGAACCAAACTTATAGATGAGAGTGACTTAAAAGATAATCTTAGATAAGAAAATATTAACATGATATTTGATGCAATAAGATTGAATAGTGGAGATGATGAGACTCTCTTAATGATGAAGACTTCATATCAAATCGTTTATACAATATATTGAATAACTATTTTACAATTTTGTAAAATTTAGGAATTATTTTTTAATTTTAAAAATTATTTGAAATGATACCCAATGTTAATTGGTATTGATAAGATATGTAATATTTGCTTAATGGTAGGTGACTAAATTATCAACCTTAAACCAAAACTTGATGATAAAAATTAAAATGTGAATTATAAATCTTCATTCCTAATGATTCTAAAATTCTTGAAGGTCAAGAACTTCCCAACTACTTGATATTATTCATTTCAATGTCAAGAGGGTATAGTAAAGGGAAAAAGGGTCAAACTTTAAGGAAGACAACAAATCTTGACCAATACAGACAATAGCCATGTAATTATAAGGCCCTTTATGCCTCTTCAAAGCTGCATTTTGCCTATAAGGCACAGTTCTTGACACCAGAAATAGATCCAATTTATCATTTGTATAACACTTTGATAGATGCATAATAACCATATTTATACCATATATCTTATGTATTTTTGTTTGATATTTTATATTTTTATTGTATATTTGGTACTTAACTTGCTCCAAGTTTATAGGTTATAATTACTTTTACGGATCAAAAAGAGAAGAATTTAGATGAAAACGTGGCATAAAGCGAAGATTTGAAGAAAAGAAAGGACACATGACCATACATCAGGTCGTAAACTCCTTTTAGCCAAGCAGAATCACAAATTTTGGGTATTTTAGGTTATATATGATGTAGTACACAATCATATATCAAACTGTGCATCACCTAGAATCTTAAAAATTACTATAAAAGACGTGTTTAGAGGTAAAAGAGAATAGCAGACATTAGGAGGTAATTACAAAGGCTGAGATCGTTCAGAAGGAGCAATTTTGATTCAGAAAAGTGAAAAATACGAAGAAATCATCGAAAGATCCATTGAAATATAAGATCAAACCTCTACCTTACAAGAATATTCCATACGAGACAAACAGGGAGATTTAAAATTAGGAATCCATTGTTTTCAATTCATTTTTCTTTCTGTTTAAGTTTGATTTCGTGTTCTATCATATGTGGCTAAATTATTTTAGTGTCTAAGTTAGATTAACCCTAGTTTTGTTTAATAACATGTTTTGATTATTTTATTAATGCAATTGTTTTGATTGATATATTATAATTCAATTACGTGTTTAATGTATGTTCCAATAGAGCCATAATATTAATGCATAATCCGATTTCATAACATACAGATTGAAAAATCCTATATGTGAATAAATCTACTATAATTGGTAGGAGTTGATTGCAACCCTGAAGATGAGATGACATAAAGCTCCTAGATTTAGGGTTAAACCTAATAGCGAGATTCATAAATCAATAAAACAATTATATAACTTTAACTAGAGTAATTCGGTGGATACCCTTAGGATTAATTGTTATTATACTCAAGAGTGAGCTATTAGCATAGCATAGGAATTTTCACAGTCCAATTAATCAATAAGACAATTGCATAATCAAAAATCAATCGGTTAAAGGTATTTAGGGGATTCGAAACCTAGAAACTAATTATCAATATTTGTAATTTCCTAAGTGATTTCTTAATTTTCTATTCATCTTACTGCCTTTTTTTGGCTTAAGTTTTAATATCTTTAATACAAAATCAAAATCAAATTGTTAAATTAGACGATTGGACAACAATATCTACTAGTATTCATCATCTTTGTAGATTCGACCCGTACGTGCCAGTACTAGCTATAACTACATTGTGCACTTGCGATTATTTCATAATTGACACACTTAGAAAAAGTCAATCAATATTTTGGTGTCGTGGACAGGTTGATATTAGGAACATCTTAAAGCTATTATTCTATTCATTATTTTTATTTTGTTTTTAGTGTATCTTATTATATTTTTGGCTTATTCATTTAATTATCTTTTAAACTTCTCTACATTTACAATGTATTAGTGTTTAATTTTAGGAATTAAGATCTAACTTCATAGCCATAACTCACAATGGATGGACAGAGTGGACAGTACTTTTATAAGAGCCAGAATACTTCTTCACAATCTGTAACATCACCATATGGGAGAGAGAGGTTTCCTCACATATTTTCAGAGGCTCAACTGGTGTTTATACCGTGTTGCAACTTTTGTGGGATTACTTATTACAATCATGAATGTCGAACACTAACCTATATGTGGGAGCAACCGAGCATGTACAGTTAACCTCAAGGTGCATCATAAGAGAATAGCTACAATTCAGAGTGGAGCAACTCTTACACTTGTGGATGAAATGATTATGCTTCAACTGAATATTTACAATATTAAGCATCTCAAGTTAAGGAGCCAACTCTGGAAGAAATGATGGCCACAACTCACAATGGATGGATGGAGTGGACAGTACTTTTAAGGAATATGTCTTCACAATTTATAACATCACCATATGGGAGAGAGAGGTTTCTTCACATATTTTCAAAGGCACAACTGGTGTCTATATCATGTTGCAACATTTGTAGGAGTACTTATTACAATCATGAATGTCAGACACCAACCTATATGTGGGAGCGACCGAGCATAAACAGTCAACCTCAAGCTGCGTCATACGAGAATAACTACAATTCAAAATGAAGCGACTCTTACATTTGTGGATGAAAAGATTATTCTCCAACTGAATATTTACAGCATTAAGCATCTTAAGTTAAGGAGTTAACTCTGGAAGAAATGATGGCCACAACTCACGATGGATGGATGGAGTGGACAGTACTTTTATGGGGGTCAGAATATGTCTTCATAATCTATACATCACCATATAAGAGAGAGAGATTTTCTCACATATTTTCAGAGGCTCAACTGGTGTCTATATCGTGTTGCGACATTTGTGAGAGTACTTATTACAATCATGAACGCTAGACACAAACCTATACGTGGGAGCAATCGAGCATATACAGTCAACATCAAGGTGTATCATACAAGAATAACTATAATTCAAAATGGAGCAACTCTTACACTTGTGGATGAAATGAGTATGCTCCAACTGAATATTTACAGTATTAAGCATCTCAAGTTAAGGACCCAACTCTGGAAGAAATGATGGCCACAACTCACAATGGATGGATGGAGTGGACATTACTTTTATAAGAGCTATAATATGTCTTCACAATCTGTAACATCACCATATGGGAGAGAGAGGTTTCCTCACATATTTTCAGAGGCTTAACTTATGTGTATACCGTGTTGCAACATTTTTGGGAGTACTTATTACAATCACGAATGTTGGACACCAACTTATATATGGGAGCAATCAAGCATATACAGTCAACCTGAAGGTGCATCATACGAGAATGGCTATAATTCAAAATGGAGCAACTCTTATACTTGTGGATGAAATGATTATGAATATCTACAGCATTAGGCATCTCAAGTTAAGGAGCCAACTCTGGGAGAAATGATGGCCGATTTTATTCAAGAATCAATCATGAGACATTAGGAAACAAAGGCTCATATATAAAATATGGTGAATCATATCGACCAGCTGGCAGAGATAATAGCTAATGAGATGCAAGGGAGTTTGACTATTTTTATTGAAACTGATCCTAAATAATTTAGAATGGAAATAACCCTTAAAAGTGAAAAATAGCTCCCAAAAGAAGAAGAAAAGAAAGAGATTATTTCAGATAAATTAATGGAACTCCTTGTCAAAATGAAAGCTAACCGACATGAATTCAAGAGTGAAGAAAAGACAAGGGTTGGCTTCATGAATGAAGTGACATTCTAAGAAGAGCTTCAAGAAGAAGAAGACATCTCCATCAAAGAAGAGGAAGAAAAGGAGTGGCAGGAGATAATAGAAGATGATAAGCTAGAAGCCTTTGTCTAAGAAGAAGAAGAAGAAAAAAGAGTGGATAGAGAACTAGCGGAGGAACTAAATAAGGAAACTACTAGTGAAGCGTTAGTAGTGACCTTAAGTACAGAAGAGAAACTGACTATTCAGGGAGTTTTGTTATTCCCATTTTTATTAATAAATCATCATTAAAAAGGGAATTAATGCATGTGATTGGATTTATTAATTTTATAAATTATGTCCTTCTGAGTATCTTGTAGCAGGTGACTTACTTACAAGCCACTAATTTGCAGACAAAAATGTGGAAACAAGCCATTGATTATAGACCTAAGATGATAAATAAATGTGCAGCTTATAATAAACTAACGACGTAACAAGTGCTATATGGGAAGCAACCCATAAATTAGGGTAGATTTTATTTTATTTTATTTTATTTTCATGCTTTTTAGTTATTTTCATTATTGTTATTGTTATCGTTATTGTTATTGTTATTTTTATTTCTTTTATCTTTTATCTTTTTATCCCTTTTTCTTTATGTTTTGCAAAGATGTTAATCTTATATTTGATGGATCAAAATCAGAAATTCATCTTACTCAAGAAAGTGTTAACTTAACCCTCTCACTAATTTTTAAATGATTATATTGTGTAGAATAGGGACAATGTACAACTTTAAGTGTGAGGAAGGGGTTAATGATTTTTAATGATGATTTATTTTAACTCATTATAATCTAGATTACAAAATTTTAGGAACTAATATCTTGACTTAATTGAAATTTGTCTATAAATGTTGTATTTCATTATGAAATATTGATTGAATTGGTATGCAACAAGGATGATAGTTAAAATATAATTACTTTTCTAAGCTATATTTTGAGTATTCATTGATATAATCAAATTAAATGAAATTCATATTATTTAAACATATAAGCCCATCTTTTTCATGGGTTTTTTTAGCCTAAAAGCGAAAATTTTAAAAAAAATTAAGCTCATATGTGTTATCATGTAGAGTAGCATGATTCTAGAGCTTGCTTTTATTATAAATATCGAGATCATATTTGTTAAATTAGAAGCATTGATATAATGAAGGTGCTTAGATTTAACAATTTGTTTAAGCATATTTCTTTGATAATTACCACACCCATAAAATTATCTTTTAGGAATAAACAAGTTGAGTCTCAGCCTTTTTCATTGTTATTATACCCGTATATTAACCTTTTCCTACTTTTCTTTGAAGACCTTTTTATCATTTAAAACCTTGAAAGTTATTCATGTTCTTTAATTGTTTAAGACTTGAATTATTGAAAGGTACTATATTTTTTTAATTGTGGTAAAATATGAAAGTTCGAGATTCATTTGTTTTGAAAAAAAAAGAGCATAGAAAAAGAAGAGAAGAACAGTATAAAGTACCATTGTTTTTATAATGAGTAGACATGTATAAATTGTAAACAAGTTTCTTGTAAATTCTCTTAGTAAATTTCCTTCAATTTAACCCTTTTTAATGTTCCAACTATACTGTACTTAAGCCCCATTACAACTCACATAAACACCTTTTGATTTTTGTTTCTGGTTTATACATAAGTGATGGAGATGTGATAATGTTGCAAGCTTATGGTAAGAGATATATTATACATTAATTGAGAGTTTTGATACTTTTCACCCTAAACACTTGAGCCCATTGAGTGAAATCTTAGTGAGGGTATAAAGGTGTATACTTTTGATTTCAATGCGATTATTGGTGTAATTACAATTAATATTGACTTAGGAAGTTAATTTAAGGATTACTTGACTCTAATTATATATTAATTTAATTATATGATGATTTATAGTATGAATGAGTATATCAAAATTAATAAAGAATAGAAATTGTAAGATTTATAATTTTGATTATAGTTTGCTCATAATTAATCATATTTATATCCCATATTTTATGTATTTTTGCTTGATATTTTATACTTTTATTGTATATTTGGTACTTAATTTGCTCCAAGTGTATTTACAGGTTATAACTGCTTTCATGGATCAAACGGAGAAGAATTTAGATGAAAATGCGACATAAAATGAAGATTTGAAGGGAAGAAAAAGGGATACACGACTGTGCATCAGCCAATGTACTTCTCTCAAACCATGCAAAATCATAAATTTTGGGTATTTTGGCTTATACACGATTTAGTATACGGTCCAGTGTCAAACGGTGCATCACCCAGAATCTTAAAAATTACTATAAAAGACGCGTTTAGAGTCTAAAGAGTAGAGCAAACATTAAGAGGCAATTACAAAGGCTTAGATCGCTCAGAAGGGGCAATTTTGATTCAAACAGTTGAAATATCCATCTGAATACAAGATTAAACCTCTACCTTGCAAGAATATTCAATAGGAGACAAACAAGAAGATTTAGAAGTATAAACCCATTGTTTTCAATTCGTTTTTTCTTTCTATTTATGTTTGATTTCGTATTCTATAATGTGTAAGTAAATTCTTTTGGTGCCTAGGTTAGATGATCCAATAACATGTTTTGATTATTTTATTAAAGCAATTCTATATTAGGGTCAAATTTAATAGTAAAATTCATAAATTAGTAAAGCAATTCTATAAACTTTAACCTAAGTAATTTAGTTGACAACTTTAGGATTAGTTGTTATTGGACTCATGAATGAGCCATTAGCATACTATAGAAATTTCCACTATCCAATAAATCAACAAGACAGTTGCATAATAAAAGATCAATCAATTAAAGGTACTTAGTGGGATTTGAAACCTAGACACTAATTCTCGATATCGGTAATTTCCTAAGTGCTTTATTAATTCTCAGTTCAATCTTGTTGCCTGTTTTAATTTATCTGCTTAAATTTTAATTTCTTGAATTAAAAATCAAAATCAAATTCTAAAATTAGATAATAGGACAAAGGTAACTACTAGTATTTATCGTCGTCGTAGGATCAACTCATATTTGTCAGTATTAGCTATAGCTATGCCGTATTCTTGCGGTTATTTCATAATTGAGACATTTAGAAAAAGTCAATCACACTTCCACGTCAGAGAGGGGCTAATAGCAACAATTGGTCTCGGAGGATTATGTTTAAAAGGTTGCTAGCGGATGTGTAGTATAGACAAAATAGGGGAAAAGAGTGTTTTAAGCAAATTAGGTGCAGTTTCTTGAGGCTGCCCAGATGACAACGTTAGGATTACTTTCGACTGTACACATATTGCTAGGAAAACAAAAGGAAATAAGTGAATGTGTTAAGACATCTTAAAATGAAAGGAAACTTCTCTCTAAGCCTTTTCGGGTCTCTTCATAAAGCAAAGCAGGAGATCCGTGTGATTCTTTAAAGATCAAAGCTAAAAAAACTATCCCATTTTCAGTTGGAAGCTGTAGCTCTTCATTTGCTTCTTAAAACTGTGCTCATTTCAGCCAACTTGGAAGTTCATAATGACATGAAAAAACTCAAGCAAAGGGTAGCAATATCCAAAAACAATCATATCGCTTCTAAGGAAGATTAACAATAAAAAAAATATAGAACTGGTGAAGTAATATATCCAATAGAAAAAGTTACTGAAACTATCAAAACAACCTCCTAGAGAGCAAAAAAGAATGCTTCTAACATTGTCACGAGCAATAATCCATGAGGAACTTCTGTTAAGCATCCTTGAATCTGAAGGAACCAAAAACTTTCACCAACCTGTCTATGCATTTAAGCATCAGATAGCATCTTCAATGATAACCATGAACAAACAGTTCCCAGTTAAGAGATCGGACTCAACTACTTGTAGTAACTCTACAATTACCATGAACAAAAAGTTCCCATTTAAGAGATTAGATTCAACAACTTGCAGTAATTCTAGAATTACCATGGAACAAACCCGTTTACCTCTTCCACCACAGGAGCGGGAGGAAGGTTAAGATCAATTAGGCCTGTCATTGGTAGTTCTGGCGCGTCTGTCTTGATCACAAGTGTGCTGTCATCAGCACTTCCAACAAAATGGGACCTCTTGTGGCCACCCAAAGCTTGACCTGATCGGAAAACCTTCAAGCAGAAAGGGCATTCATGCATCTTGCCCTTTTTTGACACCAATCTTTTGTTTGCATTGCGAGATAAGTTCTGCTGAATTGGTTTCTTCCCATTAAAAGATTCCACTATCTTACCATTATTAGGAAATGGACTTGGAACATAATCCGTGTCAATGCTGTTCTCGCCACTTTCATATACAGAGTCAGTGTAGCCATCGATGGTTTCATTGTTGAATCTGTTTTCCCCAATTGGAGTGCCTTTCGCAACCTTTTTTGCATCGTTTCTATGAAATTCAGGATCATGAGAATTATGTTTGCTTCTCTTTCGTGAATCATACTTAACCGATGCTCTATCTGTTTGATCATACCTATCTTCTTCAATTGAAGCTCTACCGGAGTGAGTTTTGACACGTCTAAACCTACTCAATCTCTTCCGTAATTCAGTATCAGACTCTCCATCAGATCCAGACCCAAATACCCCTTTATGTTTCTTTGGTTCAACTTTCCTCATAAACAAATCTACAGAAACTTCTGATTCAACCCCTGTTGGCCCGTTGTTAAAGTAGCCAGAATCAGAATTCTCAGAGACATGATATTCTCTAGACTTCACCTCCGTTTCCTTTGCTTTGTTCACATACAAAATCTCATTCCCATTGAACACGCATTTAACACCATTCTTCAGACTAATTTTCATTTCATCATATGAAGATTTATCCTCAAAAACCAAAGAATTATTGTCAGAAGATTCTGCAGTGGAACTAAATCCCCCTTTGAAACCAGAGTCCCTAGACAACATCATCAAGCACATAGCCAACTCTTCTTGTTCTTGCTCATTATCAGAAACAAAAGACAGAGAACCATTTGCCGGAGACAACGAAGAAGAGTTGGCACCAATGATCTTGTACCTCATTCTCTCGAATCCGCTTCGTTTACTTGGAGCTGAGGCCTCGATATCTGACTGGCTATCCGCAATCAAGTCTTTGAGCTTCTCACTGGTCCCTGAGTGATCATCATAGCTGTTGTTGTTGTTCTTGGAGTGGCATGCCATGTGCCCACAGAGAGCTTTCAGTGACTGGAAACCTTTACCACATTCTTTGCAAACCTTTTCTGGCGAAAGACCGGACTTGCTGGAATCAACCATGTACCATTTAGTTTTCTTTGGGTTCTCTCTAAGACGATAACCAGATTGAACAATAGCAGCAGCTCCAAACCCAGAATCTCTCTTTTCGTTGCCAGCAAAAGACTTGCTCATGTTGAGGTTAGCTTCCGCCTCTACGTCGTTTGAGCTCCCGTTTAAATGAATCCTGATGTGACCACCCAAGGACTTACCACAGCGAAATTTTTTATTGCAAAACTTGCAAACAAATTTCTTCTTCTGATTTGCTTCCATCGCTTGATCTAATTTGCCCAAACAATCTGTCCAATAACGAAAAAGATTGTATCTCTTTATATTATCTCACCTCAAAACCTTGTTATACGATCCATTGAAGACTGAAAGTTGAGAAAAGCGAGAGAAAGACACCAGAATCAACAACATAAAATCGAAATCTAGAACGAGACGGAGATGAAACAGTTGAAAAAGTTTAATACTTTATCAGAGTGGGATTAGTTGAGAGAAGGAAGAGCATTAAGGGGATGTGACAGTTATTGTGAAGTACAGGATCAGGCACTTAGACCCACCAAAAGAGCAGCTCTTCAAATCCCATCCCAAGTACACACATTACGTTAGCCCTCTCTAAAGAGCTTGAAACCACCAAAATAACGGAGAGAAGGAAAAATCAAAAGTTATTGAAGGAGATGGGTCGCTAACGATGGCGATGAACAGGCCTCTATAAAAGAACAATCAAAGCACAAATATGACTAGTTCTCTCTCTAGAAGACACCACACTCTCTCTCTCTCTCTCTCCTCTGTTTTGTGGCCTATCATGAGGGGGAGGAGAATTTCATGCACGGAAGTAAAAATATTAAAATGACACGTATACTTTAATGTTGATCGGACGGCCAGGATTTAACGAGGATCCCGAAAAATATGTATTTGGTAGATATTACGTTAGAAGTTTTGCAACTTCCCAACTATGCCTTATTTTGTCTCAATCTCAAACGCATAATGATATATATATAATTATATATACACACACAATTCCTTGACCTCTTTTTTTTTTTTTAATTTTACAGGATGCAATCTACTCTACTGAATCTACCAATATCAAGGCATGTATAGTAGACAGTCAGATATTGCACTTTGATATTTTCATACCATACATGGGATGTTGAGACATTTTTTAAGCAATATTTAGGTTTAGCCCAAGGAGAAAAAGAAAGGATCGTTTCATTCAACAGTCGTGACTCGTGCCACGTCCAAATGAAAGTTCAATGATCATATGGGCGGCCTTTTTAGTCACAAGAGATAGAGCTGTGGACATAATATAGTCATTCTGGATGCCTGTAAGTTGGAATTTCATAATCACCAGATTAGCTTTGATATGGTCAACCCAGTTTTGTAGTTATATTGTTGTCCAATGCTCCATACCATTTTCCCTCCTGTCTTTTACTTTTTCGTTTCAAAGTTCCATATTTATTGAAAATTTAAACCTCCATGTCCCTAACTTCAATGCATCTGGTGTTATACACCATACTTACTTGCATACGAATTTAAAGTTTGTTTTTTTTTGGGGGGGTCAAACCAATGTTATAGGTCTCTCTACTGCACTTTTTCAGATCTAATTCATTTAGTACCATACCATCTTAATCCAGTTAAAGATAAGAAGTTTATCAAAAATAAGATAAGGGAAATTTCGGATTGGTGGAATCACAATTAGAAGTAAGTTAAATTATCTGTTCAGTTGTGATTATCTATTTTCACAAAATTGAACTCAGAGAATTCTGTTATATAAAAAGGATAGAACTGAAAAAAACGTCTCAAATTCCGATACTTGTTAAATGTTACGCTCTACTTCCAATCCAAATTTATTCGTATTAGGATTCTGCATGAGATTCAAACTTTAACAAACTTCTTGCAGTTACCCCTCAGTGCACAGGTTTTCAGGATAGTTTCTCCGGATCTCAATTAACTTATGATACTGGAGACTAGCCCAATCCTTCCCAGAATTTAAATACAAATTTTATCCTCCAACGTTTCTTTCCCCTCTTCTTGCGAGTTTCCTTCAGTATATGGTTATACAGAACTCAATGCTTGGGACATGATGATCAAGGACTGTAGAGTTGATCTTATTTAGGGTTGGAACTTAACCAAGATAAACGGCGGAAAAGAAAGAGAAAACGATACCTGAACATGCAAGACTGTTACATCCACAACGAATGTCCATAAATAAGAACAAGTTGCCAAAATTCCCTCTTCTTTTTCGTTTTCTACTTGCCCAATTTTTGGCTAACCCTAATTCCACATGTACTCCCCACTTACTAAATTCCTAGGACCATGGAAAAGTTGCATCGTGTTCACAGCTAGGATGTGCAAGAGCTATCAGGGTGACACACTAGTTGATACCATCATCATTATTTTCCTTACCGCTAGCCCCTTGTCCGAAAATTTCTTCAATGATGTTGCATGTCGGCTGAAGATCCACACCTTTAATAGGACTTGTGAAACAAGCATCCCAAACCTTGGTATCACAGGGATCAAGAAAGTACACCTGATCCACCCCACTACCACACCGGTCCAATTTACTAGACAAGAACTTGTCATGATCCCTGTCAACTCCACCTAACCGCAAGCCATCTCCAGAGTCAACAGGACCACTAGAGTTTAACTTATCAGCCTGGAATTCAAAAGATATGCACGAGTCATCTTGAATAGTGAAATCCTCACCAAAATAACCCGTACTCTTGTCAACACGCTTATAATCCGCTTCAAGTTGGCTTACATCTATTGACTTCACGCCCAGTGCTTCTGAGGCATAATCAATACCTGAATCTTCTCCCGTGGCATTTCCACTACCATCCTCCATATCGAGGTTGACATCACAATCATCATCATCACCGTCACTATCACTGTCATCAATATCATTGTCTTCGGCAAATTTCTCATCTACCTGGCCCGCCTGATCATATTGATAAAGTGACTCAATAACAAAGTCTTCATCTTCTTCAGAAACTGGAACTATATTGGAGTATCTATTTATTTTGTGCAATTCATCATCGTCACTGTCAATGTCCATCAAGTTCGATCTGTTCTGAGCAGCACGTCTTCGAAGGATAAAAACATTGAAATAATAGCTCACTATATCCTTTGTGGTTCGAATGGGAAGCAATCGTAACAAGTGTTTCCAAAAGTTCTGGCCCTTGGAAATGGGATGCAAGTAGACAACTGAACGGAAAACACATTCTTCCTCCCCAGTCCATCTACATGTCACCACCTCTCCCATGTCATAAAACCCCAACTTGTCAAAATTTTCTTGTCCAAGTTGTTCTAATAGTTTCTCACGTGCTTCCTTTATGTGCTGCTGGACACATCTGATAGAACCCTCATCCAAGCAGTTACAATCTATTTGGCCACATACAATATCATTAGTGTAATGCAAATATGAGTTTGCGTCTGGCATTGGAATGATACAAGTACCCATCCGCTTGTCCTCACCAATGCCCTCTTTTTGGCTGTTCCACAATGGAATGGTAGCTTGATGATTTGGCCCCAAAGGCACTTGTTTCCTAAAAAAGTGTTCAAAGTGGGAAGATTTGCCAGTGTCAAAAGGGAGAATCCTATGCCTTACAAGATCACAATCAAAATGTCCTGAGGGAAGAGAAGAGGATGCTGCAAAGCTAGATCTAACATTTTCATGATGACAACTGTTAGTAACAGATGAACAGGGAGCGGTGACCTCAAAATTAATTACTGAACACGGCATTTCATTGAGCCCATATTCAAATTCATGCCGTTGAAATTTAGGAAGGTTGTCTCCATGGTCACCTAGTTTGTTAACCAAATCAAATCAGAAAAATAATTTTCAATAGAAAAAGAAAAAAAAGAAGAAATGGCAAAAAAGACACAACCTACTTGTCCTCACCTGAAACATTAGGTTTATGTGGAACATGAGCATGTGGAACTTGTTCTGAAGATTGGGCCAACTTATTTCTACACTCCAGAGGTCTTGCCTGCTTAAAAGGAAATTCCTGGAAAGCTAGACCTTTAAATGGTCGCTTATAACCCATTTCACCTAAATGAAAAGGAGAGAAAAATAAATAAATACAGAGAACAAAGCTAGCTAGTGACCAACTGGACCCTAAGGTCGAATCATAATATTGCCCCCAAAGTTAAATGAAAGAAATTTACTCACGAATTGAGGCAAATAAACAATTGAATTGTCACTCATAAATATACGTTAAATCTATAACAAATATGATACGATTATAGTAGAAATTTCCGATTAATAAGCATATACCTTTTGAGCTCGTCGAATTGAAACTTCAAAACTTGATTGGAAGGATACTAAATATCAAGGCACAAAAGACGAAACATAGATTTGACAAGGTTTTATGGTGCAATCACACAAACCCCCATATTAATTTGTCAAATTGAGAAGTCCCAAATTTTGAAACAAAACCCTAACCCTAGATTTCGAATTGATGCACAAAATTTCAAATTTACAGGCCCAAAAAAGAAGATTTCTTGAGGCGGGAAATATTGAAGCAAAACCCCAAACCTATTTACAGATTCGAAGAAGTTATTAACGCATCACAACTTCGAATCGACACGTGAAACAAGACTTAGAAAATATTCACAATTAGGTCGAAAATTGAGATGTAAATTTACAGTACGGAAAGGGATTGAAAGCCCATGAAGGATAGAGGGACAAAAAAAGTGCTCAACGGAATCGAAACCCTAACCCTAGAAACGCGACGAATCAACGGCTGCGACCAGAAGGGGTACGGATGCGAAGAGGGAACCGTGAATCGAACGAATCGGGAGTCAAATAGGAGAAAAGAGAAGGGAATTGAGAGATCGATTTCTGGTTGGAATAGGGGGAGAGTCGGTGAAAGACGAATTTGGGTTCGTAGGTTTTTGTACACGACGAAGCGGTTCGATAGAGATCAGCCGGGTGATTGTTTTATAAGCTAAACCGGCCCAGTCTTGGGAAATTACCTTTAAGCCCTCAAATATGAAATCCAATGACTAAAAAACTCGAACTTAACTAGTTCAACGTTAAAAACCTCGAATCATTCTACTTACCAATTCAGTCTACCTGAATAAACCTTACTATTAAAAATTAATTTACTAATTAACCGATCAATTTTTATAAACTAACTATTTTTTGTATATCATAATAAACTAGTTAATTTTCATCCGAGAGTCTCATTCTACAACTAAACTTCAATCCTTGATTGTCTCCTTCTTAAATCTTATTTTAAATTTGTTAATTTCGTTCAATCTCATTTATGATGGTGTAATATTTGTTAAATTTTTTTTTGAAAGTAAAACATTTGTTAAATTTTTAAACCTTTAAATTTTGTATATTATCGGTTTAAATTTTGATCCAACTTTGCACCATTGATAAAAACTTATTCTAATTGGGATAATATTTTTTGGTAATGCCCTTCCTTGATTTGGTGACGTCATTAATAATAATGATTATAATGAAAAGTAACAACAAAAACAACATTACTACTACCAATAATAAAATAACTACTCAACAAATAGCGACAATAATTATGGGTTTACTACAAAGTTTTCTTATTTATAAGATTTTATATTTACATGAACTTCTTGGTCAATAATAATAAAAATGAAGTAATTTTTTAAAATATACTTCTTATTATTTATAATATATGATATAAAATAATATATCATGATGTAATGTTAGAAAATTGGAGTCGGATCTGATCTCTTATGTAGTGGAATAAATTCGAAACTTTTTAGTATTTGATTTCTTGAAATTTAAGATAACGAAAATTTCATAAAATAATTAATAATAAAATATAATAAAATGTAAATCGTAATTTCTACCTTATTCGAATCTTGATCTTTTTCTTGTTGTTTCCTTCGAATTATTTATAAAATCAGCTCATCTCAACCAGTTTAACAACATAAGTGTTCAACTTCTATCGGTATCCATAAAACGAGTTGAGAAAATTCAACAACTATGACAAAGAAGGTTAGACAAGAAGTTCTAACTCCTTAGAGTTTAAGTCTATTTATATAAATCGTAATTTATACCTTATTCGAAGCTTGATCTTTTTCTTATCGTTTCATAAGAATTATTTATGAAATCAGCTCATCTCAACCACTTTAATAGCACAAGTGTTCAACTTCTATTGATATCCACAGAATGAGTTGAGAGAACTCAACAACTATTACAGAGAGGGTTAGACAAAAAGTGCTGACTTCTTAGAGCTTAAGTCTATTTATATAAATCGTAATTTATACCTTATTCGAAGCTTGATCTTTTTCTTGTCGATTCCTTCAAATTATTTATGAAATCAGCTCATCTCAACCACTTTAGTAGCACAAGTGTTCAACTTCTATTGGTATCCACAGAACGAGTTGAGAGAACTCAACAACTATTATAGATAGTTAGACAAGAAGTGTTAACTCCTTAAAGCTTAAGTCATTTATAATAGGTTTTGAACATTATAGTAATTTAATTGAAATTAACTTTTAATTTCAATTAAACTTTAATTAGTTGGAGCTTAATACTAGTTATGTCATGTCCATATTATGAGCTGCTTCTTTAGAAAGTAATGCACTACGAATTAAAGTTGAGCTCTAAGAGTTATTCGTTGTGCAAAAACAGTTAGACACTTGCCTTCTTCTCTTTCTCACATTAGATGAACATTTCCTTCTTGTGGGGTAAAAAAACTACTTTCAATATTCTCATTATCATCTTGACAACCAGAAAAAGAACTTTTACTAGTAATTTTGTAGTTTAGTCTTAGCCATATACCTTTATCATATTGATACTCTTTAAATAAAGTTTTCATTTGTCATTTCACATCATGACTATTTTTATATCACTTTTTATATAAATCAGAAGGTATTTATAAAAATGGAAAAGATATGTACAGTCTAGAGATTACAATCCCCAAAGCTCTTAACCCAAAAAGTCTTTAGGATGTTCACCGCTTCCAAAACCTACATAGAAACAAACTCAAATAGCAAACTCTCTAAAAGAGACTACCCAAAAGAACTAAAGCCCAACAAATCTGTCAACTAACACAAAAAACAACCCAATTCCAAAAACACTCTCAGTCAACATAATAGCAATTTGGATGGTGCCTGAAATTCGTGACTCTCGGTATTGCAAGACGATCTAGAGTTCCTAAGCCCTGTGCAAAGACGAATAATTTGAGACAAGATCCACGCTTGAGACAAGTACAAGGCTATCCTTTATGAATAGAACAACCCAGTCTGGATGCCCTATGTGATCGGAATTTACACCTAGCTGCATCATTTTCAGCAAAACCATTAAATGCGTGAAGCATTGGCTTAAAGGTAATATGCACTTTTGTGGTTCCATGTGGAGGAGCTTTTGATCATCAAGGTCATATTTAAGCATGGACTTAAAAGAGTTTGGAGAAAAGAAAAGTATCGTGCCAACAATTGTAGTTAGGCCTAAAGATGATAACAAAAAGGGGACTAATCTCTCCAGAGGGAGGCATTTGTACTAATAGGTTTATAATAAAAAGGAATAAGAAGAAAAAGAAAAAGAAGACTAAATATGAATGGATGGAGAGAGAGAGAGAGAGAGAGAGAGATTTATTCCCTTAGATAACAACATTCCATTTCCTAAAAATATTAGTCTTTAAGAGACAAAGATTTTCTTCAGAGCAATTGTTGTTAACAGATAAGAAGGTAAAAAAGGTGGACTCTTTTATATATTGCAATGTCAACTATCATATTTCAAGTTATGGAACAACATTTGTTTAGTAGATTGTCTATGATGTTCTATTGTAGTGAGAATTTTGTTCTTAATTGACTTGATTTATCGGTGAAACTTTTATCAATATTTTTTATGGAGCAATTGTGATGTTCTATTATTGACTTTGGGGAGTGAAAAATTAACTCTCTCATTTAAAGAATAAGTAGTAAGCGACTTTATATGCATCAAATGTAACTACTTTTGTTGAAATGGATGGAAACTTAACAAATTTCTAACAAATTAACTCAATTGAATAATTTAAAAGTTAGGGCATTGAATTAAAAAACTCTTAAATGGTTAGAGACATTTAAATATGTTATCCTAAAATTAATTGTCCTTAATTTTTTAGTTGGCCCTCAAACTGGTAGGAAAAAATGTTAAGAATGCCAAGTTTGGACAAGAATTCATTAAAAACTAGAGCTCGTATAGGTTTGGTAAAGAAGTCAGCTAACTAATGGTGAAAAATAATAGATATGAGGCTAATGACACCAGTTTAGACCTTCTTATAAACTAAATGACAATCAATTTTTATATGCTTTATGTGCTTATGAAAAATTGGATTTTATGCAAAGTGAATTATATACTAGTTATCACAAAAAGCAACACTGCTTGAGGATGTGCAACATGAAAATCTTAGAAAAAGTAGAGAAGCTATTGCAGCCTATATGTAGCAGCTATCATTGTCCTTTATTATGCTTCAGAGGATGACTTCGCAATGGTAATTTGCTTTTTGGACTTCCATAAAACTAGTGAATTGCCAATGAACATACAAAATCTAGTGATGGATTTGCAAGTTTGAGGACAAGTTGCCTAATTTAAGTCTAAAAACCCTTTTAATTGCAACGAAGAAGATGAAGAGAAGAAAATGCCTTGATTAGGTGAACACTTGAGATAATACAATACGTGACGAGCTGCAAAAGATGAGGATGTATAGAATGTTTGAGATGCTGAGATAATTATTATAGAGCAAAAGCAAGGCCTATCCTTATATTAGTTAAATAAATTTATTTACCCACCAATTATTTATACGTGTTAAGATTAACAACTGGTTGGTGATTATGAGAATCATATGTATGAGGAAGCATAGGAATTGACACAGTTTAAAGCCAAGGAATCCTGTGTCTTTAAGTAATTCAATAATATATTTCCTTTGGCACATGTGAATACCTTTTGTACTTTTGGCAACTTCAAATCCTAAGAAAACCTTAAGTTGAACAAGATCTTTAATCTTGAATGAATCACGAAAAAAAACCTTAATGTTGTTTATAAGCTTAAAGTTATTGCAAAATAAGATTACATTGTCAACATAGATGAGCTGGGTAATCAAATTGGAACTATCAAACTGAAGGAACAAAGAGGAATCAACATTGGCCTGGTGAAACCCTTTGTGAAGAAGAGCAGGATAACTTTGAATAACAATGATGACTGGCCTATTTGAGGCTATAAAGAGATTTTTCTTAAGCTCAGAAACCTAAGAAGATGGAGCTAAAAAGCCTAGTGAAATCTCTTTGTAGACTTCCTAACTCAAATCACCATATAAGGCATTAGTTATGTTGAGTTGTTCAAGATTCTAGTTATTAATAGTTGCAAGTGTAAGTAGGATACACAGTGTTTTCATTTTAGCCACAAAACTAAATCCCACACCATATTGCTACGTGTATCGCTTCGCTATAAGTCGTGCTTTAAATCTCTCAATATAACCATTAGCTCTGTAATTGATCTTATAAACTCATTTATAGCATACGGGTTGTTTACCATATGGTAAATTAGTTAACTCCTAAGTGTTATTAGCTTCAAGAGCTTGACTTTAAGCTTCTATGATAGCTACCCACTTTGGTGATTTAAATGCATGTTCATAGGTTTTAGGTTTTATGATGGCATAGATAAATATGGAAAAAAATTTTATGATCATGGGAAAATTTAGAATAAGATAAAACGGAGGAAAGAGAATGAGGAGTACTTGATAACTGCAATTCAAAAGATGATAAATGAATTAGTTGTACATTGCATGAAGTTATTAGCTAATGATGGTATTCTTGTAACTAAGAGTGTGGTTGGTGTAATCTTTGAGGGCACCTTAAATGTCAAGATAAATTGAACATCAGTAAATTGTTGATGTTGATGAGTTGAAGATGGATATGGAAAATTGTGTTTTTGAAATATAACATTATGAGACAAAAATCATTTCATATTTAAATCAATGAATTTGAAAACTTTTAGTCCTATTTTAAAACCAAGGAAGATACATTTAATAGGTCTAGAATAAAATTTTGATCTTCCATAAGATAAAGTAGAAGCAAAACATAAAAAACCAAATATATGGAGTTGGTACAATCATGCTTAGAATGGAAAAGTAGCTCAAATGGGGTGTGATTGGAAATGACTAAATAAGGTAATTTATTGATAATATGTGTTGCATGAGCAACATACTCAGACCATTAAGACAGGTGGAGATGGCTTTGAAATTCAAGGGATCGAGTAACACTGAGGACGTGTTGGTGTTTACACTCTACAATGTTATTTTGTTGTAGAGTTTCAACATAAGCAGATTGGTGAATTATACCTTTAGAGAGATAAAAGAAAGGAATAACAAATCATGCATTATTGTTAATGCGAATGATTTCAAATTTTTATTAAATTAAGTAGAAACATAGGAACAAAATCTTTGTGAAATGACTCTACCTTCGGACTTTAATTTCATTATAAAAATCCAAGTAAACCTATTACGGTCATTGTCAATAATTAAGAAATATTTCTAACTATGTATAGAGCTAATAGTAGGTCCCCCTATGTCTATATATATCTTTTAAAAACAACATTCAGTAATGGTTGTGATTATAAGGAAAGGCAGCTTGTGTTGCTTAGCTAAAACATAAATGTCATATACTGAGTTATTAGAGACAAAAACATCTTGATTTAATTTAGTGAGTTGATGAATTCTAGATGGAGATGCATGTCCAAGTTGATAATGCCATAGATCAAAGGTTGAAGGATAGTTGAACAGACAATTATTTACATGAGAAATTTAAACTGGTTGATATAATCCATAAATGTGTTTAGCTAATCCAATTGTCTTCAAAATATGGAGATCTTGAATAAAGTAGTGATCATATAGCACGAGTAAACAAAAATTAATAATGGAAGCAAGTTTTGTAGCAGATATTAAATTAAAGATAATCTAAGGGACAAATGAGGTGTTGGTGAGTGAGAAAGAATTAATAAAAATAGCAGTGCCAATATATGTAACTATAATCCTAACAAAATAATTATGCACATGATGATAAGAGGATAATGAACAACAAATATGATCTGTGTTACCTGAATCTATGATCCAAATAGAACTTATAAGGTTAACTATAATTGATGAACATATGCAGCACTACAAGAAAATTTGGTTTCAGCAACCAAATTCTCAACAATCATAGTAAAATGGTTGCTAATTATATACATTTTGCAACTAAAAATTATTTGGTTGCAATATATAAGTTACGTATATT
>JAOSBP010000003.1:13443774-13462195 GCA_027563825.1 Erythroxylum mucronatum
CTTATGCACGATTAGTGAAAGCGTGCAAGGCGACTTGTACAACCTACAAGGCGCCTTGTGCACGACTATCACTTACAAATACTTACACTAACCAAGAATCAACCAACACAAACTCACTCATAAACTATTTAACCAACACAAACCATAAAAAGCCAAGCAGTCCCAATCAAAACCACAACTTTAGTATTTCAGTCAACCAATGATGTGAGAAAATAATAAAGCAACTTCAAGCAATAGAGGAGGTGTAGATGGAGGAAGAATAGGCTAGTAGCCCAAAGGAGTAGATATAAGAACAAGAAGCGACATGGATGATGGATTGGAGTAGAGTTGAGAACCAAGAACCAAAGGAACAAATTTGCGATAGGCAAGCAGCATAGACTAGAGTAGATGTGAGATGATGATGGAGAGTAGATGGTGATGGGGGGCCAATAGTGAGGAAAGCAAAGCTAAGAAAAGTTAAGAAGTGAGTAATGAGCAGTAATGAGGGAGAGCATGAGAGTAAGAGTGAGAGGGAACATAGCTCAAAACGCTTTGAGGCTACGAGGGGTGAACTCAACCCTCTTGGATACGACGACCACGCCGCTAAGAAAGTTCGTATCTGTGATCGTGAGGAAGACCCTCCTCCTCCTCTACCTACTATTTAACCTAGCTATAGCGCAGCTATCACAGGTCATCCAGTTCACGAGAACGATGAGAGGGATTTAGAATGGCCTGAAGAGGATCTTGTTGAGATTGCAGAGGGTGATATTAATATGGTGTAAGGCAAATTTGGCATGAGATTAGAACTGTCCAGTTCCTTTAAAGGCCGCTTAGATAAACAGTGGGAGAAGGCCGTTGTTGTCAAGCTGTTAGGATGCAGAGTAAGTTTTAATATGCTAAAAAACAGACTGAATGCAATGTGGAAATTGGCTGGTCCCATGAAGATCGTCGATATTGATAATGACTTTTTCTTGATTAATTTTGTGAAGAAAGATGACTATATGAATGCTCTAACAAAGGGTCTTTGGGTGATATTAGGACATGTTCTTTCAGTCCAACCATGGCACCCAAATTTTCGTCCTTCTTCTGGCAAAATCTTTCACGTTGTAGCTTGGGTTCGTTTTCCAGAGTTATCGGTTGCCTGTTATCATCCCTCTATCCTGAAAGCCCTTGGGAATTTGGTTAGATGTATAGTGAAGATAGAAAGCCCTTGGGAATTTGGTTGGATGTATAGTGAAGATAGAAGATAATACTCAACAGTCTCAGCATGGAAAGTTTGCGAGGGTTGCAGTTGATATTGATATCATCACCCCTCTTCATTCCATAGTCGAACTTGACGGCGAAATCATCAAAGTAGCATACGAGGATTTGCCATAGATTTGTTTCTTTTATGGAAGTGTTGGCCATGGCGCTATAGATTGTCTTACAAAGCCTAAAGCTCCTCCTGATACAAGGGTCATCAACAAAGAAAATGGGACGGATATCCCAATGGCACCAAGGATTGAAACGCCAACCGTCGAAAATCGAAAGGAGGTATATGGACCTTAGATCCAAGTTTAAAGATGTACCAGACGTCCGTTAATTAAGGAAATGCTTCAAGGACGTGATATGAGGGGCACTACAAATCAGGAGGAATTGCGGGACTCGAGGTATAAGATTTTGACAGATAATGAATTACTTAGATCATTAAATGAGCATCCTATTCTAGTTGAGGAGAAGCAACGTGGAATTTCTCCATCTAGAATGGATTTGGGTCAACTACTAGCAAAAACTAGAAAACAAGTGGTTGTTAGGGGCCCTGGAACTGATGGGCCGTCATCGAGTGTGAATATTGGGAATAAAAACTAGGCTCCATTTTATAATGGACCTTTTAATACACCTAAGACTATAATGGCCCACTCTAGTCCTACTAAAAAACATTATGATCCAATGAACGTGCCAGATGCGACCTAGAGAAATGCAACTAACCACATTGCTATTTTTGTTCAGTCATATAAAGATTTGGTGATACAAGACAACTCTTTTGCTTTACCTATGAATGATGGTATGGCTTGTGGTATAATAGAGGAGGACATGAGTGAAGATTTTATGAATACCCCAATGACCTCGTCGCTTAACAAACATGTCCTGCCTCCATCTAGGCCACCTGATCTTGGTCAGGTTTTGATTTCGACAAGTGACGACTCCTTTGTACCAGATTCTCAGATGGATGTGCTGCCATAAAATCCCTTGATTAACACATGTGGTGTTCAGGTTGATGACTTGGTAAACACTCATGCTTAACAGTGTTTACTTCTTCTCTTGGTCTTTATTATTTATGTCGATCTTCATATGGAATTGTCAGGGGGCTGAAGGTAAGACCTTCAAGTCGATTCTAAAGAACTACGTTCGGATTTGTAATCCTTTCCTAGTTGTTTTAGTTGAGCCAAGAATTAGTGGTGTTCGTGCACTGAAAGTTGTTAGGAGTTTGGGTTTTCCTCATTCTTTCATGGTGGAAGCTGATGGATTCTCTGGAGGAATTTGGTTATTATGGAAATCAAAAGTTATGATTTAAATTCTGATAGCTCACCACCAATTTGTTCATGTTAATATTGAGTGGGATCAATTTTCTTTTGATTTCACTGCTATTTATACTAGCCCTACTTATTATTTGCAGCCATTTTTATGGATGTATCTTCGTAAAATTACTAGTGTTACTTCTGAGCTGTAGATTTTGGGTGGGGATTTCAATGCAAAGTTAGAGAGCAATGCTAAACGTGGAGGGTCTAGAATACAACCAGTAGTTAATTGCAGTTTTCGGGACTGTATGCAATGTTGTCAACTTCATGATCTTGGATTTTCAGGGCCAGAGTTCACATGGAGGAAAGGAAAGATTCTCGCAGATCGAGTTTTATGCTTTAATTCCTAGAAGTCATCATTCCAAGACACTCAAGTTGCTCATCTTCCCTTTCTCAAGTCCGATCATTACCTACTAGCGACGTTAAAACAACGCACTCAACTACCTTCTACTCCTCGGCCATTCAGATTTCAGTCAGCTTGGTTGACACATGAACTTTTTGCCCAGGTTGTCGAAGAAAATTGGAATCCTAATATGACTGATTTTTGTGGTGTTGTCAGGAAGCTATCAGAAGAGCTGCAGCATTGGAATTCTACTATTTTTGGCAATATTTTTCATCGCAAAAAGAGACTCATAGCAAGAACTGAGGGCATTCAAATATCACTTGAAGAAGAGGAATCTGATTCTCTACGAGAGCTAGAGGAATATTTACGTAATGAACTTGAACAAGTCCTTTTTCAAGAAGAATTATATTGGCACCAATAGTCAAGATGTTAGTGGCTAGCTTAGGGAGACAAAAACACTAAGTACTATCATGCTGTCACAACTGCCAAACAACGGAAAGTGAGGGTTGCTTCCTTGAAGGACAAAAATGGTTGTGTGGGTTCAGACACAGATAGTATCAGAAGTATAGCCAAGAATTTCCTTGAGAAATTGTATATAGCAGAAGTATCTGCACCTATTGACCTTCATATCAGAGTTTTTTTTTCCTTCACTCTCTCTCAGGGCTACAAATGATTTAGGAGGTCCAATTCTTCTTGAAGAAGTCAAGACGACATTCTTCGATATGGCACCTAATAAGGCACCGGGCTTTTATGGGTTTAATGCTTTATTCTTTTAATCCCAATGGGACATCGTAAGGCCTTCACTGGTACTCTTTATCCAGAGAATTTTTTCCCATGGAGTATGGGAGTCTGAACTTAATCGTACTATTATGGTTCTCATACCAAAGCTTTCTTCGCCTATGTCGATCACTCAATTCAAGCCAATTGGATTGTGTTCAGTGATTTATAAGGCTATTACTAAGATTATCGTTAACCGTCTTAAGTCTTATTTAGATGATCTTGTAGCTCCGAATCAATGCAGCTTTGTTCCAGGGATATTGATTGTTGATAATATTGTTATTGCTCAAGAGGTCATTTGTACTATGAAAAGGAAATCTGGTAAGAAAAGGGATAATCTCAATTAAAGTGGATCATGAAAAAGCTTACGATAGGTTTACTTGGGATTTTATAAAAGATACACTTATCAATATTAGACTTCTTGAATCATTGATAAGCCTTATTATGAAGTGTGTTTCTTTGGTGTCTATGCAATTGAATTGGAATGGCGAATTTAGTGATGCTTTTACTCTCTCAAGGGGTATTCAGCAAGGTGACCTACCACTATCTCCTTATCTTTTTGTGCTATGTATAGAATGGCTTGGTCACTTAATAAATCACTCAGTGTCTCAAAGAAGATGGAAGCCAATTAAATTAAGTAGAAGAGGTCCTTCTCTTTCTCACTTGTTTTTTGTTGATGATCTCATTCTCTTTTCAGAAGCTTCAATCGAACAAGTTTATGTAATTCGGGAAAATTTGAATATATTTTGTGTAGCCTTAAGACAACGAGTTAGTCAGGATAAATCTCGTTGTTTTTATTCCAAGAATATCCATCACTCTTTGGCGCGCTATTTTAGCAGAGAATTGGGTTTTAAGCTGACAAATGAATTAGGACGATATCTTGGAGTGCCTCTGTTGCATGAGTGAGTTAGTAAAAGAATGTACCAACATGTTCTTGACAAGGTTCAGTAACGCCTTTCAAGATGGACTGAAAATCTTTTGTCGTTTGCAGGAAGAATTACGTTGACTCAATCAGTCATATCTGCTCTTCCTATTTATACAATGCAAACGATTCGTCTTCCTTAAAGTCTTTGCGATGCTTTGGAGAAACTAATGCGAGATTTTTTGTGGGGGTCTTATAATGGCAAAAGGAAGGTTAATATGGTTCATTGGGATATTGTTTGCAAACCTAAAGAGATGGGTGGTCTTGACATTCAGAAAATTAGAGAAAACAATGATGCCTTAATTGCAAAGCTAGGGTGGTCTTTGATTTCTAAGCCTAAAGCCTTATGGGTGCAAATTCTTTCTGCTAAATATAATTTTGATGTCAGCAACATTATAATGTCCCTTAATGCTACTGGCAGTTCCATGGTTTGGAAGGGTATCAAAGCTATTTGGCGCCATGTGCTTCAAGGCATGAAGTGGTTTATCTGTGATGGTTCTAAGGCTCAGTTTTGGCTAGACCCTGGGGTGGAAGATTTGGAACCTCTTATTTCCCATGCAACTGCTCCTATTCGCCAATCGACTCTTGATTTTCGAGTTCAACATTTTGTGGATGATAATGGTAATTGGAATTGGGATGACTTCCAATCTTTGCTCCCTTCTTCTATTTGCATGTACATTGCAGGCATTTTTCCTCCCAAGCCTACTTAGGGCTTGATAAGTTGATTTGGAGAATTTCGGGGACCAGTTAGTTCACTACTGCATCAGCCTATTCTCTGATTATGGATCACTTGGACTGTTCTACTAGTGGATTTTGGAAGGCAGTATGGCATTGGAATGGCCCTTAACGTATTCGCTTATTCCTTTGGCTCCTCGCGCAAGTTCGATTACTTTCTAATCAACAACGAGTTCTCAAACATTTAACTACTGATGTTGCGTGTTATTATTGTAGATTGGAAGAATCCTCGTTACATGTTGTGCGTGATTGCACCAAGGCTCGTAGTTTGTGGCTTGCATTCCCTCCGCAAGTAGTCTCTTTTGATTTTTACAATTTGAACACTCATGATTGGCTAACTATGAATCTTCAAAACCACCTGGTGGTTTTTGGCTTTGATTGGTCACTTATTTTTGGTGTTGCTTGTTGGTTCTTTTGGTCTTAGAGAAATATGACCCTCTTTGATGAGCACTTCTCTGGGTTGATTTCTCCTGCTTATTATGTCCTGGATTATGTTCATCGAATTTACAATGCTTCAATCTGGCAAGGTAGAGCAAATCTTGGCAAAAGACCTCGATGTGAGCAACTTATTGGTTGGTGCAAACCTCATCATGATTGGGTGCAATTGAACACAGATGGGGCGTGCAAAGGCTCGTCCTCTTTGGCCATAGCAGGTGGTCTTGTTTGTGATAGTTCAAGTGCTTGGCTTGGAGGTTTTATGCAAAATATTGGCTGGTGCTCCTCTATATCTACTGAGCTTTGGAGAGTTTTTTCCAGTCTCATGCTTGCTTGGGATCTTGGGTATCGTCGAGTTGAATTGGAAGTGGATTCTCTAGTGGTGATTAATATTCTATCCTCCTCAACTCAACGGACAATGTCTAACAATCCTCTAGTCATGGGTATCAAAGAGTTGTTAGCTCAGAATTAGGTAGTTTTACCTCGTCATACTTACAAGGAGGGAAACCAGTGTGCCGACTGGCTCGCCAACTTTGCTGTATATTTTGAGTTAGGGGTTATTACTTTTGCTACTGCACCTGTAGGGTGCCTCTCTATCCTTTTAGAGGATATGTCTAAGGTTTGTTTCCCTAGATTAGTCATATAATTTGTCTCATTTTTTCTTTCCCTTTCATTTAAAAAAAATCGAGTTAGGGGATTAGAAATTTAGGGTTTTTTAATTAAGTCCTTAATTTTTGTAATTTTATATTTTAACCCTAGTATTTTACTGGTATTGCTAATATAAACTGATATTGATATTAGTTGAAATGACCAATACCAATCAGGATTAGAAATTGATAAGGTATCAATACATTTCATATTGTCTTCTGACAGGTGCGGCGAGGTACGAAATTCCAACCATTTACATGCCTATTTAAGAAAAAGGGAGTTAAAAGTTATGAATTTAAATAAAATTTTGGATTTAAATATCTTTATTAAGAAATCATATAGTGTAAACAATATTTGTATTTCATATGAAATTCTAAATTTACCAAACTTTTCTACTACTACAATTGGTTGAGCAATCAAAGTATGTAACTTGCAGATTACATTATTAAAACATTCTTACAATAGTAAAATTGCTTATTTTTCATACTTTAATATAGTCAAAGGTATTAAACTAATCAGATGTTCTTTTATGTCCCTTTCTTTTTGATTGTCTATAAATCCATACAATTAAATAAGATCCATACTCTAATAACTGCATAGTGCATACAAATCTATTTGTACATTTTAAAAGGTGGTTATTTTAAGGAATGGTTTATTATAGTTGAGTAAAAGCCACAAAAAAATGCATTAAAACATAAAGCAGGCAAAGACAAAAACATTGTTTTTTCAACAAAAGGTTGGTTCCGTCATCCATGTCAAGCTTGAAGTTGAAGGGGAACAATAGCATCAACATTTCATGTACTAGTTCCGATCTTGAAAAGTTTAAATCAATTCCAATTTTCGCTTTATATTGTACTTCTCAACTTGTATTATTAGTATTCGGGAGTTCGGACTGGTTTAAGTACTTGTGACTAGTTTAGAAAATAATTAAAGAAATAAGGGTTAATTATTGAAAAATCCTAAACTTTACACAATTTTTTGATTATAGTCCGAACTTTAACAAGTGACAATTAAATATCTAAACGTTCAATTTTTCTCAAATATAGCCCGACGTTAGGGTCTCCATTAGTAGAACTGACGTGGCTTGGTAAATATAAGATGCCATGTATCATGCTAAATTCAAGTCAAATTTTAATTTAAGCTAAATTCACGTCAAATTTTAATTAAATTAAATTAAACGACAAAAAATCCTAACCTGCTCTTCTCCCCTCTTCTATCACCCACTTAAATCCCTAAGTTAATTGATTTTGATGGTAGTTAAAGTCTCTCTTCTTCTTCACTCACTTACTCCAAACATAATCCAATTTTCTTTCTCTTGAAAATTTTCCATTTTCTTTTCTCTTACTAACTTACTTTCTCTCTCTAAAAAATTCTTTAACCCATGGTAACTATCGATTCTCCGTTGTATACTTGCCCCATGGTTGTCGACGAATACCTTTGTAATGCTTCTCTTGGTTTGCAGTCTCGGTTCTATTGTTAACCATCGCGACATTCCCGGAGGCATGGTTATGTTTATCTTGGTGGCTTTTCATTAGCTTAAAGTCAAACTCTTTAAGGGCTTTGGTTGCTTAGAATCAAAGGTGTATAATTCAAGGTTTTTGATGAACAAGAAACTACCCACGAAAGTGATGTCTGTTTAACAGGTGTCGTCTGATAAGTCCAGAGTTGAAGATTTATCCGGAGAAACCATGTAAAGCTTAATTAGCTAGTGATAATGTGAAAATTTGAGTTGAAAGAGAAAAGAAGAAGAAGAGAAAGATGAGGCTTTTGTTGCTGTTGAGTGGAAATTGAAGAGTAAGAGGAAGAAAAACAAGAAAGCCATTGAAGAGGGAGGAAGTTTCTTAGGAGGTTCTATAGGTGGTGTGAGAAAGCATCTATTGGCATGGAGTCCAGATCTTCTGTCCAGTTTTACGGTGTCTTATTCTGTCCCATAAATCTCAGCCATTCATTTATGTGGGTTTCGCGTGGGTACCGCATAAATAGATGTGAGACCCGCATAAATAAATAGCTGAGATTCATGGGACAGAATAAGACATCATAAATCTGGACAGAGGATCTGGTCTCATTGGCATGGTTAGTAATATATCGATAGAGGGCATTCAATATGAGAGAGTTACGATGAAAGTAGCAACCTATTGTCACTATTAAATTCAAGAGGATTATCTTTTTGTCCGGAGCATCTCTTATCAAAAGTAAGGGCTTCTATGGAAGGAGCATTATTAGTTATTTGTGGCTATAGTAGTTTTTTTGCAAGAGGTGATGAGGCCACAGGAGAAAACAAAGTAAGAAACATAAACTTTTATTATCATAGAGAAGAATGAAAGACAAAAAGAACATAGGATATTATCTCACTTTGATTTGTAAGGTTTATTTGTGCTTTTGTATAGAGATTGATTTTCAGTTCGGATGACTTATTTCTCTTATTTGTTTTCTCCCTTCTCTCGTATGCCTAATCTCTTCAAAGTGAATTAATAACTTGATTTAATTTAATTATAATATGACGTAAAAATTGACTTATACCTGACATCCTACATATGACTTATTATAGTTGAAGTGACTTGCTAATTCAGCTTCGTTAGTGAAGACACTAATATTGAGCTATATTTGAAAAAAATAGTTTTTTGGCAATTAACCCAAGAAATAATCTCTTTAACCTTCAAATGAAATTCATAAAATTACTAAAGAAAAAAAACTCTTTGAACTTTTTATTTTATCATTTTACCATCATCAATAGACTATAGGAGTCAGAATCGTCACAAATTGCTAAATTGCTGTGTAGTGATTATTTATAACATGATCCAGTTTCTTATGAACCTCTTGCGTCTGACTATTCATTCATATTCGACACCAGAAATATATTTACTACAGAAGACTGAAAAAGTGGTTATCAGATAGCGTTACTTCCTTTTAAAGGACAAACACTTTAGCAGTTGCTCATGTCAGTAAGCTGCTTTTCGGCATTTCTTTATTGCCTTCAGTGGTCTGAGTAGCAATGGAATATTACAATGCCAATGTCAGCTGAACTATATTTGCATATTTGACTTTGTACTATTTAAAATAAGATTAAGAAGCCATTGTCAAAAGGATGACGTGTTAATGATCCGAACAAAATGTTTACGCTGACATTGAATCTGCACAGCGATCAATCCTATTCCCAAACTAATAAATTGTTATGAACCTTTCAGAGTTTCTTTTTTGTGATTTCTAACCTAGGCTTGGGACTCTAGGTATAGTGTTGTGGTTATCGTGTTTTATTTATTATTTATTTATTTGTTATTATTATTTGTTCTTTTCATCGTGTTTTATTTATTATTTATTTATTTGTTATTATTATTTGTTCTTTTCAAAGATCTTTAAAATTAATGATATTTTTTGGTATTTAGCCATAACTCTCCCTGAAAGGATTCGTTGTCGGAGTGAAACTTATATGTTGGAATGCAAGCATATATATGAAGCTTATGATAAACTAGAAATTGGGAAATATGTCCTCCTATAACAACTTTCCAGTCGCCATTCAGTCGAACCATTGAAGCTTTTGTATTTGTGTTCAGTGTTTGTGTAATTGTAAGCTTCGTATGGTCTTTCATATTTCTGCAGAACTGCAAACTTTTCATGCAATTAGATGCTATGTAGCACGGACACGGCAAAATGGAGCCGTGTCCGTGTGTCGGACACGTGTCCGTGTCAGACACTCACTGACACACGGTGGACACAGCTTGGATACGTCTGGAGACCGCTCGGACATTGCTTAATGGAATATATGCTCCATATTTTTTGAGAGGGGCTTATAAAGTATCAACTATGTATGAATTATCAAAATGTTGGAAGTCTTGAAATACATCAATCAATATATAACATATTAAGAATTCTGATTTTTTTTTTAATTTTTAATTTTATAATATATATATATATGCCGTGTCCGTGTCCACCAAATTTTAGAAGTTGGTGTGTCCCCGTATCTGTGTCCGTGTCGTGTCCCGTGTCCGTGTCCGTGTCCGTGTCTGTGCTTCTTAGATTAGATGCCATAAAAGTACGATAGACTAATATTGGAACTCTTACAGAAACACAAGCCATCCGGTGTTCGAACAACATACTTTGAAGAAAACATTAAAGTTTCCGTCCTAAATATCACGAATCGTAACAACAAAAAAATTAAAAAAAAAAGAAAAGAAAGAAAGAAAAACGTTGCTACTGTGCAACTTATCAGAAAAGAAAGAGCTAGCCTATACCCTTTATAAACATAATCAAGGTTTTAAATTTGAAGCAAATATTCTAAGAAAATTTAGGAGATAAACTAAAAAAAGCTGAAACTTTATACATAAAAAACATACTTAACAAAATAAACTAGGAGAAATTTCGTCACTGTCACTAAATCGAAACAATTTCATAAGTTTTGACACTTTTAACTGTGAATTGGTGAAAAGTTAAAGTTTACGTATTAGGTTGAAAAATATGAAAAGTTTTGAGGACCTACACTTTTTATGTTGCAGTGTTGAACGAAAGATCACAATTACTTGGTGGGAAGAAAATACTATAATTATCATCCTGCCTGCAACCATTTTAGCATCCAGCCCCAAAAATTTGATAGATTTCTGACTTCTATAATATGGAAACTTGACTTATTGCCTCAAAAGCTTTTGTTTAACAGAAACTGTATATTAATGATTGCTTGCCAAACCAATTCAACTGTTCCCATAAGAATAAGCTGAATTTGTGATGAATTAAATAAACACGGGATTGAAAGCATTGATATTGAACAAGAGGAAACAATTTTCACTATCATTTACTGGCCTGTCAATTCTCCTTCCAAGTAGCAGTAGCTCAGTACAGAGATTTGAGTTCAGTAAGGAGAAAATAAAGAAACTAACACTTGAAAAAAGAATATTAACCCAAAAAAGAAAATTTCATGAATGAATTACTACCAATGCCTTAATAACAAAAAATTTGGATCCCTAGAAAGCCTCCTTTCTAATCTACAGTTTTTGTTTTCCCGCAGTTTAGTTGTTATCACGTCAAAACAAGACTAGGATTTTGTCACATGAAGTTTTGGCCAAAAAATTGCTCTGCCAATAACAAAAAGATGAAGTCAGTCTGGATAGTTAAATATGCTGAACTAAAACTTGATATTTTTTTAATTTTATATCCACAGATCTCAAGTTTAGCTTTGCTTACATGGGGCACACTTCTTTTCAAGTTCTCAATTAATTTAACAAGAAACAGCTTACTTATGACAACCAAGTCAGTTGCAAATGAAGAACTCATGAATCCAAGAGGTTAAAAGGCTGACAATGTTTTCAGAGAAGTCGTCAAGAGTTGTTTAGGAGATTTTATAATATCCATGCATGGACTCTCAACTATCCTTCCTTACACAGAAAACTGTATAACAGTGTTAAGCAATAGCTAATCCAAATCATAATGATCGTATTAAAAGCACCAACTTCCAGAGAGATATAAAGGAATTACCAGAACAGAATGTACAGTTTCACAGTAGTAGAATCCCTGATGCTAGATCAATCATTTTCCAAATGGCTTTTGGCAAACAAGCAACCTCTGATCACTGCCATTCTGTAGGTCAATCACTCTAGCTTCCCAGTGCAATTGAGTGACAATAGCCCGAGCCATCTCAATTACTCCCAATTTGTCAGAAAGAATTACCCATCCCTGCCAAGCAACACACATGATAGTGCATTTAAATGACCTAAGTTCAGGTTTTCCAAATGATAAACTAGATAAGCATCACTTGGCAGATTTCTTAACAATAAGTTGAAGTAGTTAAAATTACCTCAGGCCGCAAAATTCGATCCATTTCTAAAACTAAGTCCATCATGCCACACTTCTCAAAACTAAGATGCGAGAGAAGTCCATTCGCATGAAGCATGTCATAAGTTCTGGGATATGTTGGGAAGGGCTCACACCTGGGAACCATCATATATGTAAAGAAAATTTTGAGACAAAAATAGTAGCTATCTCAAATGTAGAACCATAAGAAAGAAAGGACAAGAGAAAAAAGACAACATAATACAATTGCACACTTCTGTTTAGGCAAGGAAAATAAATAAATACCAGTCATGCAGAGCACCAGCAAAACCCCGATCAAGTATGAGAGGAAGTGTATTGAGAGTATTGACAGGCACAACATTCATTACCCACAGCGCTTTCGCGTCCTCCAGAAAAGCAGCATTCAGACCCCCATAATGAGCATTCATGTCCATCACATTCCGTATCATGTTATACGGGGGCAGTGGATCTTCATCACCAGGCCTCTTAGGATGGTCTGAAAAAATTAAAGGTGTAAGCAAAGACCAATAGTTTTTCAGAACTGATCGCCATATCTGCAAGTCTTCTAAGAAATCATCAAGTTCAAGTCCTGCAAGGATAAAATGAATCTACTAAGTAAGACAGGCATGTATATAAGGTGGCTAATAAATCTTCAAGAAAAATTAAAGAAAGAAGAGAAGACCGTGGATAGATCATGAGGATAGATACAATAAATGAAGTTGTGAAGCTAAAGAGATCAAAATGAAATTTGAAACAGTACTTTCCATGAATGTCAAGCTCAGCCGAGCCAAAATTGGAAACAGAGGATCTGTTCTGGATGGGAATCCATCGTTTACTAGTGGTTCCACTTATACACGAGACAAGAGGTTGATAATAAGATGGAATATCGTGCCTGTCATCACAGAGTGGTACGGCATCTTGCTTGCTGCAGTTTCAAACAAAAGGGAAGCAATGGAATACCTATAATTAGTAAATTAATAGATTAGGAAATGAAGGAAAGTGTAATGAAAAGATGCAAACGAGCTAACCCAACTCTAACATCCACCCAAAATTGCATTCATTTAACCTAGACAAGAAAACTATTACTGGTCAAAGTGTCCTCAGTCCTCACCGAGACTTGTAGCAATGGACATCCGCAGTTTTCTGCCAGATAAATGTTTCATCCTGCTGAGCCATAAGACTCCAACAGATTCTCTCAGTGAATTCTTCAATAGGAGTTAGCATGCTTGTCTTCTTCATCCTCAATGAACCACCACGTGGCTTGCTTGTTGGTGAGGTTAACACAAAGTAACCTCCAGGCCTTAGAAGCCGATCCACTTCCATAAGGAATTTACCATCTGTTTTATTAACCACTATCAGAAACCAAAGATGGACAATGAATGCTACCCTTCAACTTAGAATCAGTGAAGACTATCAATGGAACAGACAAGGCTGCAATTGTTGATACTCAAACTTTGAGAAGGTAGGGGATATTGATACTCAAAATGTTCTGTGAGAAGTAGCACTGTTTTCAATGATGTAATTGATGTACTTATTAGAAACAGGAAATAACTGAAACTTAATACTAAATCTTCAAATTCTTTCCCCAAAACCATAATGTATAAATTGCTCCTGGAGGAGCACCATTGGGTTCATTCTTATTATCAATCACGAAGAACAGGTAGTTCAATAAAGACATTTAACGCCATTTCCAAATCAAAGTTGGGTGGCAAAGCACCACAGAGAAGCAAAAGTATGACACCATAGGAAAATGATTGTAACGAGCAAGAAGCTGTAGCTGATCATGTTTATTGTAATAACCTATGTATTTAAAATGCAGCCATGATTAACTATCATGAAAAATTACCAGATTAAGAAACTTCAGTTATACTGATAGGCGTATGAACTAGTTCGGGTAGTGTTAGTTGTGCACTGTTCATTGTGCAAAATGGTCTGTTTCAAGTGTTATTTAATAGTCTGTTTTTAATCTATTTTCTTTAGTTCACATATTTCTTATTAGGAGTTGAATTAGAAGAAGTTTGTTTTAAGGTGTTTTTCATTTATGTTAGGGTTCAAAGGCTTATTAGAGAAAAAATAAAGTTGATTCATTCCCTTAATAGGATTAATTGGGCAAGTCTATATATATGTATATACATCGTTTGTAAGTTCGGTTTATAAAAGGGGGATTTTCTGAAAATTTCAGTGTGCTAAGTGTGGCGTATTTTCTTAAGAGTGATTTCTAAACCTTAGAAGTGATTTCTAAGAACCTACTAGTGTGATATTAACACTTTAATATGTTCAAACCTTAGGAGTGATTCTTAAATCTATGCTTCTATTTTCACATCTTAAATACGGAAACTTAGTAATGTAAGGTTATTCACAGTCCACCCAAGTTTTTATCTATTTGTTGACATTATTCTCTATCTATCCTATATTATATACCTTTTTCATCCCAATAAATACCACATTGTGCACAATGAACCATGTCAAAAGAGAGTGATGGATATGGAAGTTGGCGTGAAATGAAATTCCCAATCATAGCTGGAAGGCCCCTCTCAAGGGAAAGCTGAATTTGACTGCCTGTTGCTTCATATGCAGCAATACAGATCGGCATTAAGTTGAGCGACACCAAATGAGCTCCAAAGCTACCAAATCCACAACCAATATCTAATACAGTTTGCACCTGCAATTAATGCCGGACAATCAAAAAACCATAGACATCTATTTGAAATTGAAAAGGTAAGTCAAAAGTCAAATCATAGATATCAATATGGTCATGAAAATTTTAGACTAGAAATTACAATGTTCAATAATCAAAAGTTGCTGCTGCTTTTATAGACCAAACTCCAAGCTAAGAGCTTAGGAGAATAAAAGAGGACTTACACCAGCTTGAAGAAACTCAGAGTCGCTCCCTAATCCAATCATCTCTGCAATCTGGCGAGAATAATCTTTGACACCATCAAAGATCAATCCATCGTCAGAGTGAAAAGCAATTTGATTTTCTTCGAGTAACATCAACCTATAAGATCATTAACGAATATCAGTGAATCTGTGGGACATTAATGAGTCGTTTATCACAGAACAGAAAATCACATCTGCTATTACCTTTTAGTCATGCTTCCAGACGAAAGAAATTGATCTTTGCTTATCTTCACATTTCCACTCCATATCACATCCCGGCCAACAGGCCACCTAAGTGGAATCTTATAGTCCTTTGGAGTGCGAACTAAACACCGCTCCCTCTGTCTTGTCATGTGACAATGCCGATCAAATTCCTCTCCATCTTTAAACCCAGCCAACAAATTTGCAGTAACATTATAACAAGGCACAAAATTCTCTCTCTCTCTTCCACAAAATTCAAGTTCCTTTTGTCGAGTAGATCCCAGTGACAGAGTTCTCAGGTCCAAATAGTCAAGTGAAGTTTGCTCTCTTAGCCTCCTAAAATTGGAATAAATGTCAGGCACAGGAGTGGCAGGCACAGGATCAAAATCACTTGAAGTACTTGATGCTAAGATTACAATTAGAGCAATCGCAGCAACAAGGATCAATAGCAACCACCGACGCCTCGGTATAGGTCCGGAAGTGACAGATAGTTTATTGAACCAGTGGCTTCTCATGTCCAAAATTGTTGAAGAGTCTCAAAATTCAACTAAATGACTATGGAACCCACTCTACAGGAGCTTGGAAAGCCATGGCCAATCATAACATACAGGCTTCTATATACATTACCATGAACCCAAGCAATCCCTACAAGCATCGAAAAAGACCTCCTTTACACTCCTATACCATACGAAGATCGATCATCGACCAATCAAAACCCCAATTCTCCAAGTCTCAAAATTCGAAACGGGTATGGAGATCCAAAACCCAAATGTCAGTTTATCGCAACAAATCGACAATTCACACAATTGTCACAAAAAAAGTAAACTCACTACTTGCCAGTGTTTCAACAACAACAGAGGATTGAGAAATTAAGCAATGTGAGAGCAGCATCTGGTGGCAAACCAATCAGATCAACCTGACATTAGTCGAAACAAGAACCCAACAAAAAATAGTCAGTCTCTTTAATCATTTTACATTTCTCCAACATTCTGTTTTTCAGATGTTCAATAAAAACAAAACAAAAAACCAAAAAGAAAAAAGCCGGCAAACAGACGGATTTCCGGAACTCACTTTTCACTTTTGATGATTAAAGACCAAAGAATTCTCAAAGAAAAAGTGAAAAAGCATCAGTTTTTGCATTAAACTAGAAAACTACAGATCTCGAGAAAGAAAAAGAAAAAAAAAACAGATCAGATCAGAAAGAACACGAGAGATGATGGAAAAAGAGAATGGGTTATAGGGTTTTTGGGGGAATAATACCAATTTGGGTGATGGAGACTCAAATCCAAAATGACACGACAATTGAAGAGAAGACAGACTGAGATGGGAGAGAGAGACAGATACACATAAATGTCTATTTTTAGCAGAGACCAATTATAACGGTTTTTCTTTCTCTAAAATGCTATCACTAATACGTAAGCCTCTCACGTCTGGGACTAGAAAGGATGCAGACACTGAGCAGACAAATCATTTCGCTTCTTCTGGAACTGTAACAGAGAATATTTGCAAATTGTCCATTTTAAAACCCCTTTTTCTATAACTTATTTTACTGATCTTTATTTTGTAAAACAAGTAATACGAGAACAATGTAATAATTATCTATACTAAGATTGTGAAAATTCTTGGTTTAACTTACAGGAAGAAGGGAGATGTTAATTTCATTTCTACTTGAAAGTACAAATTTGAAAGTTATCAATTTACTTGTAACCCATTTCTAACTTAAATTGCAAATAACGCCCGGAACAAATATAGATTTATAGAAACTTGGGTTGTGGTAGTAATTTAATTGATTTAATCAGTTGTGAAAAAAAATCGGACTAGATTGGTCGGGTCAACCGGGTTAAGTACAAATCAAATTAATTTTTAGTTTAATTTTTATTTTTGACCGCTGTAAGTAAAAAAAAAGGAGTTCTCCGTAGCCAACCAACTTGACAATTCTTTTGATGTATGATAATCAATTGGGTGGACCTTCATTCGAAGAAAAATATTTGATCGACGTTAAACAAAGAAAATAGCCCGCATTGTGATGTCCAACTTTCATGCTCTCCACCCAAAATTTTGGCTCAGGTTGATCAGGTCACGAGTCAAAATTGTTTTGATTGGTTGGGCCACGAACTGAGTGCAATCGGACTAGTCCGACCGAAACACCAAAAATGATGTTGTTTTTTAATATTTTTTTAAAAATATAAGGTTGGGTCGGGCCACGGGCTACCCAACTCGTCGGTCAAGCAGGACTAAGCCAAGGGTGGCCTTTGCTCGGTCTGATCTATTGACATCCCTACATATTTTCAAGGGTAACTCCATCGGTGGCAACGGAGGGCGAAGATTGACAGAGAAACGAGAAGGAGAGGAATTGCCAAGGCAATAACAATTAACATTCTAGGTTTTGCAGTTATAGAGAGAGTACAAAGAAGACAGAGTACAAAGAAGAAAGAGACGAGAGATAGGCTTTTAGTATGTTGGTTACTTTAAATTGTATTAATTGAGAATATTAATAAATATTTTGAATAAAAAGAATATGTGATATTCTTTACTGCTTTTGGTTTACATAATGTCACTCTTTTAAGAATATTAATATATTATAACTATAGGAAAGTGATCTTATACTTCCACCTAAATGTTGCATTCATGGGAAAATTAATAAAACATGAGAAATTTCGTTTTGTTTTAACTTTCTAATTTTCATACGAGTACTATAAAAAGAAGAGATTATACTTAAAATAAATAATAAAATTCTAAAATAAGATGAAGATGTAAATTTTAATTTTTTATTGTTAAGTCGAAATTGACTTTACGTATTGAAAGATTTTGATGACAAACAAAAAAAAGACAGAATGAAAAGCAGATAAGAATAACACTTACGAAAAACAGACGATACTATGAGGCAGAAAACAGACGAAAGAATTTCAAACAGATGGAAGCTGTAAAGAGATGCAAAAGCAGACGATGCAAAAACAGAAGATGCAAAAAACAGAAGATGCAAAAGCAGACGATGCAAAAGCAGACGTTGCAAAAGCAGAAGATGCAAAAGCAGACGTTGCAAAAGTAGAAGATGTAAAAGCAGACAAAGGAAAGTCGAAGCTATCAGTATGTGGAAGTTACAGAGCGCAACTGCCTAACCGTTTCTTTAAAGAATCAAGAAGCAGTTATTCAAGAAGCAGTTGA
>JAOSBP010000003.1:13477944-13492707 GCA_027563825.1 Erythroxylum mucronatum
CTCATAAATTTTTCTTAATTTCATCAAATTTTCTTCAATTCCTAAATTTTCTCACCAATTTCTTTCTCATTTAATTTCATTTTAATATTTCTAATTTTTATCAAAAGTTTGGGGTCCAACAGATATGCTATAGCTTCAGAATATGAGCTTGCTACCAAGCCAATCCAAAAGATACACACTTAACAGTAGTAAAGAGGGTCATAAAGTATATAACTGGTCCATCTGAATTTGAAATTTGGTATACATGTGACTCAACGTCCTGTCCAGCCAGGTATATTGATGCGGATTGGGCTATAAATCTAAACGATAGAAAAAATACTTCAGGATGTTGTTTCTTCCTTGGTAACAATTTGATTTCCTGGTATAGTAAAAAGCTGAATTCAGTTTCATTATCAACTATAGAAGCAGAATATATTGCCGCAGGAAGTTATTATTTGCAACTTCTTTGGATAAAATAGATGTTGGAAGATTATGGAATTGATCAGGATGTACTGATAATCCTATGTGATAACAAGAGTGCTGTAGATATTTCGGAGAATCCAGTTCAACATTCACAGACAAAGCACATTGATTTGAAGTATCATTTTATTTGAGAGCTTGTGGAGAACAAAATATCCACCTTCTTATATGTGTCTACCGAAAAGCAACTAGCAGACATCTTTATGAAACCTCTTGACGTAGTCAGGTTTGAACTTCTTTGAGGGGCTTTGGGACTTTGTATCTTACATTGTTGAAGTATTATTTCCTTTAGAAAAATTGAAAAATTGAAAAATAAAAAAACGAAATGTTGCGTTTTCATCCAGAGGGATTAAAAATCCCTAAGTCTTCGTTCTGCCGCTGCTAGCACCCCTCATCCCCCCCCCCCCCCATCTCTGTCAACTTTCAAGCTCCCAAGCAACCACTTGACTGCATTGAAGACTTCTCCACTGTGGATATAGCATCTGTGTGGGAATTTTGGGACTACATTGAAGACTCCTCTCTTCACAATTGTGTCGGTTCCATCTCTATAACTTAGACTTCTCTCTACGGTACTGCTCTATTTCACTCAACGTTAGCATCATTTGTTGATTTTGTTTAGGTCTTTGCTATTCTTTAACAAAATGTGTAAGAACAAAGAAAAATCCCTCTATTCGGGTGTGGAAAAACTGACTGTTGCTTGCTCCCACACATCGTTCCAACCGTTTGTTGCAGAGCTTGACACATGGGAGGAAAGTTTCCAAGCCTAGGTTGTACTTAATTGCTCCCATTGAAATTCCCGACACCACCTCAGTTCGGGATTATCCATTAGAAATTGATGACGCTATGCAGGTTTTACGTTCAATGATCAACGACTCGTGATCTGATTCAGACAAGATTCCTACTGTCACCACTCCACCAACTTCTTCTCCTTCGATCACTCAAAAACGAACTAAATAGTGGGATCAGAAAATAGTCTACCCATCTTGAAGAATTTCTTCTACTCGTTTGACAGTAGACACTGCAGTGTCATTCAAATTTTATTCATCCGAGGCTGAGAAAAAATGGGAGACATCATTGACATTAGAATAGTCCTGGACTACCCTTATTAATTTAGATAAATTTCAACAGTATCAGCTAGATATTTTACTATTTAAGAGAACATTACTGCAAGTTGCATTACTTCCTGAGCATTTAGATAAATGTCATTATGATGCTGAATTGGTTAAAGAATTCTAATACAATCTGCTTGATGATTTATTATCTTATACTGCTGTGAGTTATAAATTGGTATGTGTCCGGGATAGGGCGATACAATTTGATGTTGACAGGCTGAATATCTTCATAAGGTTTGATAATCTAATTGGGGATCAGATTTATGATGATAACTAGACCGTTTCTAATGACCTAATAACTACTGTGTTAACCGGAGGAAAGTTATTTGCCTGGCCATCTAGTTTGGTGCTACGCTCATCTATGTTGATCCAAAAGTTTTTTGTGCTCTATAAGTTGGTTTTAGCTAACTGGATACTTAGTACATATATTGGCTGCGTTTGGAGAACATCGAATCAACTAAAAATTTAGCTAATTCATGCCTTTCAGCTGTTTGACTATTTCAAACAGCTGAAAGTTTGTTTGGTAACAACATAAACAGCTAGATTATTGATACCAAAACATTGATTTTAGAGAAGCTGCTATTGAGCAGCGTTTTGAGTAGCTTTTTCATCTTTAGCTAAATATTTGGAAGTGAAAAATCAATTATGCCCTTCTAAATAAACAAAGTTAGACATTAATTAATTTTTGCAAGTCAATTTATGCCTAATTACAATTATATTTTATATTTGGATGTATGATGATGATGATGATGATGATGATGATGATTATTATTATTATTATGATTATTGTTGTTGTTGTTGTTGTTATTATATGTTCTATAATTTTTATTAGAGTTATAAACTTAATTTTTGTAGCATTAAATATCTAAAATCTAAATTTTTATAAGAATATTTAACACAATACTAAGATATATAATATTCATATCCTTATAATTTTTTTAATTTATGTCCTCGTAAGTCATTTTACATATAAATAGCTAATACTAAATAGCTAATTTTACTAAATATCTTTAACAAACAGCTAATGTAATCCGTTGGTCAAATCAGCTGATATAATTAGCTATCAACTAACAACTGATAAAATCAGCTAACAGCTAATGCAATCAGCTGATTGCCAAACAAGGTCATTGTCTCTATTTATCTAGCATAGGCTAAACTGCTCTATGCTATCGGTACCGGGGTGAACTTCAATTTTGGGCGACGTATAATTGAAGCTATGTTGGCTATTGGAGGCAAGTCACATTCCCTACTTTACTTTCCTTGCTTGATTTCTCAATTTTTATATGTAAATGGTGTTCCTCAGTTGGAGACAAGTACACTTGAACCAGTCACCTTAATGAACATATCGGCTAGAATTTTCAAGCAACCACGGATTGTAGATTTGCCATACACGACACCTGGTCCTTCAGATGCCTCGGGAACCTCCTCTATCAATCCTTATGCAGTTTTGTTCACTGAAATTGAGAGGATTGAAGGTATTTTTCAAGTGGGTCTTGATGCACTTCGTCAGTTGAAGCAGTAGGTTCTTCGATCCTCCGATACTCCTAGATTTTTCTTCTTGGCATCCTTTGTCCCAAAGGGGGAGATGACTTGAATTTGTATGGGTTTGTACTTATTTTGAGCTACTTGTGTGTAACATACCACTCTAATAGCGCATATGCCCAAACATATCCACGAATAGTCGAAAATATACTTTACAGAAATGGTATGTCAGAATAATCACATTAACTAAAAGGCATCACATATATCACAAGCATTTCAAATGATTAAATTTTCACATGTCATTCACAAACATCGAACTTACATTGTATCATTACAATTCATAATTTATGTATGTACATTACGAAAAATTTGAGAGTTCAATGCTTCATACAAAATGTTTAACATGAAATGGGATGCTAACTGAAAACATTCTAAACTAGACTCCTCAGATATCAGTTAACCAGACCTTTGAGCTATTTTTGTCCCCAAAATGCAAGTACTAGACTTCTACTATATAACCTCAGTAACTAGAACTTCTTTGAACCTAAAAATCAATATTTGCAATTTTGATGAGTTTGCGAACTCAATGAGTGAACCATTATCGATGTGTTCACTCAAGTCAGAACACCAAAATAAATTACATAACTCAATTCAGCAAGTATATTACAAAATCTAATATCAAATACCACATCACATTTTGTCATATTTCAACAAGTATTGTATAGCAACATTGCGTATCACTATTTCAAAACAATTCAAGAAATCATCACAATCATTCATATGATACATGTATAATTGTATATGCAAATGCATGCGTGATTTCTTTCTTATTTTGCTTTGTTATGACCGAGCGCCTATCAATCCAATTTAGTATCTTGTATCTGTTGTGGATACTGGGCTCATTTCATATACTGTCTTGTATCTATTATAGATAACAGACTCATTGTTATCTGAGCCTATGGCTCTTTGTACACAATCTTAAGCTTAAAGCTCTTTTTCATACATTGGATACTCCGGCCACAACTCCTTTATCTGATCATGCATTTTAATGTAATGGGATGCATCAATTCACATATTATCTTTCAGTACTTTTCATTTAATGTGTTAATGTCATCTATCAAGTTTTTTGGATCTAAATCCAGCACTCATAGTACACTTCAGAAAAGCTATTCCCTTGATGATCCGGAAATGTCTGGGTGTTGACGATCAACTTGTGCGTCTAAAGTCAAGCAATACATACATAGTTCACGATCATTAATTTGTTCAATCACATAAATATATAATCATGCACATGTATTTGTGTCATGTTCAATGCATGCTCAATTGACCTTTTCGGGTATGTTTTCTTATTCACAATTCTTGACCATTCAATTGTTATAGCTTGTATATTACTACTTTTCATTCAGGTTTATACCTTGAGTAAGTTTGATTACTCTAAATTCATCAATCATATTCATCAACCTTTTCTGGCAATATACATTCACACTATTTCCCAATTCTCATTGATTCATACCTAATACCCCTTACTCATATCCTTTGGATCATATTTGCATTCATAAGAACATCTTTATTCCTTTAACAACTCAAAATTTTCATATTTAAATACACTGATACCAAGACAGTCTATTCATTAAGTAATGACATTAATTAACAACCTAAACTTATCGAACCCTTAACCTATTAATCAAGTAACAATCTAGATTCATTTCAGGCCTTAATTAAGTCCAAATACACCAATGTAGAGTGACTTATTCTCATTTGGTTCAACAAATTCATAAAGCTGAAATTATCATTTCAAAGCTTTAGCCACGATCGTGGGATGAGTGCCCTGAAGTGCACTATCCAATTTTCCTCAATTTTTCTTATTCAAACACCTTCATACTAAATTCAAAACACCTTCATAATAGTCTATTAATTATACCTTAAGTATGCCTTAATTGTACTTCAATTCCTCATCAAATTCATCTTCAATTCCATCTCAAAATCATTCATTTGGAAGCTCATAAACTATTGTCTTTCATGCATGTAAAAATGGAACATAAACTATCATTCATGCATCATTTTTCTAACACTTATTTCACTCCAATATCACAATCAATCCATCTCCAATTCAATCATCATTAAGTTCTATTAAAATATATCACAAGAGATCGATCTTTCACTTGCTTGATCAGCTCAATTGCCTCCTTAATTATCGAGATAACCTAGCCTTCCGTGCATGCAAGCATAATTCCAAGAACAAGGTAGAAGTAGAATGGTTTTCGACAAAGATCAAAAGATATCAACAAGTACAACAATGATTTGGTTCTATAACTATCTTTATAAAGGGTAAAAGTATGAATTTTGGTTTGGTAATTGAACACAAATGTAGGCAAAACACAGAGGTGTGAGGGTGTGGGTGTTTGGTGGTGAGAGGAAAGGAGAAGAAAGCATGCAGCAGAAACTTCAGGAAAGATGACTAACTTTACATTTGCTTAAGCCTTTGCTGCAAGGTGTCCTTGTTTTAAAAAGACACATTTCATCCAAGGAGATAAGCTACATGTCCTCTTATGTGGCTGCCAAATGTCATCAAAATCCTAGGCCATTTGTCATTCAATCACTATTGCCATTAGTCACTTAATTTTCTATGCCAAATTTCACTCTTTTTATAGGCTTAGTCATCCTAATTTTCTATGTGTTAACTTCTCTTATCACTTGACATTTTTCCTAGACTAAATGTACATTTTAATTCGTCACTCTTCCAATTGTAACAATTAACTCTAAATTACTAATTTGAATCCATCAAATTAACAACTCAAAATTTTCATATGTAAATACACTGATACCAAGACAATCCATTCATTAAGTAATGACATCAATTAACATCCTAAACTTATCGAACCCTTAACTTATTAATCAAGCAACAATCTAGGTTCATTTCAAGCCTTAATCAAGTTCAAATACACCAATGTAGAGTGACTTATTCTCATTTGGTTCAACAAATTCACAAAACCGAAATTATCATTTCAAAGCTTTAGCCACGATCATGGGATGAGTGCCCCGAAGTGCACTATCCAATTTTCCTTAATTTTCCAGATTCAAACTCCTTCATACTAAATTCAAAACACCTTCATAATAGTCTATTAATTATACCTTAAGTATGCCTTAATTGTACTTCAATTCCTCATCAAATTCATCTTCAATTCCATCTCAAAATCATTCATTTGGAAGCTCATAAACTATTGTCTTTCATGCATGTAAAAATGGAACATAAACTATCATTCATGCATCATTTTTCTAACACTTATTTCACTCCAATATCACAATCAATCCATCTCCAATTCAATCATCATTAAGTTCTATTAAAATATATCACAAGAGATCGATCTTTCACTTGCTTGATCAGCTCAATTGCCTCCTTAATTATCGAGATAACCTAGCCTTCCGTGCATGCAAGCATAATTCCAAGAACAAGGTAGAAGTAGAATGGTTTTCAGCAAAGATCAAAAGATAGCAGCAAGTACAACAATGATCTAGTTCTATAACTATCTTTATAAAGGGTAAAAGCATGAATTTTGGTTTGGTAATTGAGCACAAACGTAGGCAAAACACAGAGATGTGAGGGTGTGGGTGTTTGGTGGTGAGAGGAAAGGAGAAGAAAGCATGTAGCAGAAACTTTAAGAAAGATGAGTGACTTTGCATTTGCTTAAGCCTTTTGGTGCAAGGTGTCCTTGTTTTAAAATGACACATTTTATCCAAGAAGATAAGCTACATGTCCTCTTATGTGGCTACCAAATGTCATCAAAATCCTAGGTCATTTGTCACTCGATCACTGTTTCCATTAGTCACTTAAATTTCTATGCCAAATTTCACTCTTTTTATAGGCTTAGTCATCCTAATTTTTTATGTGTCAACTTGTCTTATCACTTGAAATTTTTCCTAGACTAAATGTACATTTTAATTCATCACTCTTCCAATTGTAACAATTAACTCTAAATTACTAATTGTAATCCATCAAACCAAAATTCAAGATATAAACAATACACAATCATATCATAATCATTTTAAACCTTTCATACTCCGGAATATGTCAATTGAGTGCATATACTATCTTTGCAATGTTTTCTAAATCAACATTCATGTGTGTATATGCTCATGTTATGCACGTGAATGAAATGCACCTCATAAATTCTAAAATGATATGACTCAATAGTCTAACATTCTAACCCTCGATAAGTTTTGAAAATCAGCTATTACATTATGAATGTTGGCTATTTTTATTTATATGTGGACCTTGGATTGAGAGGGAGTATTGTGACTTCAATACTTATATATATTCGATTATGTGATTCAAGGGAAGTTTCTTATTTGTGACAAAAATGCCAAAAATGGGGAAATTGTTAGGATATGTCTTATTATTAAATTTTGGCATTTTTTATTATTGGATATTCAAGATAATGATTAAAAACATAAATCAAAAAGTCTTACTTGAATTGGATTCTTGGATAGTATTGTTGCACAAATAAAAATCCATTTTGAATGAAGATTGGAGTGGATTACGTTTCTTTTTGAAATATGGATAATGAAAGATGACATGTGAGTTATCTGGTGTGAAGGTTTCTACGTCTAGAGTTTTTCACTGTTGCGTGACTAAGTTCTTTGAGGGACACACGTGAGTTATTGGGTGATTTTATTCATGGTGGATGTTGTCATGAATCACTGTTGTGTTGGTCTTATTGCGTGGATCACTATGTGTTTTCTTTGTTTTGCAGAAAAATACATGAGTGTTTTGGTGAGGTTTTTCTGGTGAGTTTTGATGGTGAATGGAAGAGGAAAAATGTGCAATTTTGATATGAATATTTTACTGCATTGAAGGAGGCTTGCGTGAGGGAATTTGTGGTGGTGTCTTGGTATTGGTTGATTGATTGTGTATGGAAAAAATCACGTTGCTGTGTGTTGCGAATATAATGAGATAGCTAAAGGAGTGTTGCTGTATGGGTGATTTTTCTTGTCTAAAATTTTCTATAAGCGTTATCTTGCTTCTGTACCACACACACATGAGTGACTTAGTGAAGGTTTTGGTTGGGCATTGATTGATGGTATGTGCGTGAATAGTGAAACCTTGATCTGATTATTTTGGTAATTTGAGGGATTGTGTACGTGGGTTGAAGTAAGAGTGGTGTGTGTGTATGTGAATCCTCATCTGGTTTAACAGCGTGTGTGCATGACAGTGTCGTGGGCTAAAGGACATATTTTATGAGCTGCAAATTTCGTGATGGTGCATGTGTGACTCCTTTATACGTGACTCTCTCTTTGTCTTGTTCTGGGTTGGTTGTTAGTGAATGAGCAGATCACGTGTTAGTGGAGTGCAGAAAATTTCAAGGGAACAGCAGATTGGTATCTAGTGTCATTGGTGGACAATTATCAGATTAATCTTCCAAAGAGCCGAAAACCTTTCGGGAAGTTGTTCTTGTCTATCTTAAGTGTATTCAGTTTTTGTTCTTTACTATTTTAATCACTTGAGTTGTTTGTTTAGTGTTCTTTTGCTAAAAGATTGATAGAAAAAATCCTCTGTTGAGGTTAGTATGAGGCAGTCATACTATTGGATGTGAAATTCTTTCACATGTAGTGAGGATAAGGCATAGTGTCAAGGTTGAGTAGTTTCGGCTCAGTAAAGCCTTGTATAAAACTATTGTCGTTAGTGAAAGAATTAAGCTGGGTGAGGGTAGGGCGATCCTGACGTTTTATAGGCCTTGGGCAAATAAAAAAAGACTCCTATTTTTTTCTTTATTCTTTCTTTATGATAATCAAGAGCGCGCCCTTCTAAAGAATAAAAGAGATAAAATAGGGGCCTTTTGTTGCTCTTTATAAAGATCAAGACTTTTATAAAAAAAACAAAATAAAATAAAATAGGGCCCTTTTTTATTGCCTATTTCATTTTTCATTAGGCTGGGGCCTAGGCAGGTGCCCTGCCTACCCCTGCCCAGGGTCGGCTCTGAGTGAGGGTCCCGCAAATATAAGCAAGGTGTGTCGAACTGCGTTACCAAATTTTGATATTGATCTGTTTAATTTTGTATTTATTTTTCTGTGTTCATTTGGTACAGAAAAATTAACAGTTGTTGATACAATTACTGTATATCTAGTAACCGACAAATATAGTTACAAGAAACTACGACAGAACCTTACAAGTAACTGCAGTCAAATCAAAGTTTGTAAAACTACTACACCCTTTCAATTTTTTTCAATTGGTTTCAAAGCGGGTCACCAAATCAGGACTTGGCAGCAAGTTGGTACAGATTCGAATTTCACAAACATAACTACAAGAGAGGGTGCACCGATCATCAGACTACCCCTGTTGGACGGCTCTAACTATCCCACATGGAAATAACAGATGAGAGTTTTCATCCAAACTCAGGATACAAAAGCTTGGCATTCGGTATTACATAGGTGGAAGCATCCAATGATTATTGATGATAAAGAAGAGACTGTTCAAAAAGATTAATTTGAGTGAACAAGAGTTGAAGAAGAAAGTGCAAATGGAAACTCACAAACAATGCATGCAATTTTTAGTGTTGTTAATGAAGGACGCTTCTCAATGATATCAACCTATGAATCGACTAAAGAAGCATGGGATGCTTTACAGACTATTCATGAAATGTTCAAATTTGTGATAGCGTCAAAACTACAAATGTTATCTGTGAGGTTTGAAGAACTGAAGATGGATCAAAATGAGACTATTGGGGACTTTTATGAAAGATTGCGCGATATAGCAAATCAGGCATGTCAACTCGGGAAGAAATATTTCAATCTGAAACTAGTCAAGAAGACATTGAGATCACTATCGTCAAAATTTATTTCGAAAATTGCAGCAATTGAGCAGGCTCATGACATTAATGACTTGTCGTTGGAGAAGGTAATTTAGATTCTGACCAATTTTGAAATGAATTTGTTGAGGGTCCATCAAGAAAAGAGCAAAGGATTGGCACTACAAGCTAAAACTAGAAAAGACATAAATGATGTAGAAGATGAATTTGATTAGAATGAGGATATGGAATTATTGACAAAAAAATTTAGCAAGTGGTTAAAGAAAGTGAAGAAGGATAGATCCAATTTTAGGCAAAATAGTGGGAGCTCATCAAATAGTAATTTCAAACAACAAGGGAAAACTCAAAAGGGTGAAAGAAAAGTGAAGAAAATTCAATGTCATGAATGTTAAGGCTTCGGACATATGCAAGCAGAATGTGCTAACACCTTGAAGAAAAGAAAAAGGAAGTCCTATACAAGCACTTAGAGTGAGAATGAATCCGGAAGTGAGTATGATAGTGAAGAAGAAACTGTGAATAGTGCTGCGTTAGTTACTTTGTATAGCAAAAATTCAGTTACTTAAAAAACAGTAACCGAGAAGGAAGTAATTGAAGACGAAAATTTGAGTAAATCAGGAAATTTCCAAAAAAACATAGACAATCCAACTCAAAGCTCAATCTCAGGTTATGACAGTGATGGTACTTCAGATGATAAAAAGGAAGGTGAGTTAATGTATGGTAAATGGGTCCAAACATACAAGAAAAATGAGAAGTTAAAGGTGAAAAACTCTTCCATTAAGAACATTATTCAAGACCTAGAGAAGAAGTTGCTTTCTACATTAGATGAGCTTGGTAAAACAAAATTGAAGTTGGTCACTGAAGAAAAAGAAATAAGAATGTTAAATGGAGGTATCGAAAAGTAGAAAAGTTGTTGAAAATTGGTAATGCTAAAGGAGACCTTCAAGACGTTAGCTATAAAAGTAAATGTTCCAAGTCGAATGATGAGAAAATTGGTGCGAACAAATATGTCCAAGGAGAAATCTCAAAGAAAAATCGAAGGTTCATACCTACATGTCACATTTGTAAAGTAATCGAGCACATAAAAATGAAATGTTACAAGTTGTTACAAATGATGTTTCAAAGGGGTCAAAACCGAAAATCTAGACACTCTCTATTAAATTTCCAGCAGCAACCCATGTTACTGAAGCACTCTTGGGTTAGAAAGGGTCAAGAACAAACATAAAAACGTAGTAAAGGAAATACAAGAAATTGTCCAAATTCTCAATTATTTACGGCTTTTGAAATAACTGTTCAGAATGAGGATAAGTCAGTCACTTCAGATGAAGAAATCAATCAGACAATTGATGGCCAAGCTAATGTGACGAGGAATAAACCCAGGTTTGAATTTCTTCGAAAGACATAAGGACTGCATGCTTTACATTTTTGAAGTATAGTTTGATGCTATTTACAAAAAAACAAAAACAAAAAAAGATATTTGAAGGAGTTATCGTTTAAGCCTTCTGAGTTTTTATTTATGGGTTTTCTAAAGTTCAATTGATTGATGTGTACATGAGGCTATGCTTGATGATAGGGTTTTTGAACTTAATGAGTTATATGCGGATGGCTTTGATGTAAGTAGTGATACTTTGGCGGGTGTTTTGATTAGTGGTAAACTGTCATTTTGGCATAGTTATGATTCTTTCACTGCACATATGGTTGGTTTTTATGCTTATTTATTTGTTGAGATTGATCGCATTGAAGACATTCTTCGTTTTGATATTTTTTTATTCCAAAGGGGAGACATCATATTGTTTTTTGTGACTATTCAATTCAGGGGGAGATTTTAAGGTATTTCTGTGACTATTAATCTTACTTTTTGGCATCTTTTGGTCCCAAGGGGGAGAAATTTGGATGATTGGATAATTGTTCATTGTTGTTTCTTTAGATGTTTCTTGAACTTGAAGAATTTCATGTATGTTCTTTGGAACTTAAGGAGGCGTTTGGTTTGAGGGTTTGGGAATGAAGGAATGGAATAATTGTAAAAAATAGTGTTTGCTTTGGGGTTTTCAATTCCAAGAGAATGGATTTATCCCATTAAATTTGGGAATCTCCTAAACCCTCCAAAGAGGGTGGGTATCAAGTTTTCATTCCAATCTAGTGGTTACTATTTATTGCCTTAATACTCTCCTTACCATCATCGAATTGTCGTCATCACATTCTTCTCCTGTTCTCTTCTCTGATCGGGTTTCCACCTTCTGCCACTCGCTAGGTATCTGCTCTATTACACGGCTAGCTTCTCAGGAGACCGCCTCCAGGTTGTTGCTGGGAGCTTCTCTCTTTAGTCAAGTTAGTCCTCTCCTCTAGTCTTTGACAATGTTATAAAGCTGCTTGACTGGCTCTTGACAATGTTATAAAGCTGTTTTTTGATATGTGTGACATGCTAGTCTCTAACAATGTTATAAAGCTGTTTGACTGGCTCTTGGACTCTTCAATTTTGAAGTTATTGGAAACTTGTAACTACTTCAATACTTCTTTCGGTGTTTATGTTTAAAGCAATTTGATTTCTAAGGGTATAATCATTATACCGTGAAACTGCACATGATTATAAAATGATTTTTTTCTTTTATTTTTTTACAATATTTTTTATGTTTAAAATTTATTTTGATGTTGTTTTATGCTTTACATTCCATTTTAAATATGATATGAAAAAATGGTATTATATTATCTTTCAACCCCATTAATGCAACAAACTAAATAACATTATTAGTATTAATACAGAAACCCAAGTTACAAACCAAACATTATTTTTTTTTATTTTTCATACCCATTCCCATCTTCTTCTCCTATTATACCCATATCCATACCCAACATCGTGCTCAAACCAAACACCCCTTAAGAATTTGAGCCTCGAGCACGCTTTGAACCGCTTAAAATGCAATCAAATTGAAGCACGGGCAACTTAGTCAAGTTTGATCGAATTTCGACCCTAACTCAAGTTGCATTTTAGAAAGAATTGCAATGAGCCTAATCTTATCCAATTCGAACAAATTGTCTTCCTTATGAATAGTTAATCAACATATGCAAGTTAATGTAAAGTCAACCACTGTTCATCCCTTTTCTTTTCAAAGGAAACTCGAGGGATTTTAGCCAAAATGTCTTAGAAGAAATGGTTTTGATTGAATGAAAGAGTGTACATGAAACCATAATAGAAAGGAAAGAAACAATCTAATAAGCTTGAAGATTAACTTCCTTTTCTTACGTCTACTCATCACAAGAAAAAGTATAAATGTTAAAATATCCCAAAGACAAGCCTGTTAGCCACAAATTTTGGTACAATGTGTTGAAATCAGAGGTTACAATACGATCCCTATGTTTTTTATTCTGAAGAAAGATAAGGGCAGCAATATCTTCCCTATTTTCCTGCACTCAAGCAGTTGCTAATTCCCTGTTCAGGTAATCAACAAACATCCTTTTTGCACTCTCCGCATCTGAAGGAGGGGATGGTCCACTTAAACTTGTTTGGCCAGTCAACTTTATGAAAGTGCGCCTTAGTCTACGTAACTCAGGCAGTCCAATTGATCTTGAGATATTGAGAGTTGGTAAGCCCTGACCAAGAGAAATGCCACTTAAAGGTCCTCCAACAGCCTGGGATTGTGCTTCAGCAATCATATTCATCACCTCTTGTGTTGCCCTGTCCAATTCATATAAGGAATTTGCCTCAGAAAACCGTGTGCTTTGTGTAGCAATTGTTGGCTGCAAAATTTTAACATCCCGACTCTTGGAGTCCACTTTTTTTGTTAAGAATGAAACAGCATCTAAAATGGCATCACAAGATTTCTGGATTTCATTTTTACTTGGCCATAACTCAAACAAAGGAGAATCCCATCGATTTCTGCTATCTGGTCTCTCAAACCTTTGCACTAAGTCATCAAATATGGAGGCATCAAAGGATGCTTCTCCCTTCTCCCTTCGTTGATCATTCCACTTTCGACACTGACTGTCTTCCACATCACAATATATAACACAGTATCTTGTTCCAGCAGCACGAGCCAAACACCATAGCTCATACCTGTAACCCTTAATGTTGTTTAAAGAGTCTACTATGATTATATTGTCTTTTGATACTGATCTATCAACTTCAGATCTGAGCACTCCTCGTAAATTCTTTTCTGCTGGCATACTGGCATAGCTCTGATTGCGATCAAGATGGAAGGAAGCTTCATCAATAATCCTAATATTCAATTTTGATTCTGATTCTCTGAGAGTTTTAGCAAGGCAACTCGCGGCTCTGGACTTCCCGCTGCAGGGCTGGCCACACATTACAACCAAAGCCATCTTGAGGAAATTTTGAATTGTCCAGAGGCACTGGATTCTCCTCCTTGAATGATAGTTACTGCCTGAGAAGCAAGCACAGCTGCATCAACGTTTGTGCTTCACATCTTCCTATGTGCAAGTTTGGCATTGTCCACTCTATTTTCTTTGAAATTGCTTATCACATATTATATTAACAAAACCCTGAAAAGATCAGATACATTCCAACAGAAAAAACATATCTTCACTACAGCCTGTTAACGCAGGTGGCATCTCCAAATTTTTATCTTCCATGAAATGATACAAGAACAAAGCAAGCAGAAATGATGCAAGAACACTCGAAAGACATCTTATACGTATACTTTCAGGATATAACAAACCCAAAATTGAAGAATGTTTCAACAATATGGTTCGGTCATTCAAATTTTTCGCTATTTTTAACACCTGCTCACGCCTAAAACCAAATTATTCCCTTTTTCCCTGTGATTGCTCATCTGAAATGACAAGAGTACTACAATTGAAATCACCAAAAAGGAGGGCAAACACCATATTCGTCACCCTTAATTACCATGGTTCATGGCTCGTAGTTGGAGAAGATTTACGGAGAAAATGGAAAA
>JAOSBP010000003.1:13492807-13503827 GCA_027563825.1 Erythroxylum mucronatum
TGACCATGTGAATCACTATTTAATTAAATGTGTAGCAATATATAATATAATTCTACGTCTTTCACAACTATATATAATATAATCTTAATTTGTATTCTAAAAGTAGGTTCGAATCTTTGAACCTACTTTTAGAAGGTGCTCAAGTACGTGGTGACATCGAGAGTTTGATAGTAGGAGATGATCAAAGTGGTAAAGATGAAGAAAAACATAACCAAATGGATTCTTTCACAAACCCCTAAAGCTGAAACAATTGAACAACAAGTTGAAACTCTTAAACTGCAAGCTAGAATGCCTAAAAATGAGGCTAAAAGCCTTGAAAAACAAATCAAAACACAAGAACAACATATTGAAACAACAGGGCAATAGCCTATCTTTTCATAGCATAATATATACAATGATCATCTTTTATGCTCCGACAGGAATCAAAGAGGCCAATTAATTTGCATAACATCGTCCATTGTCTTAAACATCACTAAACAACATGAACTATAAGTTTAATGTAAGGAAAATATATGCTTTAGTTGCTGCGATCTTTCAACCGACTCCCTCTAAACGTGCAACATCGTTAAGCAGAAAACGAAAGTCAAACAAGGAGAAAGCAGAAAACACTGAAACAGCATACAGGTTTTTCCAGAATCCTCTGGTTCACCGTTTCTACCCTCAGTGCCCCTGACCTCACTGCCTGGAGACTCCAGGACATTATGCAAGAGATCCCTAATTTGTCCCTTTCGCACTATGACAAAGTTATAGTACTTCTCTCGATGGCTATTTGTGTTCAGAGTGTTTGGCAGGAACGTAATAACAGAAGATTTTTGAACCAGACAACTTCAATGAACTCCCTCACTGAGCTCATCACTACTAGGATTAGGGAACAACTGATTGTCAATCAGTTTCATCTAAGATGCAGTGGGAGACTAGCCTACATTTGGCGACTCTAAACCCTTCAGATGACGCACTTCCTCCCAGTCCCATTCGCAAGTCTATGCAGAAACTATTTACATCTCAACCCATCTCAAGTCTATGCAGAATCTAGATTACACTTCGGGCTCACTGATTTGATCTTCCCCCTTCTCAGGGGAAAGCATCTACTTTGATCTCTTTAGGGCAGATGACCTACCTGGTTTTTGGCTTGACTCCTTTAGCTCTCGGACAGTCGACGCTCAGATCCGCATTCCAGAGCTCCTTTGGCTGTCAGTTCCTTCCTTCCCAGACGGCATGCGCTCACCTATGTACCATCAAACCATTATGTCGATCCTCGATCTTGCCCAAAACTTACTTCTATTAGAGTCACAGATCTTACCTGGACGTTCTACCCTTGGAGGCGATGAAATGTTTCCCTCTTTTCCTCTGCGTCTGCTGGCTCGCCTTCGGCTCGCCGAATTGGGGAAAGCTTGTTCGAAGTTTCGTGAAAGGTGGAGGTAGTTTTACCCTAGCTGGCAAAGTCTCTCAACGACAAGGACCTCTCTCGTTTTTCGACTTTTTGTTTTGCCCAAACGACTTGGCGTTGGCCTTGGTTCGTTCTTTTTGTCTCCTGTGGGTTTTTTCAGAGCCCATTTTGGCATGCTCTGCCTGGCTTCTTAGACCATGCTCTTTTGTAATATTATTTTTTACTCAATAAAATTTTTTAATTTCTCAAAAAAAAAAAAAAGTGGTCAGCCCACATTGAATTCGTTTTCAGTAGTAAATTGCTAGTGGAGTTAAATATAATGCTTACCAAATGCACAGAAGTACAGAAACACAAGTTGTATTCGGTCGACTGTTATTAGGCGCCAATCTTACCTTTGTGGCTCTAATCTCTATAGATTTTCATGCTACATGTGATTTAATCAATACACTTTCACTTTATCTGATCGTAGCTTTACAGGAATCACAAGCTACGCTGTTGCCACACAACTTCTGAAGGAATTTCGGAGGACATCCTCATTTAGATTATGACCTGAAAAATAGGAGCAAAGTTAACCAGGTTTAATCGGCCTTCTCTCGTCTACTGCAAATCTTTAACCAGGGTAATGTACTAGGATTAGGAGACTTTTACCTATAAAAACTATTTTATTCATCTTATTTTCTGTTTCATTCCATTTGCGAGCTGGGACAATGTCGTATATCTCCCTCACAGCCTGACATTGTTTGTAGTAAATACATGAATTGCACAAATTGTACAAAGTGAATTGAGCAAAATAAGCTTCATACTAAGATAGTTAACATAAGAAACAGAGCATAATAATGTATTGAAAGGTTAAGTTTCTCCTAGCCTGAAGGGTTAGGGTGGGTGATCAATCAGGCCCTTTACTCACAACCTGAGCTCTGTATTTGGTACTCTGGCCATTATCCTAGTAACAGCTTAACCATTATTAGGAAGTGGTTAAACATATAAAATAGAAGGCCGCTAAAACTTCCACCAGTTAAAGGAAAAAGACTACAACATCGTTACAGAACACAAAACTAAACACAACATCAACAAAGTACAGCCTTGCAAAAACAGAAAATGATAAAATTTGAACACTACAATTTTAATTTCCATTTGGCTGGAATAGGAGAAAGTAAACTCGCCATCTGAAATTTTTAATAGCATTTGATCTCAAAAAGATACCTGCAAAGTATGCAGTTGATCAGAGTTTTGAACCCTTAAAACCCCTTTACAGCGATACACGTCCATGTCACATTTCTTATCCCATAGAATCTCTTCAACCCATAAACGAACCTGTAACAATTGGATACAAAAATCATGAACCAGCAGTTTCTAAGACTCACTTAAAAAGAAAAACTAAAATGCAGTATCTCAAAAACTGATTGTATTTACTAACCATAATTAGCTTGTCATTATGTATTTAACAGAAGCAAAGGACTCAATAACAGTCGGATGATTGTACAGACAACTGTATTTCAGGTTCTCTGTCTCAAATTTTCAATTCAGTCCTCTAATTCATAAATTTCCTCATTTGTTCTTCCGTTTGAGATGATGTTTTTTGAAGTTAAGAGGACTAAATTGAGTATTTGAGATGAGTTGGGGACCAAAAATTTGTCGCCCAGCAGTACTAAAATATCTATCTCACTGATCTCATAAGTACTATATCAAATCCATCAATTTAATTATTTTTTTGAGAATTACGAGAAAATACAAATGACTTCCCATAGGGACTTCAAGATTAAACTACTGCTTCCATCTTTCATTCTTGAAAGCATGCAATTTTCAATAGATGAATGAAACACAATTACTCTTAACTTCTTAAAGCATGTACTTGTACCTACCTTATCGAGATCGACCTGTTGAGACTCACAAATGCAGATAGTACACACACCTCCATCATGAAGATCCTCAGTGGTCAGAGACTTACTCTCTTTCAACAGTGCTTCCAAATGAGCCACATGCTAAGAGTCGAGTCCATAAAAACTTAAGTAAACACCCACTAAGGTAAAGTTTAGCATAAACAGGGAGGGGGACAAAAAAGATCTATTGACAATTTGGGAACAGTTTCAGTAACTTACTTTAGCATCATATGCCTGGCAGTTCAATATCTCACATAAGTCCACTTGAGCTCTAACGGAAGGAATGATCTTGGCGATGGAGTTAATATTATGTATTTCCTTCTCCAGTTCCTTCAAATCCAATTCACAGCCCTCGAAAGAAACCAAATCAACCTTATTTAGAATGATAACGTCCTGTAAAATAAAAAAATTAATCAAAAGAATATCCATGCATGAAAAGAAGCAAAAGAAAAAAGTAGTCCTTGGATACACATAAATCCATGCAGATACACCTTATGCACTTTTACAAAAACTCTTATGCAAACCACTCTCATTCGTGGGCATTAAATGAAATGACATTTACCGCAAATGCTATTTGGAGAAAAGCTTCTGGAAAGGAAGTTGAGTTACGATGCTTGTGAAGCTGAAAACGAAAGTTTTTCGCATCCACTACCTGAGGGATAACGTGTTCAAAGAAAGTGAGGGTAGGACATAAATATTTCATATATTTGTAACAACGCATTGATAATATAATGCATCATGAGTTCAGAAACTTACAAATATTTATATAATCATTTTATCCACAGGTCTATATATAACTAGAAAAAGAGACATTATATATTGTCAGTGTCTTATTCTCCTGTGCTACAAGATGTAAGAGGAAAAAGATTTGAGAAAAAATGGGCAGAATTTGTAAATAGCGGTGACCCTCTTTGTCACTGTAAAAGGGACTCTAACCTTACTCTTCAACAATTTACTTGTGAACTATGAGGACATAGGGGAATCATGAAGGCCCTGTATTCTAACCAAAGAGCCTATGAAACCCAGTTACTCAAAAGATTCACTCAGAGTTACTAGATTGTAGATAAAGTGGGAACAAAAACCAAGGGAGATTATGGTTTGTGCATCATATGAAATCAAAGGCCTATCCACTGTTGCTTATCACGCTGTCCAGCTTACATCTAATTTTACCATCCAAATTGCGACTTTAAACTGGCTCATAGAGTATAACAACCAATTCAATATAGAGAATGTCTTAGACAGACAAGTTACTAAAAGCATTTATCGTGGGAGATAAAACTCACAGTCAAAATGGAGTCAAGTTTGATGGCCGATTCAAGCTGATCATCCAACCAGAGAACAGAAGCAAGAGGAGCAGGATTTGCCAACCCAGTGGTCTCAATCAGTATGTGATCAAGTCTACAGAAAGTTAAATGATACTTCAAAATCAATCAAACTCTGTATGAACTAACATCAATAAATGACTACGTTTCTCATGAGAAACTATACTACTTGCAGCATGTAGGCTCCTTAACATAATATGGGAACTAAAGTGTGGGAGGTGGGGAGCAATACAGCACACAGTTTACAACATTTACTCCTCTTATGAGATTTTTTGGTTTCCCTTAGCAAAGATATAGAAGTGGAGGCAGGACAGGATGTATGGGAAGTAAGAAAAGCTTGTCACATTAAGTGAATTGCCGAATAAGAACCATATACTCCACCTAATCATCTCCAGAACTTCTCAATATCCCATGATGACTGGTGAGAGTATTAAAAGTAAAAGAATAGGAAGAAAATAGAGAATACCTTTCCTTCATCTGTACAAGTTGTTCTAGTGCTTGAACTAAACTATGCTTAACAGTGCAACATATACACCCATTTGCCAACTCAACCCATTCCTCAATAAGTGCACCACCTTCTCCTTCATTGATCATAGCCCTCTCAACTCCAATCTCTTCACCAAATTCATTCAAAATGACAGCAATTCTCTTTCCATGTTGAGAATTCAAGATATGGTTAACCAGCTAAAACATAAGACCCAAGTGTAAGTAGGAAAGTAGGTTAAAAAAAGAAAGAAAGAAAGAATAGACCCCTCTTAAAGAAAATTAAAAAGAAAATTGCCAAGAAATCACGAAGTTACATTAGATGAAGGCGTGTTGAATTCACATAGGAATCATTTTTCGATAGAGCTCATCCCAGTTATATTAAATTAATCGATATTACAAAAGCCCCTCTGTGTTACCAACTCTAGTGGTCCAAGTGAAACATGTTTAGATGAAGTTCAAAAACAGTCCATTACATGAGTCAATAACATTACCCATAGATAGTTTCATGCTTGTAAAAAAGTATGCTACAGATCAAATTAGCAATCAAACCATGACAACCCATTATGAGACTACAATTCCTCTTAAAACAGAAGACCAAACAACCAGCACATGTGCAACCATCACTAACCGTTAATCAACTAAATTAGAGACAAATTTAAGCGACCAAGCAGCAACTCTGCGTCAACATTCAGAAACCTCAAGGATAGAAATGTTTACATGACTTTGTCCTATATTGATACCCATTCAGGACAAAAGGTTAATAAAACAAGTTGGGTAAGAGAGCATGTATAAGAGAAAGATAGTGTCTTTACAGTGGATTTGCCAGCACCCAGATAGCCCGTGATAACGGTGACACCAACAGGAGTTTCCTCGTTTTCAGGTATCTTTTCTACAGTATGGTCAATTTCAACAGCCATTGGTGGATCGTCTTCTTCGTACTCCATTTGCAGTCAGAAAATTCTTGGCCTGTGAAAATTGGAAACTGAAGAAGGAGAACCTCTGGACATGGGTTGTAACAATTTGTTCAAGCAAAGCCCACTTAGTCTTACGTCCCAAACTTCAAACTTCTAGAACCCAAATTCTTCGTAGAGCCCAATTTAAATATAAACTTGGATAATCCATTTGCCAACTTTTTTTCAAAGATCCATTTACCGACTTAAAATATGTAGAAATAGAGCTTGAACTCTTCATAATTTTTCTTGCCCTTGAAATCTGTTACTATTAAACAGATATCTTTTGCCCATTTATCTTACGCAGAACACAAATTTCAGTTTTTGATTTAACTTGCAAGCAAATACTCATAAATAAACAACTTTTCCGGAGCTTCTCCAAATTGGATGTTGTGCATGTCTGGATTTCGGTCATAGTATCAATACCACCTTTCTCTTGTTTTAAGCGTGAGAGTTCTAGTATTTTTCATTGAAATATTGGTCAAAGTTATGGCAACATCAAGTATGGACTTTATTAAAGATGGTTTGAGCAACGGGAGATCCAAAGGAAGCTATAGGAAATATAATGATGATCCTGTATAACTTCAAAGTTCAAATAATCCTCGAATGATTCTTGTCATAGCTCCATTGATTGGTTTAAATTATAAAAATTAGTGTAGGGCTACTAGGATAGCATTAGGAACAAAGTGTAAGCTAGGTTTTAATAATGGTACAATAAAGGTTTCAGAAGAAAATTTAGATGATGTTAAGTAATAACAAAGGACTCCTTATATAATTAGTTGAGGCTTTTATGTGTACCTCAAATTTTAGAGAGATTTGAAATGAAATATATAGCAATGAGCTTCCAATCCATTAGTTATAGAGGCGTATATCATCTAAATCATATAGTAATGATAGCATATTTGTATATCACACTAACATGAAGAACTTCAGGGTGAATTGGTTGCTTTGGATCTAATTCCTCATTTTAATTGTGATTTTTAGAGGCATATGGAGGATATGGTAAACAAAACACGATTAATGTAATTTTTAGGGCATCTACAAGCTATAAGTCCACTACTATTAGAAGAACCATTGTCTTCGATGAGTAAAGCATATTCAATAGTATTGATGATTGATTTGCAAAGAGAGGTTAGCCTGAGTTTTATTGAATTTAGTAATGGAACAACATTACCTCTTTGTCAGGGTAGAGGGACTTTTTACTCAGATGCCCAAACTGTATTTTATGCTATGAATAGTTCTCATGATTCTTGGACTGAATTTGGTAGAGTCATTTTGGAATGTAAGCAATTATTACACGTCAGACCTCATATCAAGGTCGGTTGGGTTCGTAGGCAAGCTAATGTTGAGGCTCATAACTTAGCAAGAGTCTCGCATTTATATGATAGCCGTTGTAGTTGGGATTTTCCCCTAACTCTCTGATTAATGCTATTGATATTGACTTTGTTTCAAAAAAAGTAATGGAACAACATTGGTCTCGAAAGCATAGATTCAAAGTGGCAAGAAGGCTTTTTAAAAAAGTAAAAAATAAAAGAGATAAATGTCATTATGATCATTGTCATCAAGTTGCATACACCAAGGAAAACTACTTTAAATAGCGACAACAAAAAAGGTTAAAGATACAAGGGCAATAAAAGCCGGCATCAAAGGTGATTTTAGCTGAAAAAGAAAATGGAAACACCTTTTCATATATGTGAAAAGTTATAAGACAATTGGTTTTATGAATGGAATAATAAGATGGAGAAGATTACGAGAATGTTGAAGAGAGAGGGAGTGATACATATACAACACCAGAACAATAGAGAGAGCGGCATCCATTTTGTTTTGCTAATAAATTGAACGTTTCTAGTATTTGTTATGCTAACAATGTAAAGCTAGGTTTGTGGGTTATAAACACTAGTGCCATCGATTACAAATGTCTAGATTCAACCATTTTTTTTTTGTAAATTAGAGTTGTTTCCTAAGCGCTTGACTGTTTTCCTTCTTAATGGTAACTCTAGTAAAGTCATATACATTGGAGACAAAGACTTTTTGTCAAAAAATTTATTGAAAGATGTTTTATTTGTTCCACATTTCAACTCCAACTTACGTTTAGTTAGTAAATTGATAAAAGGCCAAAATCTAGCATTAGTCTTTTGTTATTATCTTTGCTTATTTTAGGACCTTGAGAATTGAAGAGTCTTGGCTATTTGGAAGGAAAAGGAGGGGATGTAAATGCTAGATGTGAAAAGTTTTCCAACATTTTATAGATGATATTCTTAATAACTTTCATATAAACAATAGTTACAATACTCTTCATTTTGATATGTACTTACCTACACACAAAGTTGAGAAAATAAAATGGAATAAGTGAATGGTTTACAATCTCATATAGATTATTTTTTTGTATTTTCAAATGCAAATGCAGGTTTATAGTATTCTAAGTTAGGACCTATATCTATTGATAGACTATCATATCCATTTTTCAACCGAATCTTGAAAGAAAATTATCTTTGTCATATTTATCCTTTGGCTATGCAAACTATACATGTTTTTTAAGATAATCATACAAGTTCTAATAATTTTTCTATCCTAGTTCATGTAGATCTTTGGGGTCATTATGTTGTTACTTCTATTATTGAAGCTAAATATTTTTAATAATAGTTAATGACAAAAATCAAATTGTGTGGACTTATATGTTGAATCAAGATAACTAAGTGTCTACTATATTGAAATGGTTATTATTTCCTTAACATATACTCAATATCAAATAGGAATTAAAGTAATTAGGAAAAATTATGGTAGTAAGTTTATTAATGCAAATTATAGTTAGTTTTTTAAATGTAAAGACATTATCCATTAAAGACCTTGTTTACATACACCAAAACAACTTAATTTTGCTAGAGCTTTAATGTTTCAATCAAAAGTGTCTAAGAATTTATAGTCCAAGTGTATTCTTACTGCTACTTACATTTTGAATAAGATTCCTTCAAAAGTGTTATCTTAGAAAACTCCTTGTAAGATATTAATAGGACAATTACCTATAAATGACCATTAAAAGGTGTTTGGATGTCTTTGCTATACTACTGCTTTACCTTACAAATACAAATTTGATGCTCAATCTATAAAATGCATTTTTTTGGATTACCCAAGGGTCAAAAGGGATATAATTTATGTGATTTACATAATATCAAAATTTGTTGGCAAAGAAGATGTATTTCATGAAAACGTGTTTCCTTTTGACTATATTACATAACAAAATTTTTTACTTATCTTTTCATATGGTTCCAAACATGGAAATTTCAATTGTTTCTTCCACTTCTACACCAATAGACCATATTACTGGATTCTAGCCTAAAAACCTAAATATTACATCATCGGACAATCTCAATGAGATAGACACCATGCCTAATTTGTTATAAAATGATGTGTTCCCTTTAATAAGAAAAAGCCATAGAAGAAACCTAAATGGTTATAGGATTTCATGTGTAATGTTACTTCTCTTTCCATCAACAGTCAATCACTTCTTTGACATCAATAGGATCCAAATGATAACAATTTTTCATGCTCTTTGTTTTCTTTTACTTTTGTTGTTTATTCATACTTATGTGCAACTTTTATTACTAATCAATGTTAAGAGTTTCATACCGCACTGACCAAAAGGTACCGTACCAACCGAAAAATGGTACAAAACTCGGGCTACAACAAGTACTTTCTAGGACTTGAGATTGTCATATATGTTTAAGGTACTTTTGTTAGTCAAGATAAATTTGTTCAAGACATTTTGGTGGTAATTGGACTTAGTGATTTAAAGGATGCACAATCTCTTCTTCTTAAAGGATTGTAGTTATCAACATATGATGGTTATTTGTATAAGGAGCCAAAGTAGTACAAGAGGTTAATTAGTTAATTATTATATCTTGATCTTACTAGACCAAATGTGAGTTGTGCATTTCAGTATCTGAGTCATTTAGGTTTTAATCACATATTGCTCTTTGGAAAAACTTCATCTTTTGCAGTATCTCCATGCAATTGTTCAAAAAGGATTTTTTTTTAACGTTAATGATTTTAAGCTTGTTGCATATTTTGATGCAGATTGGATTGCTTTTAGTATAACTCAAAATTCGTTTTCTGAGTTTTGTGTGTTTGTTAGTGGAGCTTTAATCTTTTGAAAGACTAAAAAATATAGTTCTTTTTTGTGGTTATTTGTTAAACCTGAATATTGAAGGATTATTGTCTTTGATTATGAGCTTACTTATTTACTAATTTTCAACCGCCGCATAAATTCATTCCTTTTTATTGTGACAATCAAACAACCATTCACACTATTACTAACTTGATTTTTCATGCAAGGACCAAACATGTTTGCATTGATTTCCATATTATTCATTATCATTTTAAGTAAGGTTTTGTTCAACCTTTATTTGTTCCCTTTTTCACATAATTAATTGATATTTTATCAAATATTTAACTAGTTAACTACATCATAATCAATGTGCCAAATTGAGATTGTTCGATTCTCCACAAATTTCAAATTAGGTAGAGAGAAGAAGAGAGGTTATTAAACTACTGTGTTTAATTGTGCATTTTATTATTTAAGACTATTTTCATTTTTTTTCCTATTTGGCTTACAAAGTTTAATTTTTAGTTTTTCCTTGTAATCAAATATCTAAAAATAAAACTTCTCTAAGAAATATGGAGAAGTTTCTGAAAATGGGATGCCTTGCATGTGAGGATTTTGTTCATTTACCAGTGATATATACTCTTACGTTTTATTACTTGAGGTAAATGAAAGAAAATTAAACGCGAAATTTTAGATTAATTGTATAATTAATCAACACAAATCATTAACCCTAGAATTGTAACATACTGTATTCAATAATCAGATGGATAAATACCTAGAAATTGGGGAAACATTGAATCTATTGTGATTTTCCGTAAACGACGTGATCGAGACGCAGAGGATTTACTACTGCTATTCCGAACCTTAATCAGCAAAAGAACACATACAGTTTT
>JAOSBP010000003.1:13545832-13558455 GCA_027563825.1 Erythroxylum mucronatum
ACTTTACAAGTAGTAAGCATTCATTAATGTCATTCATTATTTTGCATTAATTGCTTATAAACATAAAGATAAATATGGAACCCACCTTGTAGACTTACTAAATCCTTGCTAATGGAGCTCTTCCTCTTTCCCTTCTTCTCTCTCTTGAACAACTTCATTAAAAGTCAAAAACCCAAATCAAACTCAACTTCAATTGAGAAACCATATAACACTTTCCATGAAATTAACCCTAGATTCACTAAACCCATTCCATTTCTAATCCTTCTCAACCAAAACCCAAACAAAAGCTCAACATTAAAACCATGACTTACCTTAAATCTTCAACTACACCAAGAGTTTCTTGGCTCAAAATGGAGCTTAGTCCATTCTCCACACTTTTATCTCTTGGACTTTCTTCCAAATCTTCTTTGATCTCAAGAAAATCACAACCCTAGACAAGCTTTTCTTTTTTCTTCTCTTCTTTCTCCCACGAACTTCTCCCTCTCTCTTTTCTCTCTCAAATTTCGTTACTTCCTTCTTCTTCTACTAACCCATCTATTTCTCTTCTTCTTTTATACTTCCACTAACATAACTTAAGCCCATTGGCCCAAGCCCATTTCATTTCTCCTTTCTTTCTTTCATTCTCTACTAACATTACTTAACTCCCCAAAGCCCATTTATTTCTTATTCTTTTCTTCTCTTCATTTAGGCCCAAAGCCCAACTAACCCATTAACTTCATCTAACACATTAATTCCATTCACTTACTACCTAACTCATTAATATCATATTTAATACATGTTATCTAACTCATTTAATCTCATTAATTCATATCAACTTACTTCATTAATTGCTACTATACTTAATTAAATGTCACTTAATCTAATTTATTAAGACTTCAATTTACTCTAATCATGATTAATAATCATAAAAAAAATTCTGGGGGTAATACGTCTTCCTAACAAAACGACGCCAAACACTTTGTTTTTTCGCGACGTTTGTATACAACGTCGCGGAATCTTGGCTCTTTTCGTGACGTTTTTTCGCGATGTCTTCTGAGAAAATGATGCGAAATGTATGTTTTTATTGTAGTGAGCCTTTAGCTACTAATCTAGCTTTAATGTCTCTACTTTTCCATCTGATCGTCTCTTCCTTCTGTAGATCCATTTATACCTTATGACTTTTACATCTGGTGGTAGATCTACAATGCAAAGGAAAGATTGAATGAAGTAATATTTTTGAATGAAAGGCAAAGGAAAGATTGATATACGTTAAATTAAGGGTATTTATAGAATTTTTACATATCACCAAATCAAAATGCAATATTTTTAGGGCAATAGTTTCTACCTATTGTTATGTATCAATCTATATCTACACTTCAATGTCCTATAAATAGTATCTGATGATAAGATGTGTTTAAACTATTTTCTAACATAATATATATAATATCATAAATTGAAATCGAGGCTATATTTGAATTAAATGTATCTAAACTCATAATTTTTATCCTAAAAAAATATTATAATACTAATAGTTTGTTAATTATTAATAGATGACTTTGTAAAGTTAAAGTTGGTATTTAAAGTTATTTGTAAGAGCCAAGACTTCAAGATGTTATTTGAAGATACTTTAGTCTTGCAATCACTTTTTAGGGTTAATTACACTAGACTTTCTTATAGTTAACCTTTTCAAATTTTATACTTTTAAAATTATTATTTACTTACTTGTATAATAGCTATCATATAAGTTCTTTAGCAACAAGTCTTTATTTAATAAGTCTATATATAAGCCACATTTAAGATTAAGAGAAAGACAAAAGAAAAATTTTAAATAAAAAAAATGAAAGCAAGAAATTCAAAAAGGTTATTAAGGGAATTTAGTTCATCTTGTTTTAAAGTGTTTTTTTAGAAAAATAAATTTAACTCTTTTAAGATAAATTTTCTTAAAATTGCATTTTTCATATTTTATTATAATTTGAAAATTAAGTATCTGTAGTTTGAAGAATTGTTCAGGAGTTTATTCATGTACGTGAAGTATTAGTTTAGATAATTTTTATAGGATTACAAGGCAATAATAGTGGATTTTACCAAAAATAACTGATAAATTAAATCTCATTTGGAAAGTGAAAGTTAATATGCTGTGTTAGCCCCTGTATTTCTGATTTTGCAGTCTTTATTGGCAATGATGTAAGGAGAAGAAACAGATGAATATTGTCCCAACGGCAATTACATGTGTGGTGCAAACAATAAACTTTAATGCTATGGAGAGAGAACAGACATAGGGGAATACGGACAATAAAGAGACACATGGAATAAAACTACAAAGCAATTATAAAAGGCAGACAAGGAGTTGTTTGGCGCTATGCAATTTACATATTTACACACACACGGACAAAGGAAAGGGGGAAAAAAAAAAGGAAGAAAATGCGAACATTGAAAACGTCAAAAGTTGAACAGCTTTGGTTGCGTTTGAAGATACGTCGTTATCATATCGATACTTAGTTGAACCTAGCCTACCTCTCGCTCTGTCTAGAAGATCTATGAAAATGTCTTTGTCAAGCTATTCATTGACACAATCTTTTATATATATATGTGTGTGTCTACTCTTATATTGGATATTATTATGAAGAGGTTTGAAGAGTTTATGATGTTAAATGATCAGCATTGATGTAGAACAGACGCAAGCAAAAGCTTGCACCACCATTCTTGTTTGTGCCATAGTCCCACAAACCGCCCCAGAAAATACCCACTTGTTCATTTTTTGCCTGCCTAAGCAATCCCATCCCAGCTCTTACTATAGACGATCTCGGGGTAGGGAGTGATTAGTGAAGATCATAGTTGATGAAATCAACAATCACATAATACAATCGAATGGTTGGTAATAAAGAAAAAATTACAAATTAAAATAGTTAAGAAAAGGATATGCATCTTAATATTAAATAAACGTCCCTCTTCTTTCGGTACCACTAGTGTGTACAGCATTTCCTAATCTTGCAGCTTGTTTGTCTCGTTTCTGTGGTGCATCTATGTGGGGTTTGGCTGGTGAACAATCTATGGCGGGCACAAATATCTTTGCTTAGCCAATTGTTCATGATTACCTAAAATGTGCGGCATGAATGTTCATAATATTTCATCAATTTGTTACCAAAAGGAAAATAAAACTTGTCTTGAAATGATATGCAATATTCTTTTAAATGATTCCAATTTGAGCTGAAAAATGAGGAAGAAGAAAACAGAGAAAATGGTTAGTTCATAGATTTAAAAAAAAAGAGAGAGAAGGAGAAATCAGATAATGGTGTGACCAAGCCACAATTTCCTATAAAAAAATCTGTGTCAAAGAAAAACTGTCCAAATCCATGAGGAGAGGAAAAGGGGATGAGATCCTTTATTTCAGTTAGCCAATTCCTACTTTGTTTCATCTCATCCGTACATTTGTACGAAACTCAGAGAAATGTGTGGATGAAATAAGACAGAACAAAGTAAGAATTTGTTAACTAAAACAAAGAATATGTTCTAGAAAAAAGATAGCATGTTGAAGTGGAAGGAAGAGAATCCTCTCTGGCGGCCACTTAGGTGGCCTTACTGGCACCAAATCAACTACTGTCCTGGAACATATATAGTTGCCTCTGAGTCATCACATATCTCTTGTAAGTTTTTAACCTTAAACTTTGTTATCTTTTCATTGTGTTGTAATGGGTAGTAATTAGTAATGTAATTAGGATCTAGCAACCACGTGAACTGAGCCAATGTGCAACAACACCATATAATATTGGTTGAAAGTCTTAAGTCCATTTAGATCAATCATTGTGTCTCCTAATTTACAAGAGTGCACGCTCATCTGCCCCTTTTCAATTTTATTTTATTTTATACAATAATAATTTCCCATATAGTACCCTGTGCTTATATCTATTATTGCTTATTCATTCCAGGACTACTTCTGCGGCAACAATTGTACGTTCACATTGGTCGTCGTTTCCTCGTCACGAGGCACGTGCTTCTTAGTAGGCTATATGTTTATGTTACTACTCGAAATTATGAATAATAGCTCCTGTGAGTCAATTTTAATCTTAAGGTAAATTCTGATACTTCAACGCTAAAGTATGCTTACATTTTCACTTAGCTTCGAGGGAAAGAATAACCATTGATGATGAACTCGTTGAAGTAGCACGCAGGACCTCTTTCTTAATTAATTCCAGTTTCAACCAATTGGACTCGCTCCAATTTAAATGTGCAAGAGAATAGTAGATTTATGCTTAATTCATGATAACACAATGAAGAAGACAGCAATTCATAAATTTCAATTTTCAATAAATAAGTATAGTAGACTTGTCATACAAAACTTTTGGGTTCCAAAACAACGATATAGTAGAGTTGCATGCACCTTTAATTTGTTCTGCGGCTATGTATATATAATATGTTTAATTAGCAGCTTTTCAAAAACAAATCATGAGTAAATTATGCTAGCTAAATAATTAACTGAAAGAGACTATGTTTAATAAATTTGGCCAATAGGCAATGGTCATTGGGTTTAGAAATTTACTTAATTGTCTGATATATGATCTAACGTACGTAAATGGAAATCCTTGCTTCACATATATAAAAGGAGAAAAGTCGGTAGATCGCATCAGATTATGATGATTTTATTGGATTTGATTCATGATATCTTGGACCCATTTAAATGTTGTTTAACATAGAAAACAATTTTAAAATTAGAAAGCAAACTTCTTTTCGTATACTATAAATAAAATATGGAAGCTACGAACTATATATCAACATAATTTTAATTTACAAATCAAAACAATAGCATAAGTTGTTTCTTTTTTTATTAGTCATGAGTACTATTAATTATTGTATTATCATGCTGGTCTGGTTAATGAATAATTTAAACTATAGTAATGACTAGCAATTATTAGCGTACGGCAATATTTAATCCTTTATGAGGTTTGGTTAATCGTACGTTAAAACAAAAACTATAAACAAATTCAATAAATAAAACCAAAGTTGAAGATTTAAAATCTCATTTGCTCAAAAAAAAAAAAGATTTAAAATCTCGTCTTGGAATCTTACCAGTAAAAGTAAACGGAGGTCAGAATCTCTTCTTACTTATTTTAATTTCTAAAACAATAAATGAAAGAGGTAGTCGATCCTTTAATTCTTGATATATACAATTATGAATACTAATCCATAAGTATATGTTTTTGTTATAATATAATTAATAATCACAAAACATTAGGCTCATGATGGAACTGGACGCATCACTGTTAATATCATTGCACACCCATCATGTTCATAGTTAAATTTTCCAGCTCTGCAGTAAATCATTTGTTGCGTTCTCGCTAGGATCATCGCGATAATCATGTTGGTTATACCACTTATCTTTTACTTGAACATCTTTCGTATACGTGATTATAGAATGTTTAAGGGGGTACTTGATTAAGGTATATGATAATAAACCAACCACTAATGGTAATCATTCCTTTATCTTAATCAATCATCATAATTACAATGATTATATTCATTTTCATTTCTCACTATATTCATTCTCATTCTCATTCCTATTGTCTTCTGTAAACCAAGCGCCCCCTTAGTGTTCATAATAATTACACATAATTCATAATTCTTATTTAATCAAGTTTCTTTTTATTTCAAGTCCATTAACAATTCAGCACAAAATGTTGAGAATACCCATAGCCCTGTTTGGTTGCCATGGAATCTTGACTAGGAAAGTAATCTTTTTCTTGAAATTTAAACTATTGCATTTGGTTCCCTTTTTTGAGTATTTAGGAAAGTAAAAACTTTCCTAATTTAGGAAAAATAGTAGCACTTTCCCAGGATTCTAAATACCAACACCTCCCTTGATATTTAGATTACTTTACTCAAGAGTTTAATCTAAAAAATAAACTGTCCAATTTAATTTTTTTTTCTACCAACTCTTAAACACCTCTCTTCTAATATCCTTATCCTACCGCAACTCTTTTTTAAAAGCACAGATGTTCTTCTTCTTCTTCTTTAGTACGACTTTGCTCGATTTTCTCCTCTTCAAATATTCATCTTCTTCTTTTAAAAAACAGCCCTACCTCTTCAAAGCCGACTAGCTATTATTTGGAAACAGTAGAGACGAAATCCAAACTTTTGAAGAATACCTCTACCGTTCAAAAGAGGACCGTTGACGATTTTGTTCATGCCACGGCGGTTGTAGGAGTCGAGCTCTCTTGCCAGGTTTAGGCTTCGTATCCATTCCCTCCTTCTTCCTATCTTCTTCCTATCTGGCCTCTCGTGATGTGGGTTTTGGTTGATTTGTTGTATCGCCCTTTATTTGGTTGATTGTTGTGTGCCTTGAGAAATTGGATGCTATTTTGATTACTGGCAAACTTGGAAGGCAGAATCCTGGGTGATGGATTGAAGATAGTCAGGGGAAAAATGCTTGAATGAAATTATTGTCTTTGTCCGATGGGCTGGGTTTAGTTCCTTAGTTTCATTTGTTACATTATGTTTGGAATGAGTGTGGAAATACTCAGATATGGAAGATAAGGTTGTAGTTTTAGTTTCATCCCGAGATCTGGTAGGTGTATGAATACCTATAATGACTTGTTGCTAACTGGTTATTTCAACCTTGGGTTATTTTTATGTGATTGAAATTCATGGTCTTTGAAATGATGATAAAAAGTTGAACCAACTTGTAGAGGGCGGTTTATATTTGGCAATTTCAGTACATTGCGAAGTTTATATTCCCCTTTGAATCAAGACATACTCCAAATTCCTGCCTGTTTCTCTTGCATCTGTTAACTCTGGTGTTCTGAGAGGAGCCTAAGCTGCTTTTCTTCTTCAACTTGATTTGAGTCAATTAGTTGATTTCTGATCTAAAACCTGTATCTTTAGGTTTTTTTGTTGGCATTTATATGCTGTATGTTATTAAGAGTGGGTAAGCTATGATGACTGTAATCTATAAACTCTAGTGATTGATAATACAATATTTAATATTGTTTAATGCTTATATCGGTTCTGATGCACATGAAGTATTTGAGAGTTACGCTATTGAAAATTCGCGGTTAATTTTGTGAAATTTGTGTTGCAGGCTGGGCCTTGTTGCAACTATCAAGGTATGCTGCTTGCTGTTTTATGTTTATTTCTACAGATGTGGTCTCTACGAATTTTAAGTGGAAAATACCATTTGCTAATGAATGCTATGATATAAATAGTGTATAGAATTTGTAATTGGCAATTACGATTATTGCCACTGCCAGCTTAATTTTACTATTGAATTTCCATTAATCAATGAGATCTTTTTGAATAAATGCTAAATAATAGTTCTTTCAGATCACTCTTGGCTGCATAATCCTTATTAATGTTTACCTTCCAAGGTACAACTATTATTAGATTGGAAAGCAAGCAAATTCTCAATATTGTTTCACTTGGATGTCAAAATATAGTGAATTTTCAACATCAGATTTGCACTGAACTAGAATATAGAAGATGGTCAAATTATGTCAAGATAAATTTTGTTATAGTTCTCAATTCTTCTACCAACTTCTATTGGGCTCGGAATATTATGTGGTTGTGATGATCAATTATGTATCATCGTGGATGAGATACATCTTTGTTTCTATTCTTTGTCGTAAAAAGATGGATTTTCGGGTTTGTTTGAACATAATAAAGCATTTTATATTTTGGTCTTTAAATTGATTAATCATCGAGTACAAATATCTTCTCATTAGAGAAGTCTAACAAAATAAAGTGGTTCACCTTACTGTTATAGAACAGAAATAGCAAATGGAATTGGGTTCAAATTTCATTCTATGTTCTGCAACCCCAAAAATACTTTTAAAAAATGCCAAATATTTAGCCATTCTTTGTTTTAATCATTCTTTTGTGGAACTTCATCGCGCCTACCATAATATAGTTCAGCTTCTTCTTACAACTCTGTATTTCCTTAATAATCTGTTTGACATAATTGAAGGATCGAGCTAATGAGATTTATAAGAAAGTTGAAGATCAAAAGTCCAGTAGAGGCAGAAATCAGGATGCTTTATTGGCTGCTTGTCTCTATATTGCTTGTCGACAAGAGGACAAGCCACGCACTGTTAAGGGTACAGCCTAAGATTCTTTTAACATCTGTATGCTTCCTGATTTATGTTTGGCTTTGTATTTGAGCTTCCTGAACCTGTGAACTTTAACTAGAAATTTGCTCTGTCGCCAATGGAGCCACAAAGAAGGAAATTGGCCGAGCAAAAGAATACATAGTTAAACAACTGGGGTTGGAAACTGGTCAGTCAGTTGAGATGGGAACAATACATGCTGGGGATTTCATGGTGTGTTCACATTTTTCTGTATACTATATATTTGAGTTTATGCCTGTAGTTTTCTTATCCGTAACAAATAAATGTTTATTGAGGGAAATGCTTATTAGTGTATTTCTGATGTTTGGCCAAAATCATTTGTAGAGGCGGTTCTGTTCCAATCTTGGTATGAATAATCAGGCAGTTAAAGCTGCCCAAGAAGCTGTCCAGAAGTCAGAAGAGTTTGATATAAGGTATATATAATGTCTCATATGGTTTTTTTTATCATACTTCCCTCAATTTCAAAAAGTGTAATTGTTTATTGAATGAAGACAGAAATGGTTGCCTGTGATGTGGATTTGACCCGTTGTTAGTGGCAGGTTCTTTTCTCTTTCCCTATATGGTTAATAACAATTAGGATGTTTAGTGTGACACGTATGAGATAAGCTGAAATGTTGGAGAACACTTAAAGGAAAGCAGTAGTGGATGGTATGAATTCACTGCCTAGGAATTCATTGAACATCTCTCAAATTGAGAATTCAGAGGGTTTAGTAGAATGTTGACTGGAATAACAAACATGAAATGCAGAGCGGAAACTGATCTATTGACATTCTTGCTAAAATGTTCTTTTGATCCTTGGAAACGGTTGTAGGTGAGGAGATGGGGGAAAGGAGTGAGGAAGTAGTAATGCTCTAATTTTGTTTTTTTTCTGCAAGTCCTTCAACATTGATTTTTGTCTATGCTGATACTGTTTACATTGACATGTTTAAAATATGAATAACTTACTTGAACAGTCTTTTCACTTGTTCTTTGGAATTTCTGTAATAACCTTTTTGGTTGGCTCAATTTGCAGGAGGAGCCCTATCTCAATTGCAGCAGCAGTAATATATATTATAACTCAGCTTTCAGATGATAAGAAGCTCCTCCGAGGTTTGATGATTCTATATTCTGTGACCGTCTATCGGGAAAATTAATTGATTGGATGAAAATAATATTTGAAATTAAGATTGCAGTTGCTTCATTTAGGTGCTATATCTAGTTACTGATTTCTGCCAAAGATTATTTCTTTATCTCCTAATAACAGAATAGGAAAAAAGTAACTGAAAAATCCTGGCATGTAAGTCCTTGTCTGTTTTAGGGTGCAACTTGAGACAATGGTGAATTGAGTTGAGCGAGATCCTTGCTAAGCCTGAGGCTTATAGAAAATTTCATGTTAAAATAGTTTACTTATTAGTCATCAAGATACTAACTCAGCATTTTAGTCTTTAAATTACCGTTTATAAGCTAATTCTGGGCATGAACCTTGTTATAAAGTGGCCATAGAACATTATAAGGTCACTGCAACTCTGTCATCTATACTCTAACTAACAGAAAATGGTCTCATGGATTTGCTAAAATTCTCTACTCAAAATTCCTTGCAGAGAAGCTGTGCATCTTTTGAATTTGACCATGGTAGCATCTTTTAACTATCAAGCATTTAAGTCAATGGGGATTTGTAGTTATTAGCTTTCGGTTTTTGGCACGAAATCAGTTATCTTCTTATGCATTCAGAGTTTTGACTGCCATGACATCTATCTGGTCTTTTTTGGGGATGACGGGGGGATTTTGTTCTGTCTTCAGTTCTCGAAGTCTGTAATGAGCATTAAGTCTTTTAATTGAAAATCCTGTTGTGAAATATAAGGACTACTTCACATTTGGAAAATGAATTTCAGTATTGTTACTAGTATCTCTAGATGAAAAGTTGGGATCCGTGTGTTTTGATTTGATGTTAAGGATGTGAATGATGCAGATATCTCACTGGCTACTGGAGTTGCTGAAGGTACAATTAGAAATTCCTACAAGGATCTTTATCCCCACGTATCAAAAATTATTCCCGGCTGGTATGCAAAAGAGGAGGATCTTAAAAACCTTTGCAGTCCTTGAGTTGTGGAGCGAACGAATAAATAGACTGAGAATAAACTACTAAATCAGTTTAAGAGAGTTCTCCATCCAGATTTTGAGGGAATGTCTTGAGAGGTACAAGAGACGAAGAGGTCATTTTTCTATTTTCAGGTTCTTTGCTGGTTAATTTTAGTCATTGTAAGAAAGTTGAAAAAGGAAAAAAAAATTCAGTTACTGAGAAATCTAACTTGTGCTTGGAGTGGCGGCAAAAATCTCGCTGGAATGATGATGATAATTTGTGAAGTGTGCGAATCAGACTGCTTCCACTTAATTCATTTACTTCTGCCAACTTCTTATGGCCTTGCTTTTATGAGGTGACTTTTGATACATTGACAGAAAGGAACGTCATATTATGTAATACGTATGATAGAACTTCCTGAATTATTTTTCAATAGTTGTATGCGTGCAAACGTGTTCCAACTTTGAAGGGTTGATGTCACAGTCTCTGGCTGATATGTTGCATAAAAATCTTGAATCTCTGAAGATACTAAATTTTGTTATTATTATCAACTTCTTTATGTACAAAATTTGAATGATAACTTTAAACTTTGTCATTATTAAATCGGCCGTCCCAGATTTCAACCGACTATGGTCTCATTTGGTTACCTGTAATGAAATGGAAGATTCTTTTTGAAAAAATTCTTATTTCCATTCACGTTATAACCCAACATACGTTTAAATTCAAGATCATGTACTGATCTCCCAATTTATATTTGTAGTTTTTATTTTCTGTTTCAAATTTTTATTTCTAGTATTCAATTCTAGTAATAGTAGGACACCTTAGGTTCGAGTAGTGTTTCGAGCAACGATGTTAATTTTGTACCGTACTGATGAACTAGCCAAAAAAATGGTATGAAAGAACATGTTATGGTATCGACGGTATTCAAAATAGGTTGACTCTTTCTCTCTCTCACCGTTGCCACCACTCCCTTTCCGGTGACGATCACCACACCACGACAAAAGTCTGATGCCACCGGCCTACCACTACACCAATCAGGCAATTAGCACTCTTGGAGTCTCGGGTCTCCTCTATGCTGGTGACGCCCCCGCACCATGCCACCACCTTCCAGTAGTCCACTGTTGACACTACTGATCTCCAGTAACATTTCCAACCGTCAACCGCACTCGGAATCGCCAGATTTATAATAAATCCAGATCCAACCTGACTTGACTCGACATTAAATTGGATTCCTGATTTTTTAGGTGTGTTTTTTCCTATGAAATTTGAAAAACAATTGCATTATATTTGGTTGTTTAAATATGTCTTGTGATGGTTGAATTAAAATTGTTAAAAATTGTTGAAAATGGAAATTGTTTATGTATGTTTTATGATATTTAAATTGAAATTGTTCGAAATTATTGGAAATATAAATTTTTTGAAATGAAAATTGTTTATATATGTTTTATGATAGTTGAATTGAAATTGTTGGAATTTGGACATGAAAATTGTTGAAAATGGAAACTGTTTATGTATGTTTTGTGATGTTTGAATTAAAATTGTTCGAAATTGTTGGAAATGGAAATTGTTTATATATGTTTTGTAATTGATAAATTAATATTGTTGGAAATAAAAATTGTTTATATATATTTTGTGATGGTTGAAATTGTTGGAAATAGAAATTATTTATATATGTTTTGTGATGTTTGAAATAAAATTGTTCGAAATTGTTGGAAATTATTGGAAATGAATATTGTTGGAAATGAAAATTGTTTATGTATGTTTTGTAATGATTGAATTGAAATTGTTGTAAATGAAAATTGTTTATGTATGTTTTGTGATGGTTGAAATTGTTGGAAATAGAAATTATTTATGTATTTTTTGTAATGTTTGAATTGAAATTATTGGAAATGAAATTGTTGGAAATGGAAATTGTGTATGTATGTCTTGTAATGGTTGAATTGAAATTGTTAGAAATTGTTGGAAAATTGTTTATGTATGTTTTGTGATGGTTGAAATTGTTGAGAATGGAACTTGTTTATGTATGTTTTGTGAAATGTGACTTGTGATGCTTGAAATTGTTGGAAATTAAGTTCTAACAATTTCCCTTATATTTAAGATATCACAATCAAGTTACCTAGTTAGGACCATCACAATAATCATATTAATTAAGTCCTAAGACCTATAAATCCTGTTAAATATATAAGTCCTAATAATATTCTCATGTGAATCAATATTCACGACACTATGAAACCTTTGTTTATTGTTATAATAAGAGTTTATAAAATCAACAGAACATAATGACTTTATACCAAATGAGGAATGAGCTATCTAATGCTTCTTTTAAAGAGTATTGCATTGAACATTCAAGTTATTTTGCATCCAATGTACAATGGAAGTGATATATATTTACTCTGCATCTATAGATTCATTATTTCATTTTTAAACCATATATTCATATTTATCAATCATATATTTCAACATAATTAAAG
>JAOSBP010000003.1:13610519-13624561 GCA_027563825.1 Erythroxylum mucronatum
CATCTTGTATCTAAACCATCTTTGTCATTTCATTTCAATTTCAAGAATTCTTAATTTCTTTACTCATGAATAATCATAAAAAATCCTCATTTAGTAGCCTTAGCTTACAAAAAGATTCGGGGTCCAACATCCATTCTAACATCCCTTCCACTCATACTCTTTCCAAATTCGCTTCTTCTAATGCGATGTGACTCCTTAAACATTCAGTTACCAATTTGGTTATATTAAACTCCCAATTCTCAACTCAAATGACTCATCCATACTATAGTTGTTCTATATATATATACCTCCTATGTAGTATCACCCCCGAAGTCAAAACATAATTTATAAACCTATGGAAAACATGAACATGCAATGAAAAGACTTGGATAGTCATAAACAAAACGCCAACATATTTTCTTAGTATAAAAAATATAAGAATTTTACAAAGCTTTAATAGGCATTTCGAGCCACAAATACAATCGTAATCCAAAAATTACAAAGTTTACATAAACTAGAATTTGCTCAAAATGCAACTAAAGCCTTGTTTTACAAAACTAGCTTAAAAATATTGAAACATTTCGAAAGTGGAACGATGCTGTAAACCTTGACTACTCGATCTCTTACTCCTCACTTAAAGATTGGACGGAATGGGAGGGGTGAGCTTAAAGCTCGTGGGTAACAGTTTTATGATCGGTAATAAGCAAAACCATTGAAATAATCATTTCCATTGTAAAAATTCACATTAATTCAAATCATGCATGCATCATTCTTATCAACATATCAGGAGCACATAAGCACACCAAAATGGTTTGGGTAGATCCATAAACATGACGAACTACACAATTTCACATAATGGTTTTATGTAATCGTAAACTTTAGGGTGTCCATAAAGGAGCTCCGTGCCACTAGCGAGTAGGTGGGAGAAGCCTTTAACTTAGTTAATGTGCACGTGACATACTTGAATGTGCACATGACATATAACATGTAATTCATGAATAGAAAACAGTTTGCCCAAATGGCACATTTTGAAAACTTGATTTCATAAACTTGCTATCTTTTCAAAAATCATTTTTATTTTTCATTTCATAATTCAAAACACAATTCATATACTAAACATGTAAGACATTCTCAAAGCATTCAAAGAGCAATAAATTCACATTTAAAAAGCAGTTGAAATCATTTATTTCCATTTCTTAAAAGAGGCATTAATGGCTTATTACTTAATTATAAAAATGTAACCCACCTTGAATTCCTTACTTATAACTTGCTCAAATGTGCCTCTCCTCTTGCTTCTCTTGTCTTTCTTGATTCCCTTTTCATAGGCAAAAATCTCAACTTCAATAGGGTTGCAAAATTGGAAACCTACAAAGCATATTCCATAAAATGGTTTCTAGAAAACTTAAACCCATGCATTTTGCTAAGTTTCATGAGCCAAAACCCTGCCATAAATCCAAATGATTAAAATCAAACTTACCTTGAATCTTCACCAAATAAAGAGATTATTGGCTCAAATGGAAGCTCTTATCTTCCTCTACCTTTTTCCCTTCTTACATAACCTCAAAATCTCTCTAGAAAGCTTAGAAAAGAGAAACCCTAGTTCAACTCTCTTCTTTTCTCTCAAACCACCGAAACCTCACTTCCTCTCTTCTTGTTTTCGTATTTTCTCTTCTTCCTTCTCTATTTTTGTTTTTCTTTTCTTCCTTCTCAAGAGCAAGACCACTCTTCTTTTTCCCATTCTACCCTTAATGAGCATAAAATGTCTACTTTGCCCTTTATGCATTCTTACCATTTCAATTTAATTAACCCATGTCTAATAACTTTGACACAAAGTAATAACTCCAAAAATAATTAATCTATCAAAACCTCAAAAATTATTTTAAATCATGCTTAACTAAAGAAAAACAATTCGAGGGCCAACACTTCACATCAATCAAAGTGTTGTAGTGGCCATAAAAGGCCTCGTTAGGAGTATGGAGTGCGCCTTTTCTTTCTCCTTGACTTCCCCTACGTCTAGGACAACAAATTCTACAGGCACAATCAATCCTCCAACTCTCACCAACACATCATCTATTATTCCTGTCAGATAATAGATTGACTTATCAGCTAATTGGAAACACATATTTGTAGCTCTTAACTGTCTTGAAGAACTTGACATAAGTCTAAATGTTCCTAATTACATCTAACAAGGGCAGATTAACATTGATCTTAGAAAGCATGGAATATAGATAAGAAAACTTCTCATCTTGTTTCAATTCCTTAAGGCGGTTTAGATATGGAATTGGTGGTGGAAAAGGATATGTCATTTTGTGCAATTTTTGTCCTTCATTATCCTTGGTGTCATGTTTAAATTGTTCAGCCTTTTAAATGTGACTTGAAAAGTTTGTCCCATTGCTTTTCTAATTTCGCTCATCTTCTTCTTGGGTGAGGCTTTCCTTCTCTTGATTATCAGCATCAGACAGCTTAGAAGGAAACTCAACATGATTGTCAATCACTTTACCACTTCTCAGAACATTAATTTCTTAAGCATACTTAGGCTGAATGGGCAGCCTTCCCTTTTGATTGTTATGTATTTGAGCTATAAGTTATCCCACTTGAATCTCAATCCTCTTGACAAATGCTTCTAAGGAGTCGAATCTCTTGTTGTTTGATCGCGATTTTCTAATATGTGTATCTTTTAATATTTTAACCTCGATATTTTGCAAGTGAACGGGTCATTCGTGTAGTACCTAAGGTGCCAATCCCACAAGGAGGGTTAATCTAATCTTAAAGTCTAAGGTCATAAACTATTAAAAATAACTTAAGCAAATAATGAATTTAAACACCTGAACTAAATAAATCAAATAAATCAAAATTAACAAAACACCAGTTGACAATTAAGACTTAACAAAAACAATCAACGAATAACAATTAACAATTTCAAATTGAACGTGGATAATCATTAATGAAAATTGATTGATTTATTAAAAAATGATAACACACCCTAGAATTCAAACTAGTGAATTAACCAAAAGAGAGAGGGAAATTATCTATCCTTAATGTTAACCAAACTGATTAAGATTTATTGAATTAATGGTTCTAGATGATCCTAGGGTCAATTATTCTCTCTCAAGTTGTAATTGAACCCTAAAGCATAAACCTTAATTAGATTGTGGGAAGTTGTAATCTATCAATTAACAACCTATCCAAAACCTAATCAGTTTTTAAGTTCTCTAATAAACAATTGGAAACCTATACGTGATCTCTCTATACAAGTTTTACCAACCTGATTTAATTCTGAATATATTAAATTACCTAACTCTCGTTAGCCCAATTTAATCGTTTTTTTTTCTCAATTCACCCTCTTAGTTTATTATCGAGATATGAAGTCCACAATTAAACCACAATTAATTCAATAAACACATAAAACACTCATATTTCATTAATCAAAAATAACATTCCAAAGGTGAGTATAGAACATCAATCAACAATTTGATTCTATCATCAAACTATAGCTATTAACTAGTTTTAATGAACTCCCACGAGCTCACCTTAAGCTAGCTTTAGACACTTGAGCTAAGGGAAAGTCATGTCAAGCCACATATAACTTACATGAGCTTTAATAAGCTCCCTTAAGCTGAGGGTTAGCTCCTTACATGAAACCCAAGCACTTTCAAATATATTTTGATGCGTCAAATGGAATTTGTAGCACTTATGCTATAAAATTCCAACATGAATATAGTCAACTAAAAATTTAAATTACACTTTGTCTAAGGTACTAAATATTGAATTAACTAAAAATTAAAGTAAACTAACAAAAATTGATAACTAAATAAGTAAAAGATAACAAAGAAATTGAAGTTACTCCATGGGATTATTTTATCCTTGTTTTGTCTTCCATTCACCTTGTGAATTTAACTATGCTTAATCCTAGATATACGAAGGTTTTGATTCCCCTCTCTTGAGATCTAATCAAGCAATCCCAATTGAAATAGATAATAGTTTAGTTGCAATCTCTCAATTTCTCAAAAGTGCTCCTAACTACTTAATTGGATTTGAAGCAATGCTAAGGATAATTAACTCATAGTTAAGACCTCTCTTCAATTGCTTATGAACCTAATGTTTGTGAGTCTATTAAGGTACCAACTTCTATTGTGAAATTTAAAATAAATATCTTGATTTAATCTCTCGATTCAAATCAAGTGTGAGCACAAAAAATATCACAAAGGAGTAATATATTGAATTCCCCAAGGTAGCCTTAATTTGGAAAATCTAGAAGGCTAAAGTTGATCTTGATATTTCCATTTTTAATCTTCTTCATTTGGGTTGTGCAGCCTCTTTTTTTTTCAACTTTGAAATTTGTCTCCTCTCTGTAACCTGCATAACATCCTTTTATAGCTAAAACTAGGTTTTCTTAAATATACAAGGTCTCCTACATGACCTTACATATCGATGTAGGTGATCCTGTATCTCAAAATATGTTTTAAATTGTGATTTTATATGATTGCAGAAGCTTACACAAGCACATACATAGTCAAGCATGTCAACATACAAAGGAATTTATCTTTACACGGACATAAGTAGCATCTTCGAAGCTCACACATTCCCAGTGACTTATACCATCCTTATACACTGGTGTGTATCTTCAATGTTGCTTCAATTCTTTCATTTTATGCCTTAGTTTCACCCAAATTATTCTCCTTTTTATCTATGAAGATAATTATCACCTAGAAACACACTTGAAACACAATAAGTGCCAAACAATTCTTAATATATATAATTAAGATCAACTTTTGCTTTAAATAGCAATTAAGTAAAGGCAGCAAAGTTAGTGTTTCATCCTTCTCGTCCCTCATTCTCAACTTAAGCGTGTAACGTCTAACACAAATAACAACAACTCTATTTAAGATTAGTAGAAATGAAAATGTAGATATATATTACATCAACCAAAAAAAAGAACACTGTTATGGTTTTTGGATTGCAATTGTATCAACTTGCATGAACACAAAATTCTTATTATAGTAAAGATGTTACGATAAAAATTTTCTTAAATTATTCTTTCTTTTTCAAAATTACTAGAACAAACTTAATTAAAAAGAAATTCACTTTTGGAGTCGTTTAGTTTCACTTTTACTTTTTGTTATAGTTTTTGGTTTTTTGTTTTTTTAAATAAAAAATGTGTTAATGTCAATACTAATAATTACATATTAGATAAAATTTAAAATAAATTAGTTTTATGAATTAATTAGTCAAATAATTCTATTTGAATATATTTTATGTAAAATTTATTAATAATTATTAGAACAAAATCTACTACATTTTATTCTAATAAATAATTTAACAAGTAAAGTTATTTATAAATAACATTTATTGTATTGTATATTTTAGTTATTTAAACTAATTTAATTCAAAAGTTTAAAATATAAGATATTTTAAACTTAAGGTATATTTATTAAATAATTGTTGATTAAAATATTTTATTTTTGAAAAACTTAAAGTAATTATAAAATAAATAAAGTTTATTTTAATCTTTTGTATAATTCTCATTGATAAATTATAAATGAAAATGATCATTTTTATTAAACTAAATAAATAAATAAATATTTTATTTTTAAATTTTAATATCTAAATTAATTATAAAATTGAATTAAGTTATTATTTATAATTTTATTACGAATTAATATTAATGGTAAATAATTAAATAAATAGAATCAAAATAAAAATCAAAAATAAAAAACAATAACTCTAGACGTGCGAGGACTTGGGAGAAACAATGAACTAATAATACTGCAAACTTTTAACATTTAAACCCCAAACAAGCTCTAACAAAGGTAAGAAGACCTGCGAGGACCTGGGAGAAACAAAGATCTAATGCCGCAAAATTTTGACATTAAAACCCTAAACAGGCCCTTTCGCTTCATCTCAAAAGTCCTTCTTTAGGGCTTTCCCTGTCTCAGGATTGAACCGCTGCTACTCTCCCGCAATACAACCATCTTATTCATGGTAACTAAAACGCTGATACCATAAACCGTAAAAGAGCCGTTGATCTTTGCATTTTTTTGTTTATTAATTTGATTTTCACATTCAGCACCTTGCCTTCCGACAAGTAGCAGTACAGTGGCCGACAACTCACCCAGAGATCAGCCACTCCTACGAGGTGTCTTCTCTCTCTCTCTCTCTCCCCCCCTTATATGTGTATATCTTTATTTTCATAAAGCCCTGAGATTTGTTCAGATAAAAAAGCGATATGGATTTTGTGGTGCAATTGGAATTGGAATTATTGTCATCTTGAGGTTATCATTCCAATTTGTTTATCTGGAGTAGTAATAATTTTCCATTAGTAATTATTTGTTCTGTTGCAGGACGAGACCTTTAATTTCAGCAATCAGACATTCTAAGATGGAAAATTGGGGTAACGTGCTTCATTTTCTTTAATTTCAGCTATAGAATGCGTCGGAACTTGTATATGGTACAGTAGAAATCAGAAAATGTTGGGTTTGACACTCCCTATATGGCAGCTTTGTTTGTGATGTCTACAAGCATATGTCTGTTTTGATAGTTGCATTATAGGGAATGAATGATGCTATTTTATGCTTTAAATTAATAGGTTTCATATTTAATACAATTTCAGTTTAAGGGGTCTTCTAGGGTTGCAACAGCGGTTATTTCATATTTCCAGAACATTGGCTATATTCTAGGATGATTTTAAATCCACAATATCTAAGGTCTTAATAAGAACCTGTACATAATAATGTCCTGACTTTGTAGAGGTTAAAATTCAGAGTTACACATAAACAATTGCAATTGTTTCAAGTCAGGGAGACAGACTATTATTTCACTGTGTAATATTAGAAAAGATTATTGTGGACTGTTTTCATGTCCTTTGTTGCATTTGACAAGGTTGTTTTGCATTAACTCTTAACTAAAGCCGGTATACATACTTGAGTTTCTAGAAGGACGGGTTTGAATATAATAGTGTGTCAATGCCAAAACGGAAGCTGAAGAAAGTAATCTGACTTTGAGTTGGTCTTACCAAATTTGCTATCTTACTATTCCTGATCATATTTTCTTCATTTCTGATCACATTTGATCTATTTTAATCTATTATGGGTGTGACTAAACTGTTACAGAGAATGAAGACATTCCACCTATTCTTTCGAAAGAGCATTCAAGAAGTAAGTGGGACGATGAAGACATGGATGAAAATGATGTGAAGGAATCATGGGAAGATGAAGATGAACCAGCTCTGGTACTATTCCTGACCTAGACTTGATATTGTATAATTTCCTTTTGAACATTCCTTCTTCCCACAAATAGGCTATCCACTATCCAAATGAAGATGTAGTCTGACATACTTGGTTTGTAATTTGAGAATATGGTTTGCATATTTTGCCATTGTCAGTTAAAACGTAGGACATTAATATTAAATTTATCTGAAGTATATATTACTTATGCCACTTGCATATTACTGATGACACTTTTACAGTAGAGGATAATTTGTGTAGATGTCTAGAGGATAATTTGTGTAGATGTCATACTTACTCATTTCATGCATAAAGTTAGGCATTTTTTCTGTCATGTCATGTTGAAATATAGCAAATAAGACAGCTTATCTTTTTGTGTCATCCTAAACAAGCTTTGATGTACAACTTATTCATTGTTTAAACTCATGAATAGGGCTGGTAATACTTTGTCTGTTGCTTCTAAGTTACCAAATCATCAAATTCCAAATTTCTGGATCAAAATCTAACTGTGGTTATAATTTTCATTACTCCCCTGAGCGCACTGTGGAAGAAAGTAGAGCACTTATATGCACATGTTGTTGTCTATATTAATTTTCCTTAACATCCATGCTTCTTTTGATTCAATGTGTTTCCTACTTGTCATGATATTGAAGTACTACCAAATTCATGATATGTTGCGAGTCAAAATGGCATTCAACTTATTTTCCTTTTGCATCCCCGAATGATGAGTTGACATCCACGTTAGATATTTGTTATGTTCAATTTAGATACACAAGTTTTTGGTTAAATGATTAGTTGTATGTAGCCTAATGTGGGTCCCATCAACTACTAGTTCTACACAAAAGCTGTTAAGTTGGTTTCGTGAAGATCAACAATCTCCTGATGCATACTGTGTATGGTGCCTTTTATTTCTTTCTGCTATTGTTTTAGGATGGATTCTATGAATCGTTTTAAAAAGTGATCTGTCTATAAGAGAAGCTTATGAGAAACAACAGATTATTTCTTTTCCTTAGATTGATTATCATTTTATTTACATTGAAAGTGCTTCCATCATGTGCTAACTACATTGTGCTTCATAAAGGGTTTGAAGAAACTACTTAGTTATGAACATTAAGCTCCACCTTAGGGTTAATTTCTGAAATTGTTTCTATAGGCTGGTCGTATACATTCCATTTATCTGAGGCTGCATTTAACCTGTTCCGTTGTAGTTTTTTATATGAAAGAGGCAGGTTATTGGATTTAACTTTCTCAAGTCATTATGCCCTCATGCATTGTGCCAAAAGAGTCCAGACATGAAACATGTTTTCTCATGTCTTTATGTTACATAGGATGGAAAACTGGAACAGTGGGACATAACATAAGTCATTGCTAATTATGCAGCAATTCTAGGAACATCTAATTCCAGGACATAACTTCTTTTTTCCTTTACATGACACTGGCCAATGGAAAAATAATGTCAACCTGGGAGAATATATAAAACCTTATTCATCTATGGATGCAAGTTTTTACACTGAGGAACAAATTTACCTTTATTCAATCATCAGAGTTAATATGTGATGCAGATTTTCTATAGGCATACAGATATCCTCTCGATAAAACCTGCAAATCTTGATATTATATCCTGAAGGGTTCTTGACTGCAAACATTGGGCAGGTAACTAGGAAGCAGGATAAATTGCATAAACCAATTGGATATTTATTTAATAAATACTAATGGTGTTGGAATTGCTTTAGAAGATTTACTCTGTATTTCATTAAACCTCTATCTGTATCTGTTGCATTATGTACTAATGATGCTCTCTATTTTTTTCTTCAATCTGGATTGTTTTCTGCTGGATGGTAACAGACCACTATAGAAAAGCCTCCTGAAAAACCTTTCAAGAAGACTGCAGGAAAATCTACTGATAAGAAAGGAAAAAATGTGGAAGTAGTTGAGCACGAACCACTAGATCCTGTAGCTGAGAAACTTCAGCAGCAAAGGTACCAACTACTGCTTTCAGCCGGCACGTTTTTTTGTTTGTTACACCATTTGTCAATCAGTGAAAATTTTACAAGTTGACCAAAGAATCAGCATCAGTTCTCTAAATTTGTCAACTATGTAAAGAAGACTGATTGGCAAAGTTAAGGTTGTCAAAACCAATGCTGACTAAATAAAATCTAAAAATGTAAAAATATGAACTAAAAGCTAATAACTCATCTCTTTTGTTCATTACTAGATAGTTTGTACGCAAATATCTTGCAACCATGTCTTCCTTTTTGGCAATTGGAATAGCAACCCCTTTTCAGAATCTGGTGAAGTTAGCCCTAGCTAGGATTGTTAGAGATGATAGAGAAGAAGGTATTCAAGGCACTCACCAAAGTATATGATAATGTGTGCTGCAAAAAAGGACTGGCGCCTATCTTTTTGTCTGTATGCTGGCTTTTCAAAATTTTCCAAGAGTTTTCTTTTTACTCTTAGTTAATCCACTTATTTGGACTTTTAATGGTTTTAACTTCTCATTTGAACTTTAAAGTCCTGTTGTGGTTAGACTTTTACTAACTTGAATCAGGCCATGAAAATTATTACAAGCAGAGTCAGCTGATTAAGGGTCATGTGTAGATGTATTCAAGGACTTGTTAAAATGTTTTCGATAAAAATAGAACCAAGTTCGGAAACAAAGTAGCTGTAATTCTGAGTTGGTTCCCCTCACCCCCAACAGCATCCATTGAATTGAATTGAATTTCAAGCATAGTATCCAATTTGTTGCTGTAAATATTGAATTTATATTTTTTCTCATTAATCGTGCCCAATAATGTCAATCAGTATCTCCTTCAAACTCCCATAGTTTATATTTACTGGATGTCTCCAGATGTTTCCATAATTAAGACTGCTTTGTATCTCAAGTTAGTGCCTTTTTGACATCTTTAGCCTAAAGCAGTAGAAAGGGTCTAAGCTCTTGAGAATGTCTATAACTATTAACTTATTAGGTACTGAGGCTTTAGTCAAATTGGAAAAAGCAAATAGTAGTTGTTTGTTTGGCATTAGAGTGCAACTGGTCTTGATGTGAGGGTTAGTTTCATAAAGTGGCAATTGCTCCTCTGTCTTCTAATTCCAAAGAATCACCTTATCCTTCTACTTTGGAGACAAAAATTTCAACAGATATCCCATCGTAGCACACCCTTTAAAGGGCCATGTAGGAACATTTATTTCTAGAAAGTGAAATGTGTCACACATTATTGAAGGGAGATGGCCAAGCATCAGGAGTATTGAAAAAGACAATAAGAGAGAGAATAGTGAGAGAGCTACGTCTTGCCAGCTTCAATTGAAAGACCTAATACTGTTTTGATGGAGAGGTGAAAGATTAGGGATTTGAAATAAAAGCAAAAGAGAGGGATAAGAAGAGCACTCAGCTTGTTTTGGACTGGGACTGTTCCAATCTGACCCTACTTAACCTCAATGATTATTCAATTCTTAGGCCGACCTGACCTAAGCTAAAAACATCAAAACCGTTCCTTTTTAGGTCAGATTAGATTACCAAGGCTACCTGAACAGCTTTATTACAGGTTAACATCCACGTGTTTTCCATGTAATGGTAACACGGAACAGAAAAGAGTGTTATCTTTTGGAGGCTTCTTGTATGTCTAAGCAACTTGCTTCATAATTTGGATCCATTTTCAGTGAATTTTCCTACCGATCTACTGCAGGATTTGTTTGATAACTAAATCTTGTTTACATTGGTTGTTCGGGATTTTTATGTCTTTTTTTCATGTTAATGAAGTTTTCAACTGAAAGTTTTTGCTTTGAATAGGTTGGTAGAAGAGGCTGATTACAAGTCCACCACAGAACTCTTTGCCAGGAAAGGCGATGAGAGAACTCTTGATACTTTTATACCCAAATCTGAAGGTGACTTTTTAGAATATGCAGAACTCATTTCTCATAAGCTTCGGCCATATGAGGTCTGTTACATCCAGCTTTTATCTTTTTCTTTTCATTGAAAGTATACATATTTTTTACTTGGCTTCATCCAATGTTCTGTGCAGAAAAGTTTCCATTATATTGGCTTACTGAAGGATGTGATGAGATTGTCAATGACTTCTCTAAAGGCAGCAGATGCGAAAGACGTTGCATCTTCAGTGACAGCTATCGCTAATGAAAAGCTAAAAATGGAGAAAGAAGCCAATGCTGGTAAAAAGAAGACAGGTACATGGTTTACGTATTCCTTATAATTTCTTGGTGATGGACGTGAACTTTTCTTGGTTATATAGTCTAAATGTCAAGCCTTGATTGCGGCCTTACAACCCTTGTCTTGCAGCTTTTTCTTGCTGATAAAACAACAATAATTGGTGTAATTGCTTTCCTTTACACCGACTTTGTCAGTAATTATTTTTAACAGAAAATCGCACAATTCAATCTATAGTTTCAAAGATCATTTGAAGTCAATGAGCCATCGGTTTTTATCATTTTTATGATTTCATAAGACAAATGGTTTGCCTATGGATTCAGATCGACTTAGCGATGCATTTCAACCATTCTATCCTTGCAGGTGGGAAGAAAAAACAGCTCCATGTTGACAAGCCAGATGATGATTTGGTGGTTGATCACTACGATGCTCTTGACGATTATGACTTCATGTGATCAAACTTGCTGAACTCGTAAAAAGCATTTTATCATATGGTCCGTCCATTTGTTTCCATTTTGCTCGTTTACGCCCATGATTGAAACCTGTAAACGAACACCGAGAAAGTCGAATGAGTTTTACTGTTTTTTTGAGATGTATGTTACATTGTCGAGTACAGTATATGTACACTTAACGTACTTTGATGGTGTTTAAAAGTTGAAATAAAATGTAGTTGCCCAATGTCCATGGCAGGTTGACCTATTTTTATAATAACTTTTAAGAATGTAATGGTAAGAAAAAAAGTAGCGATGACTAATATTAATAAAAAATTAAGTGATAAAAATTAGGTAGTTTGGATATATTAAGAAGAGATAATATTTTAGTGAGAAGATGTTATAAGATTGTGGTTAGAAGTAAAAGAAAAGAAGGAAGGCTTAAGAAAAATTAGAGGGAGATGATTAAGAATGATATAGTTTTACTAAAATTTACCAAAGGTATGACCTGCAACATAAAATTTGGATGTATTAAAATAAAGGTAAAGGATCTTACAAAGAAAAATCTTTCTTTTTCTTATAAATCTTTTAAATACTTTTCATGTGAGTCATGTTTTATATTTAGCCTAAACTTTTAATATGTAGTACTTTCCTTTTAATTGTTTAGCTCAAATATTTTCTTCATTAGCCTAAATATTTTCTTGTAAAGGCTTGTTTGATTTATTTATTTACTTGTCTTCTTTTTTATTTGTATATTTATTTACTTATTTACTTATTCTTTAATTTACTTATTTATTTATATTTATTTTACCTTATTTAATATTTATTATATGCTAGTTGAGACGTAAACTCTTTCTTAATGGATGTCAACTCTTAAGTCTTAGGGATCTATGTTGCCCAATCTTCCTCGGATAACTCAAACAGAATCATAGGATTGATACTTTCTAATACACAGGATCTTTACATAAATGCAAATGCAAAACATACTTTTATGCATGTGTGATAGAAGTAAACTTATTAAAGACTCAAGCTTCAGGGAGAGAGTTTCTAAAGAAAAGCCATATAAAAACACAAATTATTGAATGGCAACGTTTCTGGAAAACAATGAAGTTTCAATCAAACCTTCAATGAAATTTAAAAAAATGAAAACTTAAAACTTAAATACAATGGAAGAGGTCCTTTGATTATATAAGTGAAGGAGATAACAAAAGACAAACATTTTTGAATAAGAACAAAGTTACATCACATTTGAAACAGATAAGAATAACATCGCATCACCTCTTCTAGATAAGAATAATATTACATCTAAGGTTTTAAAAATCGGAATGGATCGTCCAGTCTGACTGGAAAAAGTTTGAACCGGTCAGTGGTCTGGTTCGGTTTTACCTAATAACCTCTCTGTACAAAAACTGGTCGGTTCAACCTCTTTCTGGTTAGATCAAACGGTCCGGTTCGGTCCGGTCTGATTTTTAAACCTTGCAAAATCCCCTTCCTTTCTTTCATGAAAACTTTCGCATTTATAGAATTGTTGCGAATAACATGTTCACTTAATTAATAAGCCAAATTCATCAAAATTATTTGTTTATAATATTTATTTCTTTTTCGATGCTTTGTCTTCCTAATTAAGGGAAGAAGAAAAGAACTGTATTATGATCACACTGAAAATCAAATGACGCCATCACTTATTACAACATAAATGCCTATAAGCATAATATAATTTTCTTACATTAATATCATAATTTTGCTAGAAACATTATATAAATCATATTGCCATCTACGAAATGCTCCAATCACATGCTTCTTTTCAATATCCCCTATTTTATTTGAGTTGAAAATCATTCTCTTTCTTACTTCCTATTACATGTAACACCTCTACCAATACTCATTTTGAAATATATTGATGAAACTTACAAACATAAACATATTAAACTCCGAATTAGTATCTGAATTATAGTTTCACAAAATATTCGTTGCTCATAAATAAATATAAAAGAAATATACAAACCTGGTTAGTTATTCATGTATTAATGCCAAATTCTAGATCTTGGTCAATATTTCTTCTATAGGCAAAAGGTGTAAATTTAACTAATATTTCATAAAATTACAAGTTAATTTCTAATATTTTGAGGTATTCAAATGAATTCTAACATTTGTAAACTGTTCAAATTTGACTGCAAAAATTTAAATAGAGTAAAGCCTTGTCAAGACGATTTATGAAGAAAATGCATTTGTCACAACGAATGAATTAAG
>JAOSBP010000003.1:13634951-13655546 GCA_027563825.1 Erythroxylum mucronatum
TGTGAGCAGATACATGTCAGATCCAGGGAAAGAGCATTGGGAAGCTGTGAAGTGGCTTCTGAGATACTTGAAAGGAATAGTTAGCACTTCACTTTGTTGTGGGAATGGCAAGGTAGTGCTAGAGGGTTTTGTTGATGCTGATCTTAGTGGAGATATGGATTCAAGCAAGAGTACATCTGGGTATGTCTACACTATAGATGGGACAACAGTGAGCTGGATGTTTAAACTTTAGAATTGTGTCTCTATGTCATCTACAAAGGCTGAATATGTTGCAATAGCTGAAGCTGGTAAGGAGATGATATGGTTGACTGATTACTTGGAAGAGTTAGGCAAGAAGCAGTATGACAAGGTGAGATGTGTTTGAAGAAGATTGATGGTGCTAAGAATCCAGCAGACATGTTGATTAAAGGTGTTGATGCTGGGAAACTGGGGTTGTGCAAGGTCTCAGTTGGTCTTCTACCATAGCTGGGAGATGTTAAGGTTAGGTGAGTTTGTTGGGTACATTAGCATAGAGAATGAAGATGGTTGGGTTGACTGGATCAGTCTCCAAGTGGGAGAATTGTTGAGATATGGAACCTGATAAAATATTCTGGACTTTACACCAGGCCCACGATATATCTTTTGTATTCTCCTGGGCGTATAAATACATTGTATTCCCCTAGTGTATTTGTTGTTGAAAACATTCATAATGAAATAAAACCCTAGCCGTCATGGACGTAGTCAAACATTGGTGAACCACGTAAATCTGTGTGTTTGTTTATTTTCCACACTTGTTCTTTGATTGTTGTGATTGATCATCCTTAACAGTATCAATCAAATTTTATTCTTCTGAGGTTGAACGTAAATGGGAGACTCTTAATGATATCGAATTAGTTCTTGAACACCAAATTAATTTAGATGAATTTCAACAGTATTAAGTAGATGTTTTATTATCTGAGAGGATGTTACTGCAAGCTGTGTTGCTACTAGAACATTATGATGCTGAATTGGTAAAAGAATTTTACTGTAATTTAACTGGTGACTAATTAACTGATACAGCTTTGAGTTATAAACTAGTGTACATGCGGGGTAGTCTGATATAATTTGATGCTGATAGACTGAATATTTTATGAGGTTTGATAATCTGATTGGAGATTAAATTTATGATGATAATTGGACTGTTTCGAATGATCTGATAGCTATTATGTTAATCAGAAGAAAGTTAACTACTTGGCCACTAGTTCGGTGCTACATCCTTTATGCTGACATAAAAGTATTTTAGGATTTATAAGTTTGTTTTAGCTAACTAGATGCCCAGTACGCATGTTGTTTCAGTTTTTCTAGCGCAGGTGAAATTGGTCTATGCCATTGGTACCAGGGTGAATTTCAATTTGGGGCGACTTATAATTGAAGCTATGTTGGCTATTAGAGGCAAGTCGCATTCCCTGCTTTACTTTCCTTGTTTGATTTCTCAATTTTTATATGCAAATGGTGTCCCTCGATTGGAGACGAGTATACTTGAACCAGTCACCTTGATGAACATCTCACCTAGAATTTTCAAGTAACCATGGGTTGTGGATTTGCCCTACACTTCACTTGGCCCTTCAGATGCTTCGGAAACCTCTTCTGATAATCCATATACAGCTTTGTTTACTAAAATTGAACAAATTGAAGGCATTTTTCAAGCTGGTCTTGATGCTCTTCATCAACTGAAGTAGTGAGTTCTTCGATTCTTTGATGTTTCTTAACTTTTCTTTTGGCATCCTTTGTCCCAAAGGGGGAGATGACTTGTATTTGTATGGGTTTGTACTTTGTTATTTTGAGCTGTTTGTGAACGCGTTGGTTGCTTCTAAATGTTGGATATTTTTGTCCATGCTTGGACCATTGATTGAGGGGGAGTATTGTGACTTCAATACTTATATATTCGATTATGTTATTCAGGGGGAGTTTCTTATTTATGACAAAAATGCCATAAAGGGAGAGATTGTTAAGATATTTGTTATATTTCTCATTATTTAATTTTGGTATTTTTGATTATTGGATCTTTAAGATAATGATTAAAATCCAAATTAAGATGAGTTGTAAATAAGTAATACTTCTTATGTGATTTGGATTCTTGGATAAGACTTGAAGTAAAATAGAACTCTATCATTATTGGGAGTGTATAGAGATCACGTTGGTTTATTAAAGAATATTGTAAGATTGCTTTAGATGTCCTTAAGTGTGTGACCTGTAATCTGGACTCCTTACGTGAGTGACTTTGTGATTGTTGAAGTTAGTGTGCCATGTGTGCCTCATATGGAATAAGAGTGCGTTTGTACCATGTTGTCATGGGCTGAAGGACAGTGTTAGTGAGATGCATATTTGGTGTGGTGCGTACGTGACTTCTTGTGTGTGTGACTCTTTCTTTGCCTCGTTTTGGGTTATTCCTTGTCTAGTTCTGGGTTAGTTGTAGGAGAATGAGCATATCACGTTGTAGTGGAGTGCAGAATATTGCAAGGTAGCGGTAGATTGGGTAAGTGTGACTCAATGGGTGTGTGACTTCTTGGCTGCATCATTTTTGGTTAGCTACATGTGGTGTATATGTACAACTCCATCTTGGGAAACAACAGTTGTCAATGATTTTCCTGTAGGCTGCATATACTTTGGTTGATGAATGTGTTAATAATGCAGTTGTGGCTTTGTGTTGATGTTTATGCGAATCAGTTAGTGTCATTGGTGAACAACTGTCAGATTAATCTTTGGAAGAGCTGAAAACATTGGGAAGTTGTTCTTTGTTTCTTTCTCAAGTGTTCTCATTCAAGTTGAATTGTGTTTAATCACTTGAGTTATTTATTTATTGTTTTTTAGTCAAAAGATTGTTGAGAAAAATCCTCTATTGAGGTTAACATGAGTTGGTCATGTTATTGGGTGTGAATCACTTTCACGGGTAGTGAGGACGAGGGGTAGTGTCAAGAGTTGAGTGATGTCAACTTATTAAAGCCTTGTGTAAAATTATCATTATCCTTTGGTGAAATTATTAAGCTGGGTGAGGGCCTGCAGACGTAGGCAAAGCGTGTTGAACTGCATTAACAAATATTAGTGTCGATTTATCTTGATGTGTTTAATTTTTCTGGTTTTTGATTTTGCTAGAAACAACTGCGGTAAATTTAAGATTTTGCGAAACTAATACACCCCTACAGTTTTCTAATCTTTAATAGTAACGACATTTAAGGCTCGATAATCCATGCAGAAGCCCCAAGTGTCGTCCTGCTTCTTGACCAATACCATAGGTGCTGAGAAAGGATTGGTACTAGGTTGAATGGGTATCTATAAGGCCTTACCTTAACTGTTGTAACCCCATCCTAAAGAGGAATGGCATGGTCGTGTGTTCTGGTAATGGTAACCCCCAAGGTGCTTTAAACACAGAAATATGTTTCTGTGACAACTGCTTCATATCCTCGGATATATCATCCGGTACTTGAATGAGCGGATTAGCTTGTGTAACTGGAGAGGTGGATGTTAGAACATATAACTCAACAATAGCCTTGGTGGCTTATATTCTCTGCATATGGTGGTATGTAGCAAGAGTAGGAAGAGCAGATTTTATGCCTTGCAATGTAAGCAAACGCTCACCATCGTGAAACTGAATGTATGCGTCCTTATAATTAGCAATGTGAGCACCAAATGTAGCTAGCCACGAAGCTCCTATTACCACATCAATTCCCGACACAGCAAGGACATAAGCAGTGAAGGAGACTACATACCTATTAATTTAAACTAGTAACACTCTAATATTACCCTCAGCTACTAAGAACTGGCTATTTCCAACCATCACCTTGACCCCACGAGCTGGTTCAATGGGAAGCCATAGATGTCGAGCCACTCTAGGTTGTATAAAACTATCCGAGCTTCCCCCATCCAATAGTACTGGGTACTATTAATAGCCCCTAAAATCGAATAGTGGTTCCTCCTGATGTACCATTCATCACGAGAATGGATAAGTGATGATGAGTTAACTCACCTTCATTTTGATTTGCTTCTTCTGATACAGTGTTCACCTTTTGTTCATCTGGAGATTCGTAAATTGGTCAGAAATAACATTAATTGCTTTTTCGAGCACCTGTGATCCCTATGGCACTTCTCTTCACATGTAAAGCATAGACCCTTGTCTCTTCTTAGCTAAATCTCGGTTGGAGTACTACGACAGATGGGAGTGGGATTACGGGTGATGAAGTGAGACTGCCTTGTGGGTGCCGGTAACAGAGAAGGGAGATTTGCAGAAGCAGTCGGTGGAGGAAGGCGCATTGGGAAATTATTGAGCTATTGGGCTTGCTAAACCCTATAATGAAAGAAGAAGCTTTGGAAAATCAATCTTGACCTGTCGAACTTGCAATGTATTAAAGGATCCAGTAGTTTGCAACAAGCTTGCCTTTGTCGATGACCCTTTCACCACAATATTCTATTCTTGGCGATCAATAGAGTTGCTAAGCCTCTCCATATGTCTATTCATGGATTCCAAATTCGTCTCAATACATCACAAATGAATTTGAGTAGATGCATCTCATTCATGCAGGTCTGCAATATCGTCTAACACTCGTTTAATCTCAGCAGCCATTTCTTTCATCATTGTGTTTTCGGCCATCATAGATTTCCACCACATTTTCTCGATGAAAGCACTGGCGGAATATTCCTGTAGAATATTCAAGAACACACACACATAATATGCTTGGGAAAAAAATATTGCTCTATATATATATATATATATATATATATTCAACATTATGAATGTCACCAAATTTACAGAGCTAATGGATAACTATTTCTAGGTTCCAATATAGAAAATATGTAAGAAATGAGAAAGATAACAAGGCAGCAAAACACAACAATGATAACAAGGCAGCAAAACACATCAATGAGAAGGAGAAGGGATTAGAATCAAGAAAGAAAAGGACACATCAAATTATCCACACCTCTTGGTTCTGTTAGCCGTATATATATTTTGCTTGTGAATTATGTGCAAACTGTCCCACATCCTTCTTGTCAGGATTCAAGCCCTTTGTGAAATTCTAACAACACCAGCCTCCTTTAACATAAGGCTCGTCTTCTTTTATCCACGTAGTGCTACTTCTATATGTTTTGGTTAGCCCAACCTTTTCCATATCAATATCTCGCACAGGATTTGTATTATCCTGTCCAAGTGTCCATGTGTAAGGATAAAAAGTTAAGCCCAACTTGATGAGAACAGGAACTCCATCAAATCTCACAATGTCTCTATGTGTATAATTTCACTATCCTATCTAGCAAATAACTCATCGTTACCAGGTAAGATGAGTTAATTTGTTATAATCATCAATACTAACTTATCACCTTGTCGTTAGAAATTCTTAAACAAAATTAGAGGTAATATGCTCCTACAATTACTTCAAAATAAGTAATGGTTATAACACGTATCCATTTTTTATGCTTATCTTGACTTATTGACTTAATACGCATTCAAAAAAATAGTGATTATAGTTCCAGCTTTTTCTTTAAAAAGATTTACATTTGATATTCTCAAATCATTATAATCACAGTATCTGCAGATTAACAAATTATATATAGCAGTACTTCATTATTCTAAAGAGACAAATTATTAAAACATAAATATATGCAACGATTCAAAATAAGTGGGTATTATAATATCCGGTCACTCAGTGTCATGTCACGACCAGTATCCATGGTGGCCACATTTAATTAATTTCTTAAACTTTGTTATCTCTCCTCAATTATATGTTTCTGTTGTATCTTGCTCTGTGACCACTGGCTTAACTTGTTCTGTAATAATCAAGTAACAAAGCAATTAGCTTTCATTCTCAGCCATATTTATTAGTTAATTAGTGCCCAGAGACGTGTTAGGAAGGAAGACAAATCGTAGTGGAATCATTAAGGATATGACAATCTTGTTACAGAAGTCGCAATTCTTAACTAAAAAAATTAACCATTTGATGCAAGAAGAGAGCTATATTTTGTCTCATCTTTTGGAAGTGATAGACTCTAGCTACACGAACAAGATTGACTTGAAACAAAGGAATTACTTTCTTCACGTCTGTAAGCGATTTCTTTGTACATAAAGAGGCCGAAAGCTTGGCCAAAACTACAACTATCAATACTTATTCCTAATACATTTAAATTAAAACCTTACTTTGAAGTATTTTCGAGAAATAATGGTCATCAATCTGGTTTAGTAACTACAAAAGGTTCTGACCCGCAATTCTGCCTTCACGTGCTACTTATAAACAAGTATAACAGAAAAAGAAGAAGAAGAAGAAGAAGACTTATATGTGACTGCAATTTTCATATATTTGGCAGAGAATCCTCCAATTTTTAATTGTAAAGATTTACGTACGTAATGATTCAGAATATTATTTTGTTATTGACATGGTTTCTATTTCTTATCTGATATCTACTGTAATATATATATATACACACACAAAAGCAACGAAGTTTACCATCAGGAGCAAGTACGGAAGAATTTTGAACCGTAGAGGATGAACTGACCAAGTCTTTAGTTTATAACTTAATTTTTATCTGTTGCAATTTTATCCGTACATTATTGAACAGACTAATCTTATTTAAAAACTTCTTTAGTCTTTAATCATTAAATGTAAGACAAGGTAATCAAGCCAAAAGATTAGGGCTAGTTCATAAGTCTGGCATGTTGTTTTTCCTTTTTCTTGCTTGAGATGTCCACTATAGGCTACAAATTGGACAGGGACTTGCGAAGGAAATTCAAAGCGCATCTCATGAAACATGTACCAAAACGACAATAAGACATGTTCTGACTAATATGAAAGATTAATGGTACGGTTTTAGAAATATATTATTGATGAAGATTTGGCTATCAAATTGAGGATTGCTTTTGAGACTAACTAAGATCCGTCTATTTTCTGAAGTCACATTACCTTGTCTTCTATGCTTTGATGGAATAACGTATTTGCTTTCAACTAACTTTTGCTGTGCAAACTGCACAATCTGTCTGTCAAGTCCAATAGCTACATTTTTTAAATATTTGGCCTGATAACTTCTATTATGTGTTAGACATTTTCGAAGACGGTGTCCAATCTAAGCTTTCATGAGAGAAAAGTTGTTAGTGTCTAGCTCTATTTTGAGACTTTCAGTAATTGTTGACATTTTTATAATTTGTAGAAATGACAAAAGAGTGAAGACTAGATGAATGACGGTTGGACAAAGCCCTTTTGGGGGAGATACGGTCGTGTACGGTGCTACACACCAGTGTCCTCAACTTACACAACTGTATGGATTAACTATGTAAGTCTTTGGAACTGTGTGAAGGGAGCATGAAGAGCAAAGACATACATGATTGTATACACGCCTGTGTCCATTCAATACATAATTATGTATTTGACCATGTGTAATACACACTACAAGAAAATGCATTAAATAGGGACGAAATATCAGGGGCGGAAGTAATTCCGTCTGTAATCACCGACGGAGGAAATATTACGTTGGAAAAAGAAGACGGGAAGGCAGCGTTTTCCGGAAGAGTATATTCCGTCGGTGAGAGTCGTCTGAAAGCGTTTAAAAAACTAACGAAAACAACGTCATTTTGAATTTAACCAAAACGACATAAACGATGTCGTTTTGGTTAACATTTTAAGCCCCCGAAACACTACTCCCCTCCCATTCTCCCGCGCTTATCTCCTCTTCTCCTTCGTCCGTCGGCTGGAACTCTGTTGTCGCCACCTGCAACCGCCATCGCCGTCACCTGCTTCAGCCATCGTCGTCGACACGAAGGTCATCGCTTCCCCTGCTCCGGTGGTAACGTCCGAAGGTACTTTGCACTTTTCTTCCTCTCCTGTGTTGACAATCGGTGGAATTGATTTGAGGTTAGTTGGATTTTGTTGTTTGATTAAAAATGAGTTTGGTGAGTATTATTGAATGGGTATGTTGTTTGTTGTAGATTAAAGGGAAGAATGTGGGAAATTTTGTTGAATTAGGGATAATAAAATGTGTGCATACCATGTGTTTGACAAAATGCCTATAAGTGTTTTTGTTGAATTGTTGTTGAAGTTTAAGTAATATTGTTGTTGTTTTGCATGAAATTTAGAATGTAGTATTGTTGTTGTTGATTTTGATTAAGTAGTTTCAATTTTGTTTAAAAATATAGGACTTAAATTGTTAATATGATTATATATGTATGCATAATGATTATGTATAAGATTAATAAACTTTAAATCTGTTGAATATTTTTGATATTGTTTTATTAAATTAAATAATTTTAAATTAAGTATATATTTGTTTAATTATTAACTCCTATTTCATTGTTAAAGTATATATTGTAAAGATATTTTCAATTGAATTAAAGTAAAATTTAATAATTATTAAATTAAATTAAAAATATTAAATGCAGTTAATAACTTAAATTAAATAAAGCAAATTATTTATGAAAAAATAAATGTAATGAATTAAATTATCCATAATTTTAATGAATAAGTTTTATATTTTGTGCTCAATTAAACATACATTCTTACTTTTAATTAAATGGTATAATTTGTTATATATATTGTTATTAGTAAATGGATAGTAATTAAGATGAATTTAATTTAAATATGAATAAGTTATATATTTTGTGCTTAAATAAACATTCTTACTTTTCATTAAATTGGTATAATGTGTAATATATATTGTTATTAATATATGGATAGTAATTAAGATGAATTTAATTTAAATATGAATAAGTTATACATTTTGTGCTCAAATAAACGAACATTCTTACTTTTCATTAATCCCCTTGATTGATTTAAATATTTCATATCAATTGTTCTGTTATATAGGATAAAAGCTTTGTAACATGTCTACAAATGTGTGCTTCGTTGTAGGTACTCTAATATTTCCAGTACATTCATTTGTAGCGAGTTTGAAGAGTAGCTTTACCAGGTATTTAAATCTGTCTTCGGCTTCATCTATTGCCTATATTTGTGTTTCGGTTAAGGTAAGTGAATTTGTTATTGTGTACATAATTTTTGTACTAGGTATATTTTAGGTCGTTCTTTGTGGGATGAACTTCATTTCGTTATGAAAGTAATATAGGATGAGTGGAACTTATATTATAGTTGCACTGACCTTAACTTGTGCAGTCGTTATTTATTTGATGCATGTTCAGTCGTTAGTAATAACCTTACCTTAAGTTCTCATTATCAACATTCTTCACGCAGTTCGTGAAAACTGACGATGACTTAAAACAATTTATTAAAGTAAGTAGTCATAATTTGATGAATACTTACTTTAATAATTATTGAAGAAAACCTCTCATATATATGATGAGAAACATGTATGTGAGATCTTTAGGATAGGCTCGTTTAGTAGATTTGAACCCATTATGGACTTCTTTTATTGTTATTGAATGTGTGGGAATGTGTTACATTTTGGGTGTTTATAATCAAGTGAGGAATATGAAGTGTGTATGGATGATGTTGAGCTAAGCTTGAGGTATACATGAAGTAGTCATCAACTTGAAATGATGAATTTCAAATATGAAGTGCTTGATACATAGGAATAAGATATGCTATGGAAAAAGGATAGAAATTTTTGAATGATGAGATGTAAGTGAATGTGATGAATCATTTGAGCAGAGATTAGAAGATTTAATGAAACAAAGTTTGTGTTTGAATTGTTATGAAGTGGTTTTGTACTAGAAAAGGTGAATTTAAGAAGATTATGGATGTATATGATATTAGAATAGATGTAGGAACAATTAGAGAGGCTTTGGAGGGAGTTTTGTGTCACTTATGTCTGTTAGACAGACATTGAGTCCGTTAAATGGATGTTCTCGAGTCTAAAAAGGCCTCCAGACCAGTCCATGTCTATTAAACGAACATGAATGTCCGTTAAACATACCTTCTCAAGTCTGGAAAGCCCCTCAAGCCCGACAATGTCCGTTAAAACGAACATTCTCGAGATAACTACAGTAAATCACAATTTTCTTAAGAGCAAAATCTCGTTTTGAATTAATCAAGAAAGTATAGATCTCAAAGTCCTCTTTCAAACTGTCTAAAAATGATATCAATCAAATATCTTTTTTAAAAGTTATGGCAATCGCACCAAGATAGGTACAATATGATTGAGGACATAAATATGGTTGATTCTTTTGGCCATAACTTCATCATCCGACCTCTAAATGGAGTGATTCTTAAAGCAATAGATTTCTAGCACATTGTTTTATCACTCTATAAATTGGTGTTGATTTGAGAAAGATTTTTTTTTTAGAAAGATTGATTAAATGAAAGTGTGGGAATCTGTTGGAACAATGTAAATAGGATTATTTTTACTGAACATACTTCAGTGTTTTGATTATATTTGGACCTGTAGGATTCCAAATGAGATGATTTTTAATTTGAAGTAAACTAGAGTAATAGTACTACAAATCATGTGTAAATGTCGAATTGTGATTCAGTCTCTAAGATATTCAAATTCTGGATGGAAGATGTGCATAGTACACTGTTTTTTGTATATGAACAACGCGATAATGTTTGAGGCATATCTTACAAATTATTGAACCGAAATGAATTATTTTAGTGTCCATAGAAACTTAAGACATTGGAGAATAACTTTTAGAATGAGGTGTTGCCTAATTTTTCCATTTACCATATTAGATTTAGTATGCAAAGTTGACCCATATGTGTATTAGAAGAAAAATCTGAAGTGGTCAATGAAGTTATGAAATAGTTTTGACATTGGTTTATTATGGTCCAAGTTATAAGAACATATGGTATTGATGAGAGCTTTGATATCTGAATGATTGGTTAATAAGCATCAGAATAAAGTACCTTAGAATTGTTATTGAACTTGCATTGTGCATATTTTATAAGTACGTGTGCATTAAGGAATATTTGTACATTTGTGCAAAAATGTGGTAATTGCACATGTGTTTTGCATGATATAGAGGAACTTATTGTACGCCAGTTGGACATTGTCGAACCATCCAAGCAATAGCATTTTGGAGCGTACTGTGAGTCAACCTAGATGATTTCCTAGGATTGATGTGTTTTGAATTGATTTGATTTGTTGAACTTCCAATATTACTGAGTTGTTTGTGAATTGTTTATTAATTTTGGACTTGAAGTCCGAGGAGTTTATTAGTTGGGCATGTATTGGAAGTGTTTTGATTTGTTATGAATTTCTAAATGCTATGTAAATCCTCAAGGAATGTTGAATGTCGAACTTAGGTCCAATGATTATGATCTTTGTTTGAGCATCATATGTGATTGTGATATCTGACATGTATGTATTTGATGCATTTCATAAAATGCATGTTCAGATAAAGGTGTTGTGACTTGAGTAGCCAATTTGAAGCACTTCCTCGTAGAGCTTTGCTCCGTGATTTCTGATTGTGCATGTAGAGCTATGCTCCGTGATTCTGTTCTAACTGAGCCCTATGGTCCAGTATTTGTATAAGTTTGTAAATAGGCACTCGGTCACAACAATAAAAACGAATGTGAGTCTCATACATATAACATTACAAGACTGAAATTCATTGATTTATTTGCAAAGCTGGAATGAGTGTTGAATTGATCTGATTTATTTGCTATGCTTAGCAACGTGAACTGTGTGATCTTATGATATACTAGGTTGTGTGTGGAATGTGTTCATGATCTGATTGAGTATCTGCGAAATGTGTAATATGTGTATATGATCTAGTGAACTCATCAATGATGGTTCACTCATTAAATTCGCAAAACTCATAAAAATTATATCGTAACTTTTCAGATACGAGACAGGAGACCTAGTTTCTTAGTTAGGACTTAAGAAATCTTTTTGATAGAGAAATGACTTAGAGGTCTGTCAGCTGACACTAAAAGCACTGTAGCATTTATTTTGTAGTTTTGTTAGAACCTATAAGAGGTTTTGTAAATATTTGTATGATGCAACAGTGAATGAATGCAATCAATGGTTTTAAAATTTAGTGACCTTTGAGTATGTTAGATGATGCCAGCCCATTATCATAGGGTATGTATTTGAATGTCCTTCGGGTATTCAAGTATTTGCCCTATGACAGTGGGATGTTGCACTATTTCATCTTTATTGATGTTTACGTGACCTTGGACAAATTGTAAAAGCATTGTCGGGTGCTAACCATTTTCCCCTTTTGTCAAAGCTTGCTGAACTCCTTCTTGCAGTTCATTTCATATGCACAGTAGTATTCTTCACTCGAATTTACCAGCCTATTATCATATGGAATTAGAAAATGCTTCGCTTCAATTCCTTAGGATCTTACTTGTCCACAACATCATCCATTAGCAAACATTTAACAATGAAAACTTGACATTTAGGCATATTTTCCCTCTGTCCAAGTCAAGCTTAGCCCCAGTTACTAACCAATGGCCTGGACTGTCTTGTGGACCTCTGCACAACTGAGATATATCCACAAACCTCAAAAGCTTTTGGGTTTGAAATGTTTTTGGAGGACCTGTCGGATATACACTAGAGTCCATTAATATTGACTCCGGTTTCTCTTTCAGAGGATTCCCTGTAATCGTCGTACTAATTGCTGAAAATAGGCTATACTTCTGTGAAAATTCAGACGACCCTTGTTTCCAATTTGATTCCACAACAACAGAATCTGAAACCTTGGAGAATAATAACCGAAGATGTAAAACACGCTTTGAGTCGTGCTTCTTTACCTGTAGTTGAGCTCCTGTGACAATGTACGCCACTTCTGTTTCAGTAGTCCAGCTAGGGTTGTACTTTACTGGTGCTGTGCATATGTGTGAAAACTTCTTTCCATTTATAGCTTCAAAGAATCTTTCATCGTTAGTATTGTCTGACCCTTGCCACAATCTTGAATCCTCTATCTTCTTTTCAAGTATTCTTGGAGTATTGCATAGATACTGTAGGTGAATGGCTAACCTGAAAAGGTAATCCTATTAACATTCTGGTCGATATCAATTTAATTTTTATTATAGGAGTTTAGTTAAAGAGAAACTTGAATAGATCGTTGACCATTGTCAATGATCTTTAGCATGTCTGTAAAAGAAGGAAATATCGCAGACATGAAAAGCTTTACAGGGTTACCGGTTGCATTTCATGCCTTCAAGATAGAACCTCATTCCAGTAACTGGACTTTTCCCAACAGTAACCTGTCAAGTCATAACATTTTTTCTATAATTTTACCATGGGAAGATCTGAAGCTTCCTTAAGAACTCCACTGGTTTTAGGATAAGCAATACCTGAGTTGTATTTACATGCATTTTGGGACCCATCAAGTTGAAATGAAGAGCTGATGACGATGAACTAGGTATATTTGTTGTAGGACAAAGCGGCAGTTCATTGTGGACTGGAGCCCATGTTTTGTGGGATAGGAAATCGAGAAAGTAGTGTAGATCTGTTATCGGAGGTTTGTCTGCAAGAGAAAACAAGAAGTGTAAATCAGATGTTAAAGGTTTTGAATAACATGTTTGGAGCCATAATACTGCAACTTTAGTCTATTGCAGCAATTTAACCAAAGGACATAAACATAACACAATATGAGAACTTGTGCGACACAATTGTCCTCCTGGCTGGAGAAAAAATAGAATTTCTTGCATAGTGATATAAACTAATCTTGATTTTTCATTTACTAATTTGCTGATTTTGCAAGAGATCGATTAGGAAGGGACTTACATCGAAGATAAAGGTTGATAGCGTGGGATAAGAAACCTTTGCCAGGAACACCATTAAGAAGGGAAGTTATAGGTATTAAGCTAAATTGAATGGCATCTGGCATCAGTGGAACTGTTAGAAGCCATTCACAGTGACTGCTCGCAGATGGATCACCTCCCCTCTTCGAACTTATCACCGTTATTCCCTGCAATTTCGCTAGCTTTACACATATACAAGCATAACTAAAACCAATTTCTAACTGTCACTTGCCATCTATTCAAGGAAATGCGCACGCATATTTTTAGTTAGGTAGGAAATGAAATGGAAAATTTTGTTTCTGTAAAGTCAACAGGGTTTGGTTTAGTCTCAAATGAAACAAGCAGGCCTAAACTCATGAACAATTTCGGGATACCTACATCTTTCACACTGATTGACGAAAAACTATTGTAAGACACAGGTCGCCTATCAAAGAAGTCGAAAGCTTGGGGAGCCTGAAATAAAGAGATACTAATTCAGTTAAGCATGTCCGACAATCAAACCAAATAGATTGGTTTTAGCACAGGTTAATGACCTTTTGGTCTCTGGATTTTGGAGGAAAATTGCAAATCCCCGTAAATAATTGATCTCCAAGGTCATCCAGGTGCTTCTTGAGCTCTGATGGACTCGTGTTTGAGGACCTATCTTGCCTAACCATCAGTACGTCTGAGCCACCAATGCTTAACCCAACAATTATGTGGGTCCCATAATTTTCAATGAACCTGGAACAAGGTTTACAAATACGAGTACATCAATCATATACCTTTAATTGCTCTAACCGGGGTTGCTGTGTCATTTTCTAGACCTTTGATCTCATGGGCTACATCTATTTCCTAGTTTATTTGCCTTATCATATTTTTGGATTTCATAATTTTGTCCTTAAATGATGCAAACCTTAAGTTTTTGGCGCGATACAATAGAAATTTTGCGCTTATAAAATATTTAAATTAAAGGTAGAAATAAATTTCAAATCCTACAGGAAATTTCCAAGGATCAATAGAAAACACAAACTCTAGATAAGTCTTCTTATGTCAGTTTGTACTTTATAACTAGGAGGGAGAGGAGGTATATATATTGAAAACTTAACAAATGATCAAAAATTAAATTAAATGGAATTAGATGTTATGAAATTTTGCATACTGCTTAATTACAAATACTATGTGGTAAACCAAAAACTGATTAGAATACCAGATGTGATACAGGGCCTCGATCATTACCATCATCCAATGCACCTAGTATTGCTGACTTTTTGGTTAAATCAACACCATGGACTGATTCCAATACGTGTTATCATTGTTATCGGTCAAACGTGAAATTAAAGACTTTTGACCAAGAAAACTTAATAATAAGTTTTTGTTTGTTGGCTTCCGTCGACGCCTATGACTATGACCCGGTCTGTTTAGATTTTATATCATATCATGTGGCTATCCAATCTCCGTGTGTCATTTATATTGAGTTACATATCTAGAGATTTATACCTAATACTTGCAAGTAATTTGATCGAGGTTAAGTCAAGAAAATAATTTTTTTTGCAAAATGTAAAAAAAAAAAGGTTACCTTCATTTGGTTGTTTACTTTTAGGTTTTAATGGTTCTAAAAAAATTGTTATTCTGACATTAACTGAGATATGGGCTCTCCTTTTTAATTGGTTGCCTTTGTAAACGACTAATAAAATTCTCCAAAAATAGTAACATGACATGATTCTTCATTTTTGTCACCATCTATTTATCTGCCTACCTCTTTATTTTAGTTTGTAAAATAATTGACATATTCAAACATAAAATATCACTAAATTTCCTAACTATCATTCTACATATGAAGTCATTGGTATGGTGATTGAAGGAAATTGATGCCTATTCAATAAGGTCACTTTCCATGTTCTGCCTAGATTCCATCATTACTGGCCTTTTTTTTTTTTATTACATATGGTCTAGTCTCTACTTAATGTCAACAATTAAAACAAAAATAGGAAAAAGGAAAAACATTACTTGTTAATTACCTGGCAAGAGCAGCAGGATCCCAGAAGGAAGGAACTGCATTTCTGACTTCATCGACGAGAACAAGTGGATATCGATCAATATGAACATCTGATAAGACGATGAAATAACCATCAAGTCCTAAGTGTTTTGTGTTTGCTGCATCAGTTGCCCAGCAGCCTTGGTATCCAAACATCGCATTGAAATGCCCTGATGGAATTTTCCCAGGAACAGATGATTTTTGGTTGAAAAGTTCTGACATCTGCAACCAATCTAAAACTATGATAAGTACATCAGCCAACCAATTAACCAAGTGCTGGGCTATCTCTCCATTTATATATACGCTTGGAAAATAACATTACCTGATGAAACTGAAGGATGTCGGATTGATGACGAACACGATCACCTTTATCACATTTTATATCGACAGAAACGCCTTTGATGGAGCCTAAACCGGGCAGCACGAGCTCCTGTTTCGCAGTTTCATTAAGAATAACCAATCTTTGTTTGCCTTTGCAGAATTTTAGCCGAAAGTCCGATGTTAAATCGAAACCTTTTCCCAAGCTGCTCAGAGCCCTCTCTGCTATTTCACTGCTCATCTTAAATTCCCTATTGATGCTCTCAAATGTTCTAGTTCTACTTTCATATGTTTGTTAGAAATAAAGAGCAGCAGTATGTGAAAGGAAGATTATAGTCGTGATGCTGAACTGATAAGCTACGTAAAAGACTAGACGCACATACTTTTAACAGGTTTTAGAGAGTATGAAAAGAGACCAGGAAATGGCGTACTCTGTGGAAGTCTACATATCAATTTCCTTCTGACGGTACAGTTTGACTACTCTCCGTCTCTTCTTCCCGGTCTTACATGGCAACATATGATCCGGGCATTTAATATAATTATATAAACCATGGTATTCTAGTTATTATACTACAACAAAACTGACTTTCAACTAAGTTTTTTTTGGTGACAATTTCAAAATTCATTGCCAAAAGTCTAGCTTTTCGAGACGTTTTACAGAATCGTCCCTAAAGGCACGTGTTTGGCGACGATTTATGTGAATTGTCGCAAAAGGCATAACCTTTTGCAACGGTTTAACAATTTCGTCGACAAATGTCGAGCATTTTGCGATGATTGTCATAATCGTCACAAAACGCTGGGCTTTTAGCGATGAATTTTTTAAATCATCGCCAAAAGTTGAAATAATTACAATTTTGAGCTAATGCATTCAAACTCTATAGATTTGTTTAAATCTATAGATTTAGCCTTTGTTTGGATCCTTATTTGCACAAGGGAAAGGGAAGAAAATATTGAGGGGAAAAGAATGGAAGAGAAATGCGAGTTCCTTTCTCTTGTTTGTTTTCTTAATTTATTAAAGGAGGGAATTGAATGGAAGAGAATTTTTTAAGACCTTTATGCCCTTGTTTATAAAACTTGTTCATCTTTACTTGTTAGATTTAATAAGGATACAATAGTAATTTACTTATATTAGAGTTGTCTTGTTTTGAATTTCTCTTCTTTTCCCACCAATTTGGTGGGAAATAAAATTGGTCTAAATTTCTCTCCTATTTCTCTCCATTCTTTCCCTTTCCCTTTGCTTATTTTTGTTCAAACAATGGAAATAAAGATAAATGTAATTCTCTTCCTTTCTTTTCCCTTACTTTCGTTCCATCCAAACAAAGGCTTAAACAAAACTGATTCTTTAATGATGCCTATTGTATATAGTATACCTCTTTGTTCAAACAATTTTTTTATGAAAATAGAATAAAGTATTTTAAAATTGTAAAATGTTTTCAAAGTTTTAAACATATTATTGAAAAACATATAGTAGATAATTTAAATTTTGAAAAGTAAATAATTTTTTGGATATAAAAATATAAACATACCTAAAATTTTAATGTTAATAAGATCAAAATATCACAAATTTAAGTTGACTACTACTCTTAATCATTAATATGTATTAAGAATAAAATAATAATGCATATAAATATTGAAATATGGTAAGCAATACAATACAACGATATATGATAAGTAATAGAAGATTTTAATTAGAAGTTTAATAATTCTTACAGACAAAACAATAAATAAAGTTTCATGCCTATTCCATCGAAAAGGAAAGAAATAATTATTTTCCTAGATTCCAAGTGACATGAGTCTTAATAGAAAAGGTAGAGTTCTCTATGTTTGGATTCTCAAGAAAGATCCTTGCACGCTTGAAGGCATCAATTGAAATATTCAAAGATCGTTTCTCAGGTGTTGGTTTATTGACACCCTTTTCTAACAACTTCTTGCCTTTAGCTAAACTCGCAAAAGATACAGTGAATGAATTCTCAGATGTAGTATGGATCACTGAATTAGATGAACCACTTGTACGATGTGTTTCACCTAAGAAACAAATAGTATAAGACGTAAATAACTAATTAAGTCAAATGGTATCAGGAACCCAAATTTGAACACATGCATACCTGATTGAACAAACATAGTTTTTAGAATTGATGGCTGTTCCAAAACAATCGATTTTCTTAATTTTGTATTGACTATCAAGACATTGCCATCGCCTACATTTTCTTTTATTTTCTTTTGAAGATTTAAGGAAGCTTTAAAGAACACATAGTGTATAAAATCAAATGTTCATCTCTTATAGCTTCCTAACAGAAAATGAGATACAAATAATAAAAAAGAAAGGTAATTTAAATGAAATTAATAATCTTGAAGAAGAAGATTGACCATGGAAGTTAAGTGGTGATTAGTGTTTGATGAGGAGATTTATTGTGGATTGATTTTTTTCTTGATTAGGGAGAATTTCATCATATCCCTCCCGACGAAGCTTACTTTCATCATCAAAAATTAGTCGCCACATAGACATTCCATGGTGAATTATTGTTAACAAATTTATTCTGAAAAGTCAATTTAACATTAAATTCATTATGTTTAATTAAATTAGAGAACGAATGAATTGATCCAAAATTGAATGGAACTTTACCATACAAATCCTAACAACAAAGAGAAAAGGTCATTCCTTTTAAGCAACTCTAAAAAAAATTCTCTTCAGTAACATGTTATTTATTATGATCAAAAACAACAAATCTTAAGTCCAACTTTAGACTTGAACCAATTCTCTTTTTCTTGATGCCCTTGATCCTATCAACGAATACTCAGGAAAAACTTTTGTATATTAAACACGTAATATAAGAGCTTAAGTTACATACATAATAACAAACATGTTGAAAAGATAAAAGAAGAAGAAGCTAGTATTTATTGACGCAGGCAGTTCCTTGTTGACCTCAACTTAAATACAAACAAGCTTGAAATGTATTCTTTTAAGGTTTGTTGTATTTTCATCTAGGCCTAATGGTTAACCTATAGAGCTGGATATGTAACTCAACCCTTTTGATTACCAGTACTCAAGTAAGACGTAGTAAAAATTCACCCAATTTAGAATGATGCTTAACCTAGCTTTATCCAAAGAGAGACCCAGTCTCCCCCTAAATATGACAATGACCCTACTCAACCACCCTTTACTCCTTATCCTCTAAAGCAAATTTAATGATGAAGGAATCCTTTTCACTAACCAACACATTTTCAACATCAAGATGCTTCCAATTAGAGTTAGCCTAGTTTTTAACTTATAGAAAGGATAGGCATTTTTCTAAAAAGTAGCCAATAAGGGAAACTTTCCTTTTCTTCACTTCCATATGAATAATTTCTTTAGGCAATAAAAACTTTAGGTAGAGAATTATAGACATATAATAGCTTACCAAACATTAAAGAATGTCCAACCACCTTATTCCATGCCATTTTGCTATTTATAGCTTTAATGGGTACCACAAACTTAGCAGTCTCAGTTACATCATGTTCTAATTGTGGTAAGGCAGGCAAGACAAGGTTAGAGATGAGATTTAGGCTTTGGTGAATGGAAGAAGTTTTAATGGTATCTCTTAATGGTGGGTCGTTAAAGATGGTCAAGGTCAAAGGTAACTTTCCTCTAATAGTAATAAACTGTCAGAGTATAATGGGTAGGGAAATGAAAGTTAAGTTAGGGAGGTTGAATGGAGAAAAATATGGATTAACTGCATGTGATAGGTTCTAGGAAAGAAAGATCAAAAGGTGAAGTGGATAGAGAGAGATAAGAGCTTCCATCACCAACCCATATAAGCTTCCCAATGGCTTTAGTTTTACTTACATGCATACATTTATTTAGCTTTAGAAAATTTTATGCATTGTGTTGACTAATTTATATCTAAAATTTGTTATTTTGATTAAATTTAAAATTTTGGAAGTTTTATGGCATTTATAATTTTTAATAATCATCCACAATTTTATTTTTAGTTTTGTAGGTCTTAAGTTTTGTTGATTACTTTAGATCAAGAATTTCTTTATACATTTTCTATCATTCTATTTGCTTATTCTTGATGCCTAATATTAAGGAAATTATAGTTTTAAGTATAGGGAGTTCTTTAGAGATTCATCTAAAAAAATTTCATGAAAAATTTCAAGATTTTTGTTTGAGTTTGGTTATTTTTAGGTTTTCATTGTTATCTTTGGTTTGACCACATGAGCTTGTGCATAATTTTGTTAATATAAGGAAAGAATGTAATAATATAATATGGAAAATGTTGGATCCGTTACCGGAGTCCAAATCTTGAACCGTAAAACATGAAACTTGAGCGCTCGAAATACTTTGAAGGGTTAGAATTTTTTTTTACTCTTGATCCCTGGGACCCTTAAGGACATTATGAATTCATTCTCATGCTCATAAAGATTCCAAAATTCACTTACTAGGTCCCATAGTGTGCCCATGCTACCTAATCATCATGCTTGAACTTATTTCTCCTGTTTACAAACAGAATTTGGAAACCTAAAAACCTTAATTCCAATTTGAATTCTCTTGTAAATCATAGCTCTATAACTCTTGTTTAATTTGGCTCAAGAATTACCTCAATCGGAGTTCTATAACTCAAGATATCCTCAATTTACCAACATGTG
>JAOSBP010000003.1:13655646-13665799 GCA_027563825.1 Erythroxylum mucronatum
TACATAATTTGCTAAACTCTTGTCCATTTAATGTTTAAATTGCACTAATTGAGAGTTATTTGTTTTAATTCTAGGCACATATTAGATTTTAGGACCTTTAAAAACCTAAAGCAAGAAAAGCTATTAAAGGAAGCAAGAACCAAAACGTTAAGTTTTGGCCACCCAAATAAACGTTAACGTTTTGCATAGTAGCAGTCATGGTTTTTGCATGAAGAAGAGGCTAAAACGTAAAAAAGACAAAGAGAGAAAAAGGCTGGCAGCAGCAGCTAGGAGTGGAGGGGCAGTAGCTAGGTATGAAGAGGAGTGAGTGGGAGCTGCGGCTTGGCTAGAGAAGAGAAGTGCATGAACAGTGGGAGAAAAACTCACATCTTATTTGTCCCATCCAACCTACAGAGTAGAAAGGAGCAATATACATACAAACCAAAGCAGTAGGCTGGCAGCGAAGGAGTGAAAAAAACACAACAGATGAGCGTGAATGAAGTGTGTGGGACCATAAGGTTGAAGGCATTGAATACATAGAAAATAAGAAGAGAGCAACTGGCGGGAGTGAATGTGCATGAAAGGTGGACCAAAAATTCTCAATAAATTATTCAATACATAAGAGACAAAGGAATATAGCTGGCGGCGGCGCAAAAAGTGAAGAGAAAAAAACGTGATTATAGGCGTGAATGAGTGAGTTGAAACATTGAAAAAAAAAACAGGAAAACGAAACACAAGCTAGAGGAGGGACCAAGAGAGCAGAAATTTTTTTTAATACATAGAACAAAAAGCTGGTGGCAGAAAAGCATGAAGGACACAACCTTTCACTGGTGAACAACGTTAAAGCAGCTGGTGGAGACACCAAAACGTTGCAGAAGGTGGCAAGGAAAGAAGCAACTACGTTGAGGTGGCAAGGAAGGAAGCAGCTCCCACTCAAACTTATACTCTCCACTCACACACTCCATTGATTGACTCACTCATGCACAACCCCCATTCAAAAAATATTCTCCACTCACACATGTTGAACACAAATGGTGGCATAGGAAAGAACTGAAGCAACTGGTGGAGATTAATTACGTGGCAGTTGGTGGAGAAAAGAAACGTTGAAGCAACTGGAGAAAAGAAACGTTGAAGTAGCTAAAGGGATAATACGTTGAAGATGGTTGGAGCATCCACATTAAGGCATCTACGTTGAAGTTGGTGGTGGCATAACCTAGCAGCCTCTACGCCATTTACCAACACAAGACACAGCATCCTTCATCCAACAACACAGCAATGCAACCCTCCTTCAATATAACCAATCTCTGTTCACGCACGCGACTAAAGAAAACAGTGACTTGGCCAAGGCTTTTCGATCCCAGCTGCTACTGAGATTTAATTTATTTTTATTTCTTATATATTTTAATTGTGTGAATTTAATCAATGCAACCATATATTATGACCAGGATTTATTTTACATTGATGAATAAGTGTGAGTAAGTTTTTTTTGGGTTAAAGTTAAGATTGATATTGTATTAGGATAATTTTTGTGGTATTATTTTTTGCTTGATTGAATACATATTTAGTCCTAATTTAGCTTGATCACCTAGATTAAGGCCTTAGATGATTGAATGTCATAACCAATGGGATTTAATTTGTCGAAAAATTAATTAAGTAACATACTTGAGACTAAAGCGTAGACCAACCTTAGGATCTTGTATGAGGATACTTAGGATTAATGAACTTAATTTTAGGCTTCTCGTATTGAATGCCTTTTATTATGAATTATCTATAAACCAAGTGGGTAACTCGGATTTGGAAGATAAGGGAATTCCTATGAACATTGGGTTCAACTTACTTAAGTTAAGTAATTCCTAGATCAATCCACCGTTACAATTTTTAGTGTCCAATCCAATTGAAATCCGATACCTTAGCCAATTTCTGTCATTTGATTAAATCTAGTCGTTTTTTAATTCATACTTTGCATTTTCATATTTCCTTGATTTGCTTACTTTACTTTATTTGTTTTCAAATCAATCAATTCTTGATCGTCCGAGTAATTTTTCATCGTTTAATTTAATTATCTTGCGTATTAGAATTCCCTTGGGTACGATATCTGGTTCTTACAGTTTTATATTACTTGTCGACGGGGTGCGCTTGCCTCTAGTTGGTCTAGTTAGAATTCTTTTTTTTTTGTTTAGATCGTAACATCTCTGATGTATATTATGGTGTGTACAAGGCCAACTATTGCATAGGTCGTTGGCTTAGTGAGCAAATTTTTGTCTAATCTAGGAAAGGTTCACTAGGAAGCAGTGAAATGAATTTTGAAATACTTGAGAGGTACTTCAAAATGGATTTTTTTCTTTAATGATGGGGAGTTAATTCTATAAGGTTATACAGATACATTTATGGCTAGAGATCTTAATGGAAGAAAATCTACTCCAGGTTTTCTATTTAAGTTTATAGGGGGATTCATTTCATGGCAATCAAAAAGACAAAAGTATATAGCTCTATCTATGACTGAAACAGATTATGTAGCTGCAGTGGAAGCTAGTAAGGAGATGTTTTGGTTGAAAAGATTCCTTTAAGAGTTAGATGTGAAGTAAGAAAACTATATAGTGTTTTGTCATAGTCAAAGTGCTATTGACTTGAGCAAAAGCACTATTTTTTATTCCAACGCAAAACATATAGATGTTAGATATCATTAGTTAAGGTTTGTGATTGAGGAGAAACAATTGATGTTAAAGAAGATTCATACGAACTTGAATGGTATTGATATGTTAACTGAGGTGGTCCTCTTAGAGTAAGCAACTTGCTCAAACATTGTAAGGTGTCCAAATTCAAAGTTAAACTAGAGTGAAGAAGCCTTCAACTACATAATTGAGTTTAGAATATCTCCTAGTCATTACTAAAGGGTACTCGGAGAATTTTAATAATTTCAATCACTCAAAAATAAAATAATCTTGACTCAATGAAACGCAAAAGGAGATGAATTCGTTGGATAAGAATGATGTTAATATATTAATGAAAGTGGTTCCTAAGAATAAGCTTAAGCTTTGTCGTAAGCTCGTCGGGATGACTTTCAAGTGATCAATAGGGTGGTTGATATCTCCTCTGAAATGGGTTGGAGGAAGAGATTATTATAGGTTTAACCCTATTTTAGACATGTTTGTAAGATCAATTCCACTAAATCTATATTCTAAGAGTGTTAGTTATCTTCATAAATTAAAAGGAGTAAAGATTAGGTAGATTTTAGGCATAAACTAATAATTGGAAGTTGTTTTTGGTATAAAAACTCGTTCCTAGGTCGCACACACCTATATGAATGAATGTGTAAGACTTTGTGACCATGTAAAAGTTAAAAGACAACACTTGAGGACATACATGCCTATGTAGAGTCAAACACAACTGTGTTTGCTAACTGTGTAAATCGTTGGGACCGTGTATCATACCGTCATTGAGTTTTAAAGATTAAAAGTCAGACATGGTCACCACACACAACCCTGTGGACAACCGTGTCTAGTTTAAAAACCTTATTTTCTTAGATTTTGAAAGGTTGATAAGAGACAAAAGCTACATGAAACAAAAATACATGATGATAGTGATAGATATATACTATTAACCACGCAAATGTAATAGTATAGTCTTTGGATGTTTTTTCTTTGAACAATTATTTAATTTTATTCAATTGGAGATTTACATAATATGTGTTAGTACATTTTATATATCTATCTGCACCAAGTTGAGAATGGTTGTTTTATATTGACTATTAAAATATATTATTGAGGACATTAGAAATAAGATTTATGTTCTTAATCTTGATTTAGTTAGTATGAGAAAATATACAATGTCTTGTGCTTTAATTCATTAAAGAGTGAGTTTCAATTATCGGGACAATAATATTTGGTGAATTGGGCAAAGGCAATTTGTATTTGTGAAATATTAATTAATGATGGAATCCATGTTTCGGTATAGAGAATGATGATGCACTTTAAGTAAGCTTATAAGGTTTCATTGTGTAAACCTTACAGGTGGATTTTTAATCCGACACATGAAATAAGTTGAGCGACAATCTTAAAGATTAAAATTGTTATTTAAATAAATTGTCAGTAATTTATTTTATTTGACAAGCATCTGTAATCTTAACATGGGGAACATAATTTATTATGTTGTGGAAAGTTAAAATTAATAAGGAGTTCAATCATAAATTTTTAGTGGAATAATTTATGATTAATTATAATAAGAATATACTGATCCTGTATAGATTCTTATTATAATTTTATTCTTATTATTTTTTCCCTACAGTCCCTTTGTGCCTTAATTGTTTGAACCACACGTGTGTTATTTGTAATTTAAATAAGCAACATATTATTTTAAATTTTAATTAAAATTTTTATTTATTATTATTTTAAATTAAATAAAAAAATATGTTGATTTGAATTACAAACCGCATAAAAAAACCATAAAATCTTATTGGTAACTTCTTATGCGAAAAGGAGAGGTTTTTCGATATGTGTAAGCTTTTCTTCCTATCGAAGAGAAGTGAATTGGAAAACAGAGAAAACAGAAACTCTCCAAAAAAACACATGATCTGTTCTTTCTGCCCACCTATCTGCCCACCTAGAAACAAGGGTTACAGAAATAATTAAGGTTACATGGCAGAAGACTGTAGGTGATAAGAGGATTTGCGGAAAGAAGATTTTGTGAAAAGAAGACTAGTTAGCGATTCTGCATTTCAACAGGTCTCTTGTTTCAATTCTTAAGATTGGTTTGCCTGTATGTATATTTCTGATCCTGGGGTGCTTCCATTGTGAATACTATTGATTCCATCAATTGGTATCAAATCCAAGTTTCAACCCTAGAAATATGTATATAGGTGGCCTGTCCTTTTTCCATAAATTGTGTTTATGGTTTGTTCTTTTGGATGTTGCCATGAAAACATATGTTTTATGTTTCAGAACAACGTACGTTTTATTTAGTTTTCATTAAAAATGTTTTCGTTCTTCAACAAATGAAAATTGTTTCATTTTTAAGTTATGAAAAATGGAAAAACGATTTGTCTATATGAAAAAAAAAGTTTTGTTGCCTAACGTGAAAATAGAAAATGATTTAAAAGATTTTCGAAACATCTATATCGTTTTCTGTTTCCACTCTTGTATGAAAACGTATGTTCTTTCTATTTTCACACATAAACATATGCTTCATACAAGAGTGAAAACGGTTTTGTGTATATGGAAAATGGAAAACGATGTGTATGTGGAGAATGGAGAATATCGTGTTTTGTTGAACATCAAAAGTGAACATCATATGCATCGTTTTTTATAAAAACATTTTTGTTGGAAATTTTTGTATGATTAGCATTGTTTTCTGTTTTCATACGAGAGTGAAAATGTTTTTTGATAAAAATAAATAATAAAAAATTACAGCAACTGGTTTTGTCATCATCGTGAGGAAGATGATGACGTGGCAAGTTTTCTGGATGGTCCTTCAAGTTTTAAAAATTTTCAAATAGACCCGAGAAAAAAATTCAAAATGGTCCTGAAAGTTTTTTGGTGTTTATAAACAGATCATTTTATTTCTTTAAGACCCTGGATGTTTCTAAGTTTTTCAAACAAGTCCTGAAATTTTTATCTTAGCCCAAAAAGAAGTTGTTTTGTTGCAAAATGATCTAAAATATTTCTTACTTTTGAAAAATGGCCTAGAAATATTTTAAATTTTGCAAATTAAATTCTTTGTGAATTTTTTAGGTTTTTATAAATTCTTCTGGAAATTTGTTGTTTATTAAATAATATAGTCAAATATAATTTTTTAAAAAATAAAAAAATTAGGTGTTTTCCCTTACTTGCTCGTTGTGACTACTTACATATTCTTTCCCATCGACAGATGATATGTATTTGTGTATCACTGGATTTAGTCTAGTTTTGTCTGTATTAGTTTAACTCTCCATCTGAGTAATCTTATTAGGGGCATGAACTAGATGTAATGATTTTTCACTTATAATAGTTTTTTGGCATGTTTCTCCCATCAAGTAGTGCATATCAGTTATTTTACTATTTATGCATGACATATGGTTAGTTTAATTCTCCCATCGAGATTGTTGTCCATGAATGTCAGATATGCATAAGTGAATTTTAAGGTCATATTTGTTTTTATTCAATTATGTGTTAAAATTCAAAAAAAAATTTATTTTACTTAATCTCAATTGAATATGACATCCTTCAATCCCTAGCTAACATACTAACCGAAAACAAGCTTGAGGGTCCTAACTATATGGACTAGAAAAGGAATTTGGACATTTTGCTTACTGCTGAAGAGTACAAGTTTGTGCTTTGTGAGGTGTGTCCTGAAAAACCCGGCAAGGGTGCCTCTGAAGAGGTTACCAAGGCTTACCAAAAATGGGTTAAAGCTGATGACATGACACGATGTTACATTTTGGCATCTTTGTTAAATGTTTTACAACATCAGCATCAGAAGATGGACACAGTTTATGACATCTTAGAGAATCTCAAGGAGATGTTTGGAGACCAGACTAGTTCAGCCAAGTAGAATGCACTTAGGGAAATTCTTACTTCTAAAATGGAGGAAGTAACTCTTGTTAGAAACCATGTCTTGAAAATGATAAGTCTTCTGAATGATATGGAGGTCCTTGGTGCTGAGGTTGACAAGGCTACTCAGATTGAGATAGTCTTGAACACTCTACCAACCAGTTTTTAGCCGTTTCGTTTGAACTATAGCGTAAATAAGATGGATTTTACTCTGTCTAAGTTACTGAATGAGATGGTAGCCATTGAGACTATTATTAAGCAAGGAGCCACACCTGTTGTGCTTAATGTTGAGCAAGGTTCTTCATCTACCAAGAAAAAGGGTAAGAAGAAAAAGGCTCACAAGCTTAAGCCCAAAACAAATGATGTAGCTACTAGTGCAAATGGTGCTATGAAAAAGCCCAAGGGCAAGTGTTTTCACTGTAAGCAACCAAGTCACTGGAAGCAACATTGTCCAACTTGGATAGCCAAGAAAAAGCAAGGTGCATCTTTTTTTTATTTACTGGTTGTTGAAACTTGTTTAGTGGTATTGACTACACTCTAATGGTGTGTAGACTCTAGAGCCACTAATCATGTCTGCAATTCTTTTCAAGGGTTTTAGGTAACATGCTAGTTTAGTGAAGGAGAAGTGAGCATTGTTCTTGGAGATGGCGCTGAAGTTGCAGTTTTAGCTGTAGGGAATGTTACTTTAAATTTTAAGAATAATAGAACATTGTTGTTAAGGGATGTTTTGTATATTCCTTTAATTAGAAGGAATTTAATTTCTATTTCTAGTTTGAGTAAGAACGGATATTCACCAACCCTGGGCAAGAACATTGGACTGCAATAAAACATATAATCAAGTACTTAAAAAGAACTAGAGATTGTATGTTGGTTTACCAGTCAGATGAACTTGTACCTATAGGTTATACAGATTCAGACTTTCAATTTGATAAGGACTTTAGGAAATCTACCTCAGGAAATGTTTTTGTCCTAAGAGGTGGAGCCATAAGTTAGAGGAGTATTAAGCAAACTTGTGTTGCAGACTCCACCATGGAAGATGAATATGTGGCGGCCTCTAAAGCAGCCGAGGAAGTAGTATGGCTTAGGAACTTCCTAATGGATCTGGGTGTGGTTCCAGCAGTTCAATCACCTGTTACACTTTATTGTGACACTGTTGGGGCGGTTGCAATGTTGGCTCCTAAATTTTTTTATTGAATAAGCATGATTTTCAAATTTATTTTTGAGGTTTTGTTTGATTAATTGTTTTTGGTTAGAGTTTAATTAGAATGTCTATGGTTGGAGGATTTTATTGTATAGATTGATGGAATTAGAAGTTATTAAATGGAGAAATTAAGATTAAGTTAGAGTGTTGTATGGTGTTAGTTAAATTGAAGGAATGAGATTTTATAAGGACAATTTGGGAAGATCACTTAAGTTGTTAAAGTTTAAGGCTTACAAGGAGGGTATTTAGGTCATTTTAGCTTCTTTTAAAAGAAAGAAAGAAAACAAAAGCATTTTGTCTTATGTTGAAAGAAGAGGAACGAAAATTTCAAAGTAAAGAGAGGAGAGTTTCGGTGAAGGGAAAGAAGAGAAAGAAGAAAGAAAGCAAAAGGTTAGGTTTGAATTTTCTAAGCTTTCAAGAGGGATTTTGGAGTTTGTTTGAGAAGGAAAAAGGAAGAGGAAGTTTAGAGCTTTCATTTGAACCAAGAAACAAAGTGACTAGTGAAGATCCAAGGTAAGTGTATGGTAAATATTTTGGAATTTTGAAGACTTTTTGGTTCAAATGACTTAGGAAAAGTATGGTTATTCTAGGATAAATTTCATGTTTTGGTTCCCTAGGTTTTCTAATTTTTAGATATATTTTGAATTGGGATTTTTTTATTGTGAAGAAATTCAAGGGAGGCAAGAAGAGCAAGAGGAAAGGCATATTGAACAAGTCTAAAGCAAGGAATTTTAAGGTGGGTAACATCTTTATAATTGAGAAAATGAGCTACTACATTTACTTTCAATAAATGAAATTTAATTCTTTCCAACAACTTTAGAATGTGTATTTATTACTTTTTAGACTAATTTGACAATATGACATGTGTCTTTTTCTTGTAAATGAATTGTGAGAATGTTTGCATATTGTGTTGATGATTGAAAAAGAATGTGACTTTTGGAAAGAATGAAATAGTTATAAAAATTGCTTTAAAAAATGTGGCATTTTTGCCAATATGTGTGAAGAAGGTGAAATGTATTCTTATATGGGTTTGTGGTGGTCCCTTAAGTGAGTCAAGTGCACTTGTCTATAGGCTTTTCCCGCCTGCCCTCTAGTGGCATGGAGCTCCTCACGGACTCTCATAAGTTCACGACTACACATGACCGCTACGCGAAAATGTGTAGTACGTTCTGTTTTGGATCCACCAGAACCATTTTTGATGTGCTTATGTGATTATGTTTTTGAAATCATGTTGATGCATTCGTTGTGTTGATTTTGTAAATGGCTTGATAAGTTGTAAGTTTTGGAACACATATGTGGCATAATTGTTAATGTAAATTTTTGCATTGGAAATAAAATGATTCATGGATTTTGCTTATTTCTTAGTTATAAATATGTTACTCACGAGCCATCGAACTCACCCCCTTCTTTCCTCCCATCCACAGGCGATGAGAAATAAAATGAGTGACAGAACGGAGGTCAAGGCATCACTCTCGTTTGATTTTTGATTTTGAAGCTATATTTTGTAAACAAAGCTTTAGTTGCATTTTTGAAGCAAAATCACCGTTCATGTGGTTTCTTTGAAATTTAATTTTCTGATAATTTGATATATTGGGGCTAGAAATGCCCACTAAAGCTTTGTAAGAATTCATATTGTGATATTAAAGAAATACATTTGGGTTTTATTGTGTTTTGATGATGTTTGTTCAAAAGCTACTTTGCATTGTTTTGTAAATGTCCATAGGGTAGGTTTTGTGTATGTTGTGCTTTGAGGCAAATTCTGGAATGATATAAATTGAATTGGATCAATTATCCTTCTTAAAAGTTATAGAGGAATTTCATATCTTTCCAACAATGTATAATTTTCTCTTTTAGGATGTGGGAGTTGAAAGATGTGGATTCTTGAAGTTGGGTGCAGGTGCTGTCAAAAATGACAATTTTCGGGACAGAAAGTTTGAGTGAATTTTTGACCATCATGGAGTTATAAATTGTTCTTAGTGTCTTCATGAAAGTTGTAGATTGTCTTTTTATCTTTCCATTGATATAAAGTATGAAATTTTTGGAGAATGGAGTGGAAAGTTATGATATTTAAAAGTGTCGTTGCTGTTTAAGGTGACATTGATCAGACAGCCACTTTGAGGTGAATTGTAACTCCTTCATAGGCTGAATTGGTTTATAAGTTCTTCTTAGAAATTGTAGAACTTCCTTTTATCTTTCCATTGATACCCAATTTTCAAATTTTGGAGTTCTGAGTAAGAAGTTATGAATGTTTGAAGTTAGGAGGTCGGTTTGAATTTGCAAATTTGTTATTCTCCAAAGCAAAACAGAGTATCCATATTTATCCATTCTCATACATTTCTGCATCATTTTCATTTTACTCCAATTATCACAAGTATTTTAGTCCAATTCATGCATTATCAAAATACCAATAAAACATCATCAAAATCACTATCTTGGTTCAGCTCAAATT
>JAOSBP010000003.1:13672351-13692037 GCA_027563825.1 Erythroxylum mucronatum
CTACTCCAGCATCTCATCAAAGGGAATTTATTTTGAAGAGGCAGTTCCCCAGGTAACTGATTTGACAATAACGAGACAGTAGCTTTTGCAGAAAAATGTTGATTTATAAACAGAAATGACAAGCCCTTCACTGGCAGGCACGGTCAAAAGATGGAAGAATCATTAGTCTCAACTAATCATGTACCCACACAACAGAAATAGATGGCCACACAAGCACAAGTAAACATCACATAATAGAAGGCAGATGTCTAGAGGCATTTAAAGCTTTTCAGGATACGGGTCTGCATCACGACGAGTCATCTTGGTTGGTAATTCTTTACCATGCATTCTCATCGGAGGCTCCTCCAAGTAACCCGAGCGCTGGATCATAGCTCCCTTTCGATCTCCCCTTTCTCTTCCATCATAAGACTGTGATATTCCAATAGTGATGGGAGGAGGAGGTGGGGCAACAGGGGAATATTCACCAGCTTCTCCAGATGGAATATGGTCCCTCTTAAGTTTTCGTCTCTTAGAAGCTGCATTAACATCCATTTCTTCCTTCAATGCTTTCTCTCTTTCTCTCTCTTCCACCTACACAGATCTTACATATATATCAGATATGATTATTGATCAACCATCTTTAAAGTCAAGTCTCACTCACAAAAGTGCCAATACTTTGTGCTATAATTGTATACTGACAGGATGAGATACCACATGAAGATAGAACCATTGAACTTTTTGGACCGCCAACTATATCTTCATCCCCTCTCTTAACAATTGCAAAGGGAAGAAAGTCCCTTTGTAAAATTTAAGGAGACGAGAACTTAAAACACTAAAAACAAATAAGTCAATTACACCATGATCCATATAGTTCCACTGCTTAACAAAGACTTCCAAAATCCCGTTGGTTTAATAACTAGGAAAATACATCGTTAACCACATTGTCGGTAATTAAACTTTAATCAGGTATGTTCTAATAAACAAAATTAATCAATATATGAAATTACTTTGTGATTATAATCATTATTTAGTAAAATTGCAAGCTAAAATGCTGATCAAAGGACTTGTTTGTTACAAAATCACAGATGCCTCTGAGGTTGAATTAAAACCAAAGGTTTTCTACGAAACATGGGACATTGGCATTAACCCCAAAGTAAAGGCTAAAATTAAAATCAAAGGAGGTTTCTAGATAATGACATGGGACATTAGTAACCCTAAAGTAGGTAATTTCAAGATGGAAATACTTTTAAAGTCCATATTCACATAGGGAAAAAAATGCATTCAATTAGAACTTTTAACAAACAAATACGAGGGGTAAAGAACTGCAAAGAAAAAAGTGAATGTTCATCAAATTTCAATCATAATTGGAACATTCGTATGCACAACCAGTTGTGCTAGAATCTTTGCAAAACATTTAAAGATGTAGATTAGCAAAAAAATTAGCTAACGCCTGTGGTTCTTGAGCCATATGCCCATTTATGAAGAAAATATAAGATTTGAAAAAGATCATTCAAATAGCAATTTTTGGTGACATCATCCATATCTAATTTAATTAACAGAAATGTAAGAAACAATTTCCTCTCCATCTTTCTGGAACCTTTTCTAGAAACCGGGCCTGAATAACCAATATGATTGAAAAGACTGCATGATTTGACAAAAGACACCCTTAAGGCAATTCCCCAATTACTACTGTTTCAAAGTGCAGGTTCACCAAATTCACTAGATAGTAATATCAGATTTTATGAAAATGAATCAATGACTAAATCCAATGCATACCTTCAATGATAACCCTTCTCGCTCATCACGCTTTCTATCTCGAAAATCATCTTCTCGTCTACGTTTTATGTCATCTTGTGGGACCAGGGAATTTTCCTCTGATCGCCTTCGTTCTTTCTCTTCATGCCTTGGAGAGAGTCTCTGAGCGTGTCTGCCAGTGGTGAACCTTCTCTCAACATCTTCATCTCTTCTAGTGGCACTAAATGATTGGGGAACCACATGAGGAGGTAATGGTGGTGGCGGAGGCAAGTTCTGCCCATGAAATCGATCATCTAAGTGGGACTTTTCAGCAACTGTATCCATATACCTCAACTTGTTTCTGTCATCTTTGTTTCTATCGTCTTTTCCTTTTTCAGTTAGCCTCTCAAAGCTCCTTTCAGTAGCTCTCTCTTGCCCTCTCTCAACAGAACGATCTCTTACATATCTTTCCATTGACCTGTCTCTTGATCTTTCTGTTATAATATCATCCATGCGAGATTTATCAGGTCGGTCTGACCGATCTCTGTATTCCCTGTCATATCTTTCATTGCCCTTATCTTTAGACCTGTCAATAGGTTTATCTGTGGTCCTATAGACACTTTGTTCATCAATTCCAGTCTTATCAAGATCAGTGGTTCGAGCATCTGTGGATCTTTCTCTGTCAGAAAACCGAGCATCGACCTCCAAGTCCCTTGATTCTGTATCAGCTTTCTGCCGTTTAGTTAATCTATCAGTTTCTTCAGCTGGACTTGCCCTCTTTGGCAACTTGTCAGCTGACTTTGAAGCATTGTCATGCCTAGGAGAAAGAGGAAGCCGTGAAGGGGGTTTAAGTGCATCTGCAACTTCAGCTGAATCATCTTTAACCACCATTTTGGGAGCTCCAACATCAGCCCTCTGTTCACCAGCATGAGCATCAGAAGTTCTTGCAGATGAGGTGAAACCTTTTCCTGATACCGGAACAGAATTGCCATTGGATAACAGTGCAGAAGAAACAACCATGCCTGCCCCTTGCCTGCCATCAGATAAATGACCAGGTATTTCCTTTTCACTTATGGAAGAAACAGAAGTTTTGGTAACAGCTTTTCCAGGCTTATAGTCATCTTTTACAAGATCTTGTTTTGATGTCTTAGCAACTGTTCCGGCAGACCCCGAACGTCTTGTTGGGACTTTTAACTAAACAGCAAAATACGGTATTAAATAATTTTCATAAAAAATCAAATATGTGATCAAAATATGGTATTAAATAATTTTCATAAAAATCAAATATCTGAAAAAGCAGATCAAAAGAATTTATTCTTGGACGACAAAAACATCATGATTATTCACTGATAAGGTCATGAAAGTCTGATGCAGAATCTACAGCAAAATGATCCAAGTATTTTCTTCCTTTGGGGTACATACAACAAGATTGTAGTGTGCTCTCATTTGTGTATCAATCATAACACACTGGAAATGATCAATTGCAGCAAAAAGAAAATTCATCCGACAACATTTTATTATTCTTTTAGTATTGTGCAAACCCTCTTTGGGGTCCACTGTAACAACAAATAGAGATTTTCTATTTGCGGGTGCAAAACAAAACAGCTTGGTCAACAATCCATTTAGCCAGTTTGTTCTTATGATAAATATGTTATGAAAAAATAATCAACCTCTTCAATAATTTGACACCTACGTAAACTGAAAAGCAGCATACACATTTACTCCAACAATAACCCATACGTTTTTAAACTGAGCATTTTTTTCATTTACTCCAGTAACAATTCTGATTTATATGGCTTCAACTGCAAGTTGGTTAATAATCTTCCACTAATGTTACAGTAACATGGAAATATAAACTGAAGGAAAACCACCTATCTGCTAATAAAATGTTGAGCGCATATCAAATCCATGAAACTTTATTACACAGAGTTAAAACAAAATTCAGTAGCATGCAGTTGCAGAATGAAGAAACATTAAGGTACAAAGCAGAACAAGGAACTTATACTGATTTGGGTGATTATTTACAAGACCTTAGGGGCAGAAAAGCTACCCTCTTCCAGAGGGCAAAATCAACTCATCTTAACCTATGGTGGCAAGTCCTTTGCATCAGCAGAAAAAGGGAAGGTCAAAAGACAACTACCAAAGTGCTGAACTTAATCGGACCATCCCCACTTCCTAATTAAAGGTCTGAACAATATTGACATACTGATACAAAAATTTCTTTAACGCATTCACACAGTAAGGATTTACAAAAGGGAAAAAAATAAATTTCAATCTGGCAAAAATAGATTAAACAACGAAGTAGAGTTCAAAACATTCCAAGAACCTTACTCTTGCTAAATTCCAAAAGGCAGCTGGTCAGATGCCAACATTAGTAAAAAGTAACTGGTTGGTGATCACAGGGCCATCACTTTGTTATGGGAGTAAATTAAGAACAACAATTCTAGCCTAAAGCCAATGTCACATATGCCTACTATCCATAAGAAATTAGTCATAAAAGATAGAATTATATTAATTATTTATATTCAACAGAAGAGGGAGTACCTCAGAGTCTACAGAATTTTTCTGGGCAAGTCTGCCCATGCTTTCATCCAATGCTCTATTTGTTGATTCATCCATTTGTTTTTTATTTTCTACTGCTCTCGATGATCCTGGCTGCAAAGCAGTAGTGGAAGCAACCAATTGAACATCTGACCCATTAACCAATGGACCAACTTTCATCTTCTGATGTCCTTGATCAGGTTTTACATTGGCGACATTTTCTGTTTTTTCTGGCTTAGAATCTGAAAATTTTGCTTTCGATATCTGGTCTCTAGTTGAATTCCCAGATTCTACTGGATGGGTTAGAGTGACAGAAACTCTACCTTCAGCAGAGTCACCTTGCAAAACATTTGGAGTATAATTATTTTGAGTTGACAAGTTACCAGATATAGACTTTGAAGGTGCTGATGGAGGCTTTATTTCAAGATATCCCATGCCAAATTCTTCATCAGTAACCCATGATGGCTGCAATCACATAAATCCTATTAGGAATTTGTATCAAGAGGAAACTCAACACGTACTAAGGCCACTGACCTTTCTAGCAGCCAAAGCTGCAGCCACACCAGTTGCCAACACCTTAAGATCCTCTCTTTCATCACCCTTGATTCTAGTAACCTGTGAAGAGCACAAAAGGGGAATCCCACAGTTAAATCAGGAAAATAAGTAAATCAAATACAACAAAAACGAAAGTTTATTATCCTCATAATCTCTTACTCTCTTCTCAAGGTTAATTCCACTTCTTTTAGTAACTGGAAATACACCAGAAATTTTTGTCAACAAAATGAGCGCATTTCGAATTTCCATATACTCGGTTGATTCCAAGCACTGAATCAGTAAGCGTGATATTCTTTGACTCCACTTCCAGTGTACCTATCACAAAAACAGTAACAGTTACAATTTATCAGCATTAAAATATGATGACATCATAAGAGATAAAAGGTCATACATTAAAATTCAGAATTGCAAATATGCAAGTTGACAAGCAACACCACAATATCTCCGACAACTAATAAAATCAAGAGAAAGATGCTATGTAATATATGAAACCAAGAAATCAATTTTCAGGTATACAACTTTCTGGTATACAAGAGAAAGTAGTCTCTTGCCCTTGAGGAAGAAGTCACATTAAATCTCATGGATAGGCAATTGTCCATATGGTCCTACGTTTGAAGTTCAGATCAAACTACAATAATGCATGTAATTAAGCAGATTATATCAGAAAATCCTTTTAATAGTATCACAGAAAAATAAAGGATATGCTGATGTCGAATCACCTCATATTTAAATTAACTTCAACAAGGTATAGAAACCATTGTTAACCCCAACTTCATGAATGGAAAACATCGATAAAGTTGAAAAAATACAGAATGAAGAACAAGGATATAGCATCTTCTGTAGCCTCTAATTTGGCAAAAACAACTTCAATGAATGGCCATTTTAAGATATATGTTGAAAATCAAGAACACCTATGCAGTATTTAATATTAATATTATTATGTATTCAATACAGAAGCATTTTGTAAATAGATGGATGGGAAAAATTAATATTATTATGTATTCAATACAGGAAAACTTTGTAAATAGATGGACAAGATCTACCTAAGTACCTAGGGGTCTTTGTGTCCAAGGAAACAGGCTAGACAAGTAAACCACATTAAACTAGACTGTATATTCTCCCTTTTCTTTCATCTTTATCTCTCCTTTCACATATTATCAATTGGCATCAAATCGTCGTAACGGAAGGATATTGCCAATCTTATAGTCAATTAAGTTTGGCGCAATGAATCCCATTGTTAAACATTTGAATCAAACTAGATAAAGAGTCATGAACCACTCAGACCAAGCACTCGATGGTGTCCCATGACACTTCCTTCTGTTGTCAGAGTGTTGTCCCTCTATTCTATTCTCTCTACCACAAACCCATCCCCATACTACATCAAGATTTCGATTTTTCTGAAAGAAAGGATCAAGATAGCTTAAACTGAAAAGACATTCATTGTTAATTAGCTTGTTAGTGTCTCTTAAAATTCAACAGTTAGGAATGTGCTCATAGCTGTTCTATACTCCTCTCCACTTTTCACAATTCTTATGTAAGATCTCCACAATAACAAGTAACTTGCAAAATTTCGCAAACCACTTGAATCTTATTTTCTGGGCTATAAATGCTAAATTTATGCTAAGTTCACCATATGTTACACATATCTGCACAGATAAAACATATAACTATAGGTTTTAAATAAAGATATAAAATAGAGAGCAATAGAGACACTTTCGGCGATATAGCATTATCCCCAAAGAAAATACTAGAAAATGGACAAAAAAATTCAGAGGAAATACAATTAACATTTCCCCAGAGCACATAGTCAAACAACAAATTAGAAAGTGCCTATCATGAAAAAGCTGCAGGGGAAAGCCAGCAGATTAAGATGGTCAGCCAGATGTCTACCAAATGCAGAGGTATAGAATACATATTATCCTAAAGGGTAGAAACAGACCTTAATGAACTGGCCATATGTTACTCGTTGACTGTTTGGATATCTATAGTACACAGCAAACCCTGGCATATTTCCACATTCACGCTCATAGATAGCCTCGTCACTCTGTCAACAAGCAATAGCCAGAAGTTAAAAGCCAAAACCACTTGAGATAGAAAAAGCAATTGTCGATTGATTGAACTTTAATCAACACACAGAAATTTAAGAAACTAAATTAATTACCTTCCAGTGATAAGCAATCTTTAATGTTTCATACAAAAACCTCCCAAGCCTCCCTGCTTCATACTCCGTACAGCAGCATATCATAGGTTGCAGGGTTTTGCATATCAGAACATCAATATGATTTACAGTGTTGAAAAAAGGTGTACCGAGGGAGTGAAGTTTATGTACAAAAAATGCACAATATACAGCATCTTGCATGCTGAAAGTACAGCGTGGGAAAATGCACCGCTGCAGAAACTCCATGTTGATTTTCAAAGTGTCAGGGCAGGAACTAAGCCATTTATCCTTTTCCATTGAAAGGCGTTTATGAACAGATGCAACATTTTCTTCATGTTTATGGAGTTCACTAGTCAGGCGATCTAGAGATTCTTGAATTCTTTCTTTGTCTTTCTTCCTTTTAGAAATTGCAGAACTTGAATTATCAGAAAGCTCTTCCAAAGCTTTAAGAGCAGCATTTTGTTTGGAAATTTCAGACTCATAGCGACTTCGAGGAACATGAAGATCATAAAGCGTGAGCCCCCAAAAAGTTGCATAAAGATCAGGTGAGAGGCTATTCCAAGCTCTTGATGGCAGCATGGTTTTCACAGTCTCAAGAAGTTCCGACCACCTACAACATGATCAACATGTTATTACCACAAGAGATATAGTTTAGAAACTCAGCACCCACGATTACTGCATACATATCAAAATAACAGTGAGCATGTCCCAGAAAAATTTATGGAAAAATATTCTAACATTACAAGTAAATGATAAAACGGTTTTATTTACATTATGGGTTCCTGAGAAGCTCCCAGCTCCAAGGACAATTTGTCGGAATTTTCCACAGTTTCCGATTTCACATTAGCAGTTAATGCATTTTCAGATTCATTGTTGTTCAAAGGCCAGCAAATATCAGGTCTATCATTGCACTTGAAGAGCCTCATTACAGGACGATATATTAAGAAAGCCACCTACAATGTTAAGATAATAAAACAACATTAGTTTTCCCTGAGCAAAGTATGTTCTGCAAGCATTGAGTCTCAATTGAGTGCATACAAGTGATGCCACTAAAAGTTAGAAGTAATGTTAATGCATCTTAAAATTGGACCCTTAATTAAGATGTTAAACATAAATGTTATGTTATGATATGCAATTAAAGAATATTGCTGGTCCAACTTTTCATTATTAATATACTAGGTAACTTTAACATTTTCTTTTTTGAGAGCACTAGCCAATTTTAATTCATTAACACTGACCACCATCTTTAACTTTTATCTTCTAATATGCCCTTCGTTTCACAATAGCAACAAGTTTCAAGAGCAGATAAGATTACCGTTAATCACACCAAAAATATTTTTATAACTGGTTAGACAAATTACGTATTCCAACATTTTTATGCATCTCATTTTGAACCAGAATATACATAACATTTCCATTAAAGACAAATCATTGAATAAGTAAAATCATATACATCGTATAATTCATCAAAGCAAACTCAACAATTTTAACTGTTAGTTTATGAGCATGTTGAATTTTATGCTTAAAAAATTGATATGTTTGAATCCACTGGCTTAGTACCCAAGCCCCACTCCTGCTTAGTAGTAATCATACAACCAAAAAATTCAAACACGAAACAAGGTCAAAACTTTCAACAGTCGGCAAAGGAATTTTTTAAATAAAGCAGAAATAAAGAAACCTACGAAAAAATGTAGTTAAAAAAAGCACGGATGGGAGAGGGAGAGAGAGAGAGAGACCTCTGGATCAAGGTGGTATAGGTGGACAAGATCATTAAGAGAGGGAACTAATAGAGCATAAGTATTGACCGGTGCCACAGCACCAGAAAGGAATTCAACATATTGAAGAAGAGTTCCATGACACCTGTCAAACTGCTCACTGACCATTTTGATGTAAGGTGCATCTGCATTTATTACAACCCTGTATAAAAAACTATAATCAGAAGATCAACAAAGAGAAAATACTAACAAGGGTTTACCCAGCAGAGCAGAACAATAATGTACTCAATCATAACAAACTATGCAAAAAAGCAACAGAAGCTAGAATCAGGAGCTTCAAAAATTCTCCACATAAAATAATAACCTAAAATACATACTAATCGTTTCAGAACCCAGAAAACAACAATTAAGTAATATATATCTTAAAAACAATAAAAACATAGGACATAGCGTGAATCGCAATGTTTGAAACAATACAAATTAACAGCTCTCTCTCTGGAAAATCATGTAAATAAGAGTCAAAATATTTAAAGGAACCCAGAAATTAAAGGTCATTAAGGTTGAAGTCCCCCATAAACTAACATCCAAAATCATAAAGTCTATAATCAGTTCAACTGTCCAAGGATCCTATAGCATAAATATCTAGAGAAGAAGTCTTTTGCTATCATAGAAAATTACATCACAGATCAAGTTTGTACTCACACAGAACGGTGTTGCGCAATAAGTAACAGAAGGGGGATTGCCAGCTTTGGTTCATCCTTCGGAAGTAGTGAATCCCTTAGCCTGTTCGTAGACTTGATCAACGCCTGAACAAAAAGATTTCAGAAACTTTAAGACACTTGGCTTTGCGCAATTGCAGTGAGTAAACTATGCAATCACCATTAGGTCCATTACAGACCAACAACACAAGGACAAGAAGAAAAAGAGGTAATAAAAACACATACGTAGCAAGAGAGAGAGAGAGAGACCCCGAGGGCACTACATTTTCTTAAAAGATATACAGAAGTTCACCAAACATTGCAAGTTCATCACTATGATTTTTTGTTTTTCCCAAAAGATTCATCACTATGATATTGCAAAACCTTCCATACTATGTTAGCAAGCTATCAAAAACAAATTGAAAGAGTTATGTCTGAAAGATTGTATGTGTATAGAGCACATCAGTAAAAGGCCAACTTTTACTGAACCAAGTTCAACTGAACTAATTTCACGCTCTTCCTCTCAAAACTGGCTTTGTGTTAGGTCAATAAAGTAAAATATTTATTGCTGTCTCCACACAATAACTTTTGCTGTTATTATGTCACAATATTGTAACAGCAAGTGCATTTAAATACAAAATGGCTAACTTCTAAAGTGAAATGTAGGTTGGCAAATATCATAACTTTGGGCTCATCTCCCTCTGCTTGGCTAAATCAGTAAGAAACCATACTAGTGGAGATGAACAGTCAATTTGCAATACTGAATGTTAGGTCATTTTCACAACTTAATACACCAACTAGCTAATAGAATCAATTCATTGCAATCCAACTCAGGAATAACGATAAATACACAAAATATTCACAACTTGACCAACACAATGAAGAAAATCGAAGGGAGGAATGTACCTAATTTCCAAGTGCTTAATGCCAAACATAGGATAAAGTAATAAATCTGATACAGTTCCCATCCCTCCATATTTTATTTCATATCAACAGATTTTCAACTTTAGACTTTATAGATCTAATATTGTTAGCTATGGTTCCCATTTATCACATGTATAACTATGAATCGTATGTTAATGCACTCCAACACTTGTTTTTGCACTCAACAAGTCACAGAAAACAAGGACCTTGTTATTCCGTGCAACTCCAAAAGAGGTTGCCTGGTAACGGAGAGTCTCACTCCCAGCCATGGCATCCAACTGTTCCTCCGTTAGATTCTCTGTATATTGGACATTTGCCATTTGTTGAATAAGCTCCTGATCGATCAGGAAGGCCAGGTATTAGATAAAAGTACTAGACTTCAACTAGAAGTAATGAACTGCAACAGCTATAGTACTTAAATAAGACCTGAAGTAGAACAAGCTCAATTCCTTGGCCCTTCTTCAACTGGTTCACAAGATATTGGAAAAGGCCCCTCAATTCCATAGACGGGTACTTCTTGCATCTATACGCAACCAAAACTATACCTGTTAAATCCTTAATATACAAATGCTGTAGGCCATCCACTTAAACGTAACATAGATACAACAAACAAATAACTAGCACCAAGCCAAAGTTAACATAACAAGGAAGCACCAACATCTATAGCATGAGAACAGAAAGCAGCACGTCACACAATGCATCAGCAATAACATTCTATATTTCCATCATTCTCTTTTATCTTTCCTTTTTTTTTAAGGCCTCCAACTTTACCTATTCATTGTCAAGTCAAAGCAAGCTAAAACTCTAGATATTCCAATTCCCCAGCAAAGCCATGCATATGAAGACGATCTATAAGATGGAAGAAAACCTGCTACTTATATATCCCAAGACACCACTATGATTAATCTCACAGCACAAAGCAATAAACAATTTGAGGAAAGTAAGAAAAGAAATAGTTGAGAACACTGGATGGAAATTTTTAGCAAAACAAGTAGCACAGATCACTCAGAAATAGTAAGATGCACATGGTTATAAATCTAGACGAAGTACAGTACCATACAGGAAGATTGCTTAGCTACAAATTAGAGATAGTATAACAGCCCTGTTCAGCAACATTTTGACACAGACACGTACACATAAAAGCATTAAAAAAAGGTAACAAAGGCAGAAGCTTAATCCTAACATTCATTTCTTTCTTTATAGCATCAAATATTTCTCATTCCATAGTGATGTTAGTCTCAGCTTTCAATAAGCTCGAACACTATCCCTTCCATATTAATAGACACTAACATGCTAGAATAAACCATCTGAATCTTAGTCATATAACACCTTATTACTACAGAAGACATGAACAGTCAATCAGTACCTGTGAGTACATTGAAATTATGTCATTATTTTAATCTCTCTTTCCTTCACTGCTTCATCAACATAAACTTTTTAAGTGACCACCACAGTTCACCACCAAATGGCATCAGTTGGAAGACAATTAAAATAGCCCATAAAACTGCTGTTGATTATGCAGATAAACAAGTGCTATTGACATTGGTAATAAATGTAAACAATTGCTATTGACATTGGTAATAAATGTTAGAAGGTAAAGAGCAATCCTAATAGTTTTCACAATTGGTAATAAATGTTAGAAGGTAAAGAGCAATCCTAATAGTTTTCACAACAATGGTACTGACATTACCTTTTAGGTAAACTAAAGACCATTCGTAAGCAAAATTGTTGATGCAACAACAAAGGGCAAAGATTCTTCCATGCAGCAAGTCAGAGATTAGGCCATAAACATTCTACAAAAAGTATGGCTTAAACTGGCAATTTCAAATCATTCATTTTTATGAATCCAATGCAAGTCTCCTACAATCCTAACTTGTTTAATAGTTTGAAGGCCTCTAGCCCAGCTGTACATTGGCACATTAATCATTTCATACGTGGGTAAAAAGATGCAAAGATGAAAAGTTTAAAAAAAATCAACGAACTCTAATTGGAAACTACCCTTACTATTGAAACCCAAGAATGTTTCAAGATTTGACCAAAATTAGGAGTACTGCCGCCACAGAATTAGCATTCTACCTCAAAAAGTTGCAAGCTAGAACCAGTATGTTATTGCAATACTATGGCATCCCCTGACCATGAGAAACCTGGATGTCTTGACAAGCCAAAACGAAGAGAATACAATGGCAATCAAACTGAAGTGTTCAGTTGCTTTCCTCATATCCAGTGACACAGCTCACAGAACAACATCAACCTTCCACATGGTCTGATAATACCATGTAGTTGACGCTGTATCTGACCAAGAAAATATACTCTCAGCAGCATTCCAGCAACATATGGATGCAACAGACTAAACCAAAGAAATATGAAGAGGAAAGGGTGATAACAAGCATCTGTAACCCAAGGTCACTGCTCTTTGGCACCCCATCTAGGCAAGAAATATGAAGAGGAAAGGGTGATAACAAGCATCTGTAACCCAATGTCATTGCACTTTAGCATCCCATCTAGGCCTACATCTTCAAGAAGCCAAACAATGAAGAACCTCAACAATTAATATGTCAGGTGTCCGCTTGAGAAAAATTATCAAATCACACTCTCAATCTCAGAATGTCATTCAAGTTACACAATAACTTTTGTCATGTGACCACAACAATTTCCTTTCAACTTTCAGGTTGACACCGATCTTCCACTTTCCATGAGGAAACAGATATCAAGCATCCCCGTAAATCCCACCTTCATCAAAATATCTCACATTTATTGAAAACATTTTATCCAATTAGGTCCTCCATAAAAACCTCAACTCTAGCTCCACGAAAATGGAACTTAGAACCGAAAAGATCAAGGAACAATATGAACTTTGAACAATGAAACCTCATCAACAAACAACCACAGCACAAAGGTCAAATGTTAACTTTAAGAACCTAATGTTGACTCTTATGAGATCATCCGTTTGCCCCTCTCATGATCCTGAATCTCATCCCATGAAGTTTCTCTTTCATGACTCTGGATTCATACCAACTTCATGGAACATCCATTCTCACCTTTACCCATAAGCATATCAAAATCGAAAAGGGATAAACGGACACCACTGAAAAGTTCATACAATGCATTCCGATCACCCTTTCCCCTTAGCTGTGATCACATTCTGGTGCTGTTTCATACAAACCCACCCATAACAACAACAAAGCTCAAGATATCTCTATTCATCCTCAAGCAAGATTCTGTATTCATCCCAAGTCAAGCTAATGGAACTGATCTGGATTAACAATTTGGCTAGTCAGTAAATTATGCAATGCCCACAAAACCCTCAGCCACAGCCATGCTTTTGCTGAGTATGATCTGCAACCCGGAAACTCAAGTAAAGCATCCCAAGATATGGCTATAACACTCAATAGAATGGAAGTAATTCACAGTGGACTCTCAAAAGTTTCATAGCAATGCATACAAGCAGCATTTCAAAACAAGCTCATTATGTTGGAAGGCATTGGAATAAGCAAGTAGAAAGAGCAATAATGCATATATTTTGCTCGAAATTGTTTGCATCACACACAACAAATATTGCTAACAGAAACCAAAACTACAAAGCTTCTAAGGACTGAAACTTCACTCATGCAAGAACAGGACCATATAGAAGCATCGAAATATTTGCAATAAAAAATTACACATACAGGTGCCCCCAGAATGAAGCCAAGGATTGAAGCCAGTCAGATAAATTAAGGCCATCATCTTTCAACTTATCACGACCACCTTGTGCCAATCGCTCAATCACAACATATTCCAAAATGTCGTATTCAAGCTACACCAGAAAATGATAACAATAATCAGGCTGGAAAACAACTCCCGATGAAATAGGACTACTCTCTAATAAAACCTTATTACTTACAGGACACGGACAACAAAATTACTACTATCAAATATTAGGTTTCCTCATCTACCAGGAGTCCATTTGGATACTTTAACTGCATAGCTAAGCTAGTAAAGCAACACAGATACAGATTAACTATTTCTTAAGCACAGCAGGTTTATCCCAAATGACAATAACTTCTCATATGATCAAGCATGTCTGTTTATCATTACTGTATCTCTGATAGTCAAACCTCCTTAAAATATAAAAACTCCGCTACAGACATAAAGATGAAAAGAATAAGTGTACTGAAATACCCAACAAACTGAAAATACAGCAAAAGGAAGCTAAACCACAGGAGATGGTTTCAGAAGCATTCTCACTCAAGTCATTTTGTTTCCTGCTTTGATCAGTTAGTTAAAGGGCCAATTTTAACTAAATAACATGATCAAAAATTGGATATTGTTTTAAAATTAACTTTTAAATTGAAATACAAAAAGGGGGAAAGTTTGCTCTTGGGAGTAACAAAGGAGAAACTCCAAAGACAAATGCATAAATTTTTTTAATACAAAAGGTGGGAGAATACAATGCCAAATATTCTTGAAGGAAATAAATAGAAACAACAAAGAGCAAGTTAAAAATATTTAACTATAAAATGAGTGAACAATTGTGCAAGAGTGGACAACAAAATCCTTTAGAATTAGGAAAAGATAAACAAACCTGTGTCAAATACTTGAAAGCATCCACCACAGGAGTGATCATATCTCTATATGCCTCGATCTGCACCCGGATTCAAAGATATTATGTTCAAGTACTTAAAGCTTCTTTACGCGACGTTCCTTATTAAATACAGCACCTGATGAACAATTGTTCGAAGTACAGTCATTGGATTGGCATGAGCTAGTTTTGCAACCATGCGCCCCAGCTGCTTCAAATTTTCCTTTGCAAGCCTTTTCAAAATTCTTCTAGTGTCCAGCTGCAGAATTGCAAAGGAAATAAATAAGAAAGACAAGAAACTACAAACTGATACAAAGACAAACAGAAAAAGGAAAAGAAGGAAAGAGATATGATACCTTTGCAGTTTGCCTTGCAGCCAAAATCATCGGGTTCCACTCATCATCTTTTTCCCATTCACCATATAGACGATACCGAACCTAGACAGATGGTATTTATTTAGCAACGTTATCTATCAACCCAAATACATTATAAATTGGAAGGGCAAAAGGCTGCATTGTAAAGCCAACCTCATAAGGAAGAAGATTCATTACTTCCCAGATTTCCTGTCCAACTGCCGGGTTTGCAGGTACCAACTGTAAAGAAGGAAGTAAGCATGTAGCTAAGGCTTCCTCTACCCTTGCTCTAACTTCCCTTAAGTGTAGACGAGGAATCCGATCTCCAGATGAAACAGTTCCACCATCTCCAACGCCATCACTACTACCTACAAGCTCAAGTGCAGACATGTAATAACCTCTCAGAACCCTACATACCTGTCCATGAAGAAACCAGACATAAAAACTAGGAAATTAATAGGAGAAAAAATGAATAGAAAATAAATGCAACAAAATGATTGAACTTAAAATCAGAAATATGCATGATGAACCTTCTGCAGCAATAATGTATCACGATAAAGATATGGTCCCACTGTTGAAAGCATCTGGAAAAGCTCCTTGGGAAGATCAATCACCGATTTACCGGAAAAACTTGTATTAATGGCATCACTATCAGTTGTCGAAGCAGAGGCAAAACTTTGGAGATGTGTCTGCCGAATTGTATTATATGCTGATGCTATTGACTTCTCAATAAGCCTGAAGATACATACAATGTTTTACTGGAAAATTTAAGCATATAGATCTTCTAGCCTTTAGCTGACAATTGGAAGGATGAATATGCAACCAATGCCTTTCAATGTTAACTAGTTATCAACTTGGAAAGACTGGGAACATGCTCATTCATAAATCTATGTGTTCACATGACAAGAACACATCAAAATATCGGAATAGTACCATACCTGAACAACCCATTACATATTTGAAGGTGAGCCACTGGATTAAGTGGAGAAAGGCGGTCAAACAATATGTGGGCATGATACCTTCAAGAAAAAGAAAAGAATGGTTTTTTAAGGCATTACAGATGAAAATTGATTTTCTATTTTAAGTCCTTGTAATTAACTTTAAACCACTTTTGAATATGAAAGAAAAGCATAGTAGACTACTCATATGGTTAAATGAAGGAAAAGTTACAATACAAGAAGACAATGCACTTGACACAAATCAAAAATCTTTATTTATAACGACCAATCTCAAAAAGAGAAACCTGAAATTTAATGTTTAAAATCTTAGTAAAGTGCCAACTCAAGAACTCAAAAGAAGAAGGTATAGAAACACAAAAGAATAAGGTATAGAGTTTTATAAGACGATGACTAAGTTAAACAAAAATCTTAATAGCTAATGCCCAATCAGATGAATATCAGTTTTTTCAACCTAATATAGAAGTAGATATGTAGTAGAAACCAAATCTAAATAAATCTCAATGAGATTTGAAGTCAAGTTTGAATGAGGAAACTTATAATAACTAAAGCATATATCTTGAACTAAATGCCAATCAGAATCAAGTACGTTATCCAGTCACATTACTCTAATTCAAAAGCACAAAACTTGATCACAAGAGAGTAACTATATAATCAAAGACAGATTGGAAGATAATGATGTGACCACAAAAATATGAGCAAGATGCCAACATAAGAATGGATTACAAGTAAAGCTTAATTAACATATTTACATATCCTTGATCTGAGCTTGAACCTACCAATCATCCACCGAAAGAAAACCAGTAAGCAAGCCCAGAGGTTGGCTACTTTCAAGCTCTACAGAACGTTCTGTGATTGCATCAGTTTCCATGTCTAAAGCAGAAAAAAGATCTATTGTCACATCACCCTGTTTCTCATCATCCATGAGGTCCTTCCCAGTAGCTGCGAGATTTATTTTGCCAATTTTGTTTGCCTGCAGAAGTCTGAATTTACTAAAGCAGAAATGAATGAGGTGTAGAAAGAAATGTAACTTCTATTATTTTTAGTATCGCATCTACATTTGGCTACTATTGATGGAAGTAGTAGTACCAGAATTTATGCAAGTAACAGGAGTCACTCCTACATGTTCTATGGGGCAACAATTTAATTGTTTATGATCCACAATAAATAAATCTATTTAGGTCTCCAGGAAAACAAAAAAAAAGGTACACTGATCTCAAAGCATGAAACATATCCTACCAAACAGTTAGATTTGAAGTCATATGGGAACAACAATGATAACAATAGCTTCCCATCAATATACCTCATCCAGTCGCTTGGAGGAAAAATTATTATAGTGTTCAAAAGCCTCATCATCACCTGGAAGTAAATGTGCATATCTGCAAGACATAGGATAGTAATGAATAAAAACTCAATGTCAACAAACAAAGAAAACAAACCTGCTAACAGATCAGCAAGAAAGCCAATAAAAAAGGTAAAAACAGTATGAACATACACCAAAATCGAGCTACAACCCCAGATATGTTCATAAGCCATGGGCTAGCATCCAACAGAACTGGGATCAGCCTTGTAGTACATGTAGGTACTGATGCCTTAACATAATGAAATTTCAAGGCAAAAATCACAGGTCTCATATGTAAATGTCTTAATTTATTCCATTTCCAGATTATCCTAATTAATATGCTCAAACCAATGGCAGAGAGCTTATTCCAATAACTGCTAGAATTAAAATTGAGCAGATCAATTCAGTAGTTTTAGAAAAGATCTGTTTCCAGTTATACAGAAAAGTTGGCTAACCTTAAAAAGGCAAACCAACCATCTATGACCAGTAATTGTAATATGACACCAACTCTGAAAGTGTGACAACCATGACAAGGTCCAAAGGAAACAATGGCTCTTAACATGATTGCAGTTCCAATAAGTACCATGACAAGGTCCAAAGGAAACAATGGCTCTTAACATGATCGCAGTTCCAATTTGTAAATTAATAAACGTAACCATAAAAATGATTTTATTCATATCCACGCAATTCTGCAGAAAAAAAATTGCTTTCTTTCAGAAGCTGGTAGTAGATTAATACGCCCATCTATCAAAAGCTGACTTCCACTTCCACACCACAAATAAGTCAAGTCAAAGAATTCCTAATACAGACTCTCTATGTGAGCCGCTAAGGATTTTGGCACCTCAGAGTGAATGATCAGGTATTTTGGCTATTTGAGAACACATTCAGTTTTGAATTCCTCCAACAGCTATTTCTCAAACACAGCCTACTCAGTCAGTGCGGGGTGTAGTACAAAATGAAAAAAAAATCTGCAACCTCCTCATTGTGATTGTAATGCACTTGAAAAATTCAAATCGTAACCCTTGTCAAGGATTCCTCTTCGAATCCCTAGAAAAGATGAGCTAAGGATCTCTTCCTTTCCTAGAAATACTCCAACCTCCAAACAAAATAATAGCCACAGTTGTCCAGAAATAACAGAAGAAACCAATTACCTACTCTCCATAAACCAGTTCAGTATATGATGCACTGAACTGACATCATGCTTCCCAACTCCCAACACACACTAACCAGAAGTAGTTATGATGCAGATTCTATGTAGCTTAATTATAATGACATGCATATTTCATCCACTTAGTCAAAGTATTGTTATTATGAAGCTACTGGAAAACAGCTTACAGCATGCAGTTAGATTCCAAAAATCAAGACTTTACGAAACCCAAAACTGTATAGCAATAAAAACTGGAACAGCCAAATCAAAAGAGTAAACGATTGAGCAAATTACTCACATGTTATCAAGATCAATGAACTCTTCCCTCACTAGTGAAGCTGTAAGCTTGTACAGCCCAAATGGTATAGGAACAGTTACTTCCAATCTCTGATAATATTGGAATTTAAAGCCAAGAATTTGTGAAGCATGAGACTGCACCAAAAATCAAATGATGAGCATGTGAGGAGTTCCATACATTCCTCTATATCCAAACAATATCCAGTCTCAGCAATAACATCACATACCCTAGGAAAGATGGGAATCAATTCAAGAAAGACCTGGCTGTCTGGTTGAAGTTCAAAACATTCTAAAACCTGACAGTTGAAGGAATAATTAAATTAAAAGATTAGACTGCAGACAACAAATTGTTTGGAAATATAAGAAAATGCAACATTAATGAGCAGCTTACGATGTCAAAAACTCGGTTAGGGTCCAGATCGAAATGACCAATTAATGACTGCATAAAATATACTTGTCAGGAAGAAAAGTGACTGGAATAAGACCATAGATGAGAGGGCTGAAAAATATGTTAAGGGACAACCTTAATGATGCCTATCATGGCTGCTGATGCATTTTCAGTTGCATCTTCAGAGCCTCGACAAAGAAGAGTAACCTGTTGATCCAACTCAACAGTAAATGTCAACATGATATCCCATTGTATTTTCCAACAAAAAATAATAATACAATGCCCCTCAGGAAGTGATGAAGGAAGGATAAGAAATATTCAGCAAGAACCCGTCAAAAAAT
>JAOSBP010000003.1:13723820-13737074 GCA_027563825.1 Erythroxylum mucronatum
GAAGGTCCCGGTAACAAAAATTTTTGTTTTCCGCACCTGGTACATGTGATGTACCTCCCGGGATTTTCCTACAAGGAGAAGGTGAAGGCTATCAAAGAATGGTCGATGCCTAAGAGTGCTAGTGAGGTGAGAAGTTTTCATGGACTAGCTAGTTTCTATAGGAGGTTTTTGAAAGATTTCTCTACCATTGCCGCTCCTTTGACTGAAATAGTCATGAAGGAGAAAGTGTTTACATGGGGTGAGGAAGAAGAGCATGTGTTTAATTTGTTGAAAGCAAAATTGTGTTTTACTCCTATTCTGTGTTTTCCTGACTTGGAGAAAGCTTTTAAGGTTGAATGTGATGCTTCTAGTATTGGTATAAGTGTTGTGCTTTTGTAGTAAAACAAACTATTAGCTTATTTTGGTGAAAAATTGAATGGTGCACAACTCAATTATCTTAACTATGACAAGGAGCTTTATGTTGTGATGAGAGCATTGGAGGTGAGGCAACATTACTTGCAAACAAGAGAGTTTGTCACTCGGATGGATCATGAGTCCCTAAAGCACTTGAACGGACAAGGCAAACTAAGTAAGAGACATACCACTTGGGTGGATTTTCTAGAGACATTTCCATATGGGCTACATTACAAGCAAGGGAAGGAAAAAGTGGTAGCTGATGCTTTATCTAGGAGGTATTCCTTAATTTATACTATTAGTTCTAAATTATTAGGATTTGAGCAGCTTAAGGACATGTATACTTCTGATGATGATTTTTCTATGGTGCATGTTGCTTGTGAGCAAGTTGCATTCCAGAAAATTTATAGGCATGATGGATATTTGTATCGTGGTAATCAGTTGTGTGTGCCTAATTGTTCTTTGCGTGCTTTATTTGTGCATGAGGTCCATAGTGGTGATTTGATGGGTCATTTTGGGGTTACTAAACTTTGGATATTTTGCACGAACATTTCTATTGGCTTGGTATACGCAAGGATATTGGGTGTGTATGTGCCAAATGCATTGTATGTAGACAGGCAAAATCTATTGTCAAACCTCATGGATTGTATACCCCTTTACTTGTGCTTACTGAACCTTGGGTTGATATTTATATGGATTTTGTTTTAGGATTGCATAGAACAAAGAAGGGGTATAATAGCATCTTTGTTGTTGTTGATCGATTTAGTCAGATGGAGCATTTCATTACATGCTATAAGACTGATGATGCTGTGCGTATTGCTGATTTATTCTTTAGGGATGTTGTTAGATTGCATGGTATTCCTAGGTCTATTGCTTCGAATATAGATGTTAAATTTTTGTGCCATTTTTGGCGTGTTCTATGGCAAAAGTTGGGTACTAAATTGCTTTATTATACTACTTGTCATCCATAGACAGATGGGCAGACTAAGGTTGTTAATAGAACCTTAGGTACCTTGTTGCATGCTGTAGTTGGTAAAAATTTGAAAACTTGGGGTGATTTTTTGCCATTTATTGAGTTTGCATATAATAGATGTGTGCATTCCACCATAGGGTTTTCACCTTTTGAGCTTGTCTATAGTTTTAATCCTTTGACTGTTTTAGATTTGATGCCTTTATCCTTACATGTGTTGTCTAGTACAGATGGCAAGGGGAAAGCTGAGATGGTTAGGGAGTTGCATGAGAAGGCAAGACAGCATATTGAGCATAGAAATAGGGTGTATGCGATGCAAGCTAACAAGGAGTGAAAGTTAGTGACTTTTGAACCTGGTGATTGGGTACATTTGAGGAAGGAACGGTTTCCTGCCCAAAGGAATTCCAAGTTAGATCCTAGGGGCGATGGTCCATTTCAGGTGTTGGAAAGGATCAATGACAATGCCTACAAGATTGATTTGCCAGGTAAGTACAATGTCTCTACTACCTTTAATGTTGCTGACCATTCTTCTTTAGATATGGATTCAGATTCGAGGACAAATCTTCTTGAGGAGGGAGGGACTGATGTGAGCAGGAGTAAGGATCACTATGGAGATGGCATGCGTGACGGGGGCGAGCTTCTCATTCCAGTTGAACCTATGTTCAGAGCTAAGATCGAGAGACTCAAGGAGGCTCGCTATTCACATGTGGACCAATTTTTGGAGAGGATGGAGTGCACCAAGCCTATTGGAGGAGAGCTATCTGAATCGTAGCCAAATTGATTCATTTATCTCAAATCCTTGGATTGGACTCACTTGGGACTTAAGGACCATTGTATTGGGCTGCGCATCATCACTTAAGCCCAAGAGGAGAGGGGCAACTATGATCAGACTTAGGAGCGCGTTGGACCAGGCCTAGGTGTGTTTTTTATTACTATATTTTTGGACTTGTTTTAAGTTATATATATTTTGGGCTTCGATGTATTATTTAGCTCAAGTCTTTTATTATTTGACCTAGGTATAAATATTTTCTTTAGGGTTAGGGGAAGACAACTTTGAGATCAAATTATTCTTGTGTTGCCGCAGGCCATAAAGTGGGGATTTTAACCTCTTGTTCTTCTTACATCAAGAATGAACAATTCACTTATCAATTTCATCAAAATTGTGGCTTGTTTGTTGGTTCAATTTCTTGGAATTAATTCCCATCATCTAGGTTGCTTGGAACGGGTTTCCTTGAGGTCTAGTAGGAGCGAATTCCATGCGTATCTCTTTCTTTTCAATTGCGTTACTTCTGTCCTATTGAAGAACATCATAGCCGAACCAAAAGAATCAAGAAATCTTCGTCATTCTACAAAGTCAACGCATCTTCATTCATCCAAAGAGTCATGAACAGAGCATCATCAATCCACGCATCTCTTTCGCTCACGTTACTATTCCCCCTACTTTCTTTGGTTGATAGATATCCTTCCAGCTCACTTTAGCTACTCCTTTCTCTTTCTTCCTTTTACCCTAAAGGAGCTACTTCATCAATCTTTCCATAGTTTTAACCAATCCTTTGGATAAGAAGATGCAAAGCTTGAATAGGTTTGCATTGATACAACGACAACCTTCAGTAATTGAAATCTATAAGAAAGGGCTCTATTTGCTTCTGAAAAACATTTCCATCCTTTCCCAAAGGGTTATACCTGAACTATTTTTTAGACTTCGTTAAAACGAACATACAAAGGACTCGACCATTGATATATGAAGCACAAATCAAGAATTGAAACGGCATAAGTATGGTTCATGGTTCAACATAAGTTTCAATAGTTGTAGCTGCCATAGGTAAACCATGAAACAGACGATGAAGATGAAACAATTTGCATGTTTTAATTTTCTTTCTAGTTAATTCTAGACTATGTATTTATTTTTAGTTAATTACAGATAGAAGTTTTCTTGTATTATTAATAAGAAACTGTAGGAAATTACTGAAATGCCCTTTGATATATTTTTTCATTTATATTTACCCAAATTTCTAAAGAAAAGTACCTAATGAACTTACATGGCCAAAATTAAAAAGAATGAAATCATAAAAACTCTAAGGAAATTATATATTATTAAACAAAATTATATAGTTTTGAAAAAGTAATTTAACTTCATCACTCATAAATATCTAAAATTAGACTTTAAGTATGATTAATTAAAATATAAACTGAGTAAAATTCAAAATGGTAAGAAACAAAACTAAAATAACACAAATTAAAAATAATAAAAGTAACTACACAAGTTAAAATTAAATGCTAAACATGAGTATATTTAAACTGAAATTAATGGGACGATGTTACAAAAACTAGAATATAATTATAAGAATATAAAAAAAAAGTTAGAGAAAAATTTAACGTCAATAACGATATTGAAATTTTTATTGATTTGGGTGCCAGAATATCCCTACTGAAATAACTCTATTTTGCAAAGTCGTTACTAATTAAGTCGTTTCCAATCAAGGGAAGTCTAATTTGATGAACTTGAGTGAGAGTCTCGAAGGATTGACATTAAGCACGTTCTACAACTATATATGATACAATTATAGGTTCCAAAATGCAACTATTATAATAAGAACAAATCGTCTGCCACGTCTCAGATTTTCTTACTTGCCTGTTGAGGCTTAACAGTACATGGTTGAGACTTGAATCCAAAACAGACTTGCAATATTCAGCTTGTTAATTTTCAAACTTATCCAATTGCTGTAGCATTTGAACGATTGTGATTTTCTGGCTTGGCAGGCTACGACGAGGAGGAATTCTTGTTAAATTTGAGACCGTCAGATCTCCTTGAGTAAGATTATGGTGCCTTTTGCGCACTGCTCGTGCTGGAGGCTCCGCAACCGAAACAACTCCTTCAGATGGTATCTCGTGTGTATTCCTCAAGCTTTCTGTATACTTCTCTTCCTGCAAAAGTAGCTAGCTTTATGAGAGCATGGAATTACTTGACACACCTTAACAGGTTATATATTACTCTTATTGAATGCGAGGCTTAGTGCATATTTTTGAATTATTAGATGTCTTTTGCAGGACCTAGCTTTAAACATGACTGCACTTTCTTATCCTGTATTTACCAAAGTTGGATCGTACGTGGTGTCATGAAGCACTCTTATTAGTCCAATAATATGAGTTTGTTGATACAAGATTAGATGATCTAATCTCGCGATGATTATTCCAGCCTTCCAGGATTAAAACAACAAGATTTCCTGGTGGGATGCAAGTTAAATGGAATAGCAGGAATCCAAGGAACTAACAACAATGAACACGCTTGATAGTAAAATATCAATCCAAGCCATCAAGAGAGATGTAGCACTCGAAGTTTTCAGCCAGTGGAAATGAAAAAAATATACATAATACATATATATACACACATAAGATTTCGTGTTATTCATCCATTGTATTTATCTGTTGCATTTATCAGTTGTTATGGCTTTGAACGATCTTGTCAAAATGTCGTGATTAATTATGACCTTCTATTAAATGACCTTATTAGCTTTTGGGACTGTGTGACATGCTATCAATTTTCATCCGACAACTATGAAAATGAAACAGATCGACAAACAATTTTGATATGTGAGAAGTCAAATAGATCACGAAACAGCTAGCTATTGTCAAAACTAGCAATAGTGACATATATGCTTCAGAAAGTATATATGTAGGATTTACTTAGCATAGGATTCTACATTACAGAGGCTCCTTTTTAAATAGATAGTGAACTGTTTTATCCCTTTCTGCTCATATCTGTTTCATGGAGTTGCAATAGAAAAGCAAATCTTCTTAACCTGTCTACAATCTAATTTTCATTGATTAAAAATCTGTTCTGGAAGGAAGTTAAAAAATCACAGAAGAAGTCTTCATGCCCTTGACAAGATGCCGACTGACATTTTCCACACTCTTCGTACAAAGTTGTGGATGAACAAATGGGCATGTATCGTTTGGTATCTAAATCATGAAATGCAAAGTATGTAGTAAAGAAATCCTTCATCAAACTCCTTAGTACATCAGATTTCACCAAACGAATTCAGTTATCTTTACAAGGAAGTGGCTAAAAACATCCTTAGACTATTTACAGTTTTCTGATCCTCATACAAAGACGACGGCGAAATACCATCTAAGGCGTAGCTTGAACAGTAAGGATACAAGAATGTCTCCCCATTTATGAGAAGTCCACACTGTTGTCAGAAAATGAAAAAAGTAAAGAATAGACAGGCTTTTGTTTCATAAAAGTTGATTACAAAATTTTTACTTCAGAGGAGGTCTGAAACCAGAAGAATTTTTCACTACACATACAGGATTTTGTGATATAATGAGAAACTAAAGAAAGGAATTACTCATGAAGATAAGTCCAAGTAGCGGTTATAGAGGTGTTTCTTACGTTGATAACAGAAGAAGCAGGAGGAATTGGACATTTGACAGGGCGATCTTCATCTTGTGGTTCCACTGGATGTTCAACTGGCTCGAACTCAATATTCAACTCCACTCCATGACGGTATACTTCCATATTACAACCTTTTTGTCTGTTCTCTCTTGTCTGAGCATCTATTAATGGTTCATCCTCTTCACTTTCTTTCTTATCCTGAAAGCATATTTAAGACAAAAATATGTTTCAACATTGTCATTGATTAGCTACTGATTCAGATACAGAAGCAGTGAACTACCCTTAAACAAAAGAAAAAGATAAAGTGTGGCACTTACAGAACTATGATCCCCACATGACAAACTCATAGACAGACAAACACTCATAAGCTTAAGCCAGAAAGCAGAAAATCTGATTTGGCTTGTTTTCTGTTTGCATGTGTGTCTTTTGTCTATGTGAGAAGAGAGGATGAAACTTGATAAACTAAAAAGGAAAGGTAAAAGGAAAAGAAAAACATGAAAAGGAGGAGAGACGAAGAGAGGTGGGATCGTTTGCACAGTGAAAGATGGAAAAAGATTCCCACCATATACTTTCCTCTAGATTTTGTTTGCATACCGATCTCTACTTTCCCTTTCTTTACTAGTCTCTATCTCTGTTCCCCGTGAAGCAGAGACAAAGACCTCTTTTTCACTTTATTGCTTTTAAGAATAGTAGCAGTTTGTTTGAAAATTCTTACAATTTCCTCCACTTTTCTGCTTTTCTTGGTTTTGCAGAAGATGGAATTATGAAAATTATAATAGACCTGCATGAGCTGTTTCTTGAGCCAGACACTATCCTCCCGCGATTTTGAGAGAGAATCTATAGAAGCACATTGTCACGCGAGGGGAAAGCAGGTCCTGACGACCCGTCTTTCGGCTCCTTATGCAGCTTATTCCTACTATTTAAGTGAACAATTATTAAAATTTTGGACCTTCACCACTATTAAGACTAGCATTATTTAAAATATTCTTATAGATTGATAAATAGTTTAAAGCATGCTTAGATAATATTGATATTAATAATCGTAAAAATCAAAAACTAATAATTATGTAATTTTTTTCTTCATTTTGATATTTTATGCGTGAAGAGCATGTATGTGATTTGAAGATTCTTTGTTCTCATACTTTATATTTTATTATCATTAGCTAGAGGTAAGGCTGCATATTACTGGATCTCCTCATACTCTACTTGTAAGTGGGATTTATATTAAGTATTGTTGTTGTTGCTGTTGCATTCAAAAGAGGAAGTGGAATTGGTCTTTCAAACTCGAAACATTATTTACATAATTTTATGGACGTCTAATATTATTACATAGAAATTATTACCAATTAAGAAATAAAAACATAATTCTATAAAAGATCAACCAACGAGTAACAATAACATAATCTTCAAGTTTAATCAACAAATATCAATATGATAATAAAAACTTAATAAAGAAGCAAACAATGTGATTTAGGTGACAAACCCTCAAATGTAGATAATGAAACTATAGAACGAACTGATAAGCAAATTCACTAAGCTCAAATAAAGATTTATAAGTTTAATTTCTCACCCCACAACTACAAGTTGTCTTACAAAGTTTTAGAATTGAAACTCAAAGTTAATAAGTCAATTAACAAACACTTGTACCAATCCCAAAAACAATAAAAAAAAGATGAGATTCCTATACTACTTGCTCTCCTTCTTTTTCTTCACTTTTTGGTGTTTGGCTACCACTCAATGCTCCAACCTATGTCTTTTCCTCTTTTATATTCCTAAATAGGTTTTTTTTAATTATACACAATCACATGCATGGTCGTGTAAGTGATTGTGTCCCTTCAAACAGCACATAAGCAGTATATGTACACAACTATAGAGAGTTACATGGTCATCTCAAATGACCGTGTAAGTCATGAAAACGAGCTTGTAGATGATTATGTATGTCTTCACCCTCACTTCTTTTTTCACATAGTTTTAAATACTTAAACAATTGATCCCACAGTTGTGTAAGTGATAGTTATAGGTCGCATTATGTTTTAGTGGGTAATTTAGTATGTTTTTAGTTTTCAATTAGATGATTTGTGCATATTTAGGTTTAGAATTATGTTAGTGTGATTATGTGTTTGTGTGTTTTGAGTGTTATGTGATTTAGAGAATGATATCGGGCTTTAATTTTGTATGTTTAAGGTGTTTTGATAAGTATGTTAGTGTTTGAGATCAGGTAAAGAAGGCGGGAGAAGATTTGGAGAAAGCTTGGAGGAGGAATCATGACCACAATCGTGACACACCAGTCACGATCATGATAGAAGCAACCCAGCATAGGCCATGATCGTGACTCATTGGCCACGTTCATGACAGAAGCCAACAAGACAGACCATGATCGTGACTCATTGGCCACGATTGTGACATAAGTCAAATTTTAAGTGTCATGATTGTGACTCATTGGTCACGATTGTGACAGGTTCAATAATAGACGCGAGGACTGCTTTCGAACTCAACTTTTCGAGGATTATTTCGAACATTTGAGCTTTTATTTGCTACATTTGGAAAGTAGCCAAAGAAGAGGAGAGAAGAAGGAAGAAGAAGAGAGAGGAGAAGGAGTTATTACTACTGCTATCACTCTTAGTCCATTCCAAGTTATCATTCTCATTCTATCTTAGTATTTCTTTCATTTGATGTATAAGATTGAAATGATGATGATGAATTTGTATTTAAGGATGTTCTAAACTCTTTTAGGGATTTGTTTTTAAATTAATGTTAATTTGATTGCTTTTGATGTTAATGACTTGGGTTTTGTGATTGTTTGTCATTTTTTCATTCTTCCGTAATAAATCGAGAGAATCAACTGATAACAAAATGATTAGATTGGTTAATGAGAGTTAAACAATCTAATAAATCAATGAAGCAACCAAATCGGAAACTTATACGAAGATCTCGTGTGAGGACCCAATTGTCTATTAGAATGCTTAAAATTTAATTAGGTTATCGGTTGTTTTTTTTAACTAAGAGATTGCAATTTTAGTAATTCAATTCAATTAGGGGTAATAATTTAGGGTTTAATATTCATAACTCAAGAGAGAGTAGTCCTCCAAAATTCTAGAACTGATAACGAAATAACTTAAAAAGTGATTAAGTTAGCATTAGATGATATGACAAATCCCCTTCTATCATAATTGACTAACTTCTTTGTGTGAATTTTCAATTGTTAATTGCTTACACTCAATTTTGATTTCTTTGTGTTAATTTAACAATTTCACTTTCAATCTATCCATATTCAATTATTAATTATGATTCGATTAGTTCACTTATTGCTTATGAGATCAATACCTCATATACTACGCTACGACTCGTGCGCTTGTGGAATATTGAGGATTTTATAAGATTAAAACTTGGTCAACAAGTTTTTAACACTGTTACTGAGGAATTAGTTAGGATTAGTTGAATTCTTTTAATTTAAGTAATTTTCACCTCTGTTGTGTTCATACAGTTGCATAAACATAAGAGTTACTCGAAGTTCAAGTAGGATCACCGAAACATTAGAACTTAACATCTCCCATTTAGAGTGAGCAATATGAAGAGCAAGACATGAGGAAAAAATTAGAGAATCTATGTTAGACGAATTTAATCAAGGAGGAAATCAAGGAAACCAGCCACAAAATCTTATGGATTTCATAAGACCGGGATTTAATGCTACAAATCAAGGCATAACTTGACCAATGGTAAAAGCACCCTCATTTGAGATTAAGCCAGCCTTGTTAAACATATTGCAAACAAATGTACAATTCCTAGAAATATGTGATACTTCCCAGTATCAAGGGATGTCGAAAGATGTTGTTCGGATGAGGCTCCTTCCTTTCACACTAAAAGGATATAGCCAAAGTGTAATATCATTCCCTAAGTCTTGCAAATGTCAAACTTGGGAGTAGTTGGTGCGTGTGTTCATAGATAAGTACTTCCCTCTCACGAAGACTATAAAGCTGATAAAGGAAACTACAAATTTCCAACAAAGTGATGGGGAGTCACTTTATGAGGCTTGGGAATGGTATAAGGATTTGGAAAAGAGGTGCCTACACTATAACCTACTAAAGGAATTCCTATTGCAAACCTTCTATAATGATGTTAACCCACCCACACGAGTCACTATAGACGTAGCATCAAATGGATCTTTAATAAGGAAGATGCTTTACGAAGTGGAGGATTTTTTTAAGGAAATGGCAAGTAATAGTTGTCTTTAGACGATGGATAGGAGAAGACAACATATAACCCTCCGAGAGAAAAAGGGTGCCATAACTGTTGACCCAATAACTGAGATGCAAGCTAATATTGAAAACTTAACCTGACATTTGAATAATTTGAAAACCTCTTCTTTAACAACTTTTAAAGTAACTTAGAAGACATGTGGGTTGTGTGGACAAGATAACCATGATACCATCTACTGCTTTCTAATGCAAAATAATGAGTCAGAGCAGCTTAATTACATGGGAGCATTATAGCACCCCACTATAGCAAGACATGTACCCAACATCTTGAGGGATATCCGAGTCCGTGCTCCGCGAGGGTGGCATGCTAGAGCACTCAATCATTCAAAACTCAGTACAATTTTTTTAAAATCATAAATATAAAGTGCGGAAATCGATAACCAAATCGAGCCCACATATTTTATAAGCATTTTTAATCATAGCAATACAATCATCAGAAATTTTAATAGCCATTTGGGCCCGTTACAAATACAAAATACTTGACCAAATTTCATTACATTGCAAAAACCATATATAACCATTTTTTATTTGGAAATTTATTTCAAAACAAAAATATTCGAATACACAAGTTACAATAATTACAGAAGACTTAACTTGATACAAAATAAAGGAAATACTTGCGTGTTGTAGGTATAATCCCGTTTGTCTAATAAGGTACTCTTCAGGCTTGAAAAATAATTGCAAATTTAGGGTGAGTTTTTGCGGACTCAATGAGGTATCCATCATCGATGGTTCACTCAATTCATGCAACATACCATTTCACATAACATGTAATTCACAATTTTGCGTAATAGATCATGTATCACACTTTTACTCTAACATAGGAAATTTTGGCATTTCAATCAATCAAACATACTTGATATAAATGCATATGAAATGCTCATGAGACACTTTCCATTTATTACATTGTTGTGACCGGGCTCATTAATAACTACCCCTTATCCACTTGGGGGATACAGGGCTCATTATACGTAGTGAGCCTTAGGCTATTAATCACTGTTGAGCTCAAGGCTTTTTTCACTCATTGAGCTTTAAGCTCTGATCGGTGGCTACTCTAGTCACAATTTCCATTATCTGATTGTGCCTTCATGAATGGAATGCATGTACCATAATCACCCACATTATAAAGCACTTAGGTCTTTACATTCACATTCAAACAACACTTCAATATACAGTCCACATTCACAATCATCAGACCTTCTGTCCGGAATCAACAATCAAACACATTCATTTATCATTCAGGGCATAATTTTAGCAAACAATAATTGAGAGAAACCATCTAGGTTACACATTAGTTGCTCCCGAAGCTAATGCTTGGAAGTTCTGGCAATGTCTGGAGGTTGATGTTCCAGTTGCTATTCTATATCAAACAACATACACATATATCACAATATGCACAATTATAATTGTTCAATAATGCACAGGTATGAAATGAATTATGTACAACGCATGTTCATGAAAATCCCGGATATTTTTCCATTAATTTTATTGCAAAATCATTCTTATATCAAAACTCATCTAGGTATAATTTATACTTAGATTTATGCCTCACTAAAACCATAAAAATCTCAATTCATTTCTCATAGAATCACTTCAGATTTTTTTTCCAAGACACCCCATTCAGGTCTACTATTCACGTTCAATCAGAAGGTGAAAATGAGGTAATATGGTCAAACTCTCTTCTAGAAAGTGTTCCTCTATGTCTTATGTTTCCATTGACACCAAAATCACTCGATTTGGTTCAGTAATTTGGAAGATATACCTCAAACATTATCAAGTTGTTCATATTCAAAAATAGTGTACTATACACAACTTCCATCCAAAAATTCAACATCTTAGAGACTGAATCATAATTTGACTTCTTGATACAATTTGTATACCTATATTTCTAGGTTACACCTTATTACGACTTCACTCCAGTCACTAGCCCTGCCTTCGGCATCCCCTTCCTTGCGGTTAAGGTAATGACTTGAGGCATGGCCAGCTCCCATAGTGTGGCCAAATCAAAAATCATCTCATTTGGAATCCTATAGATCCAAATATAATCAAAATACTGAAAAGTGATCAGTAAAGTATGCCTATTTCACTATTCCAACATATTCCACACTTCGATTTGATTAATTTTTCTCAATTCAATTCTAAATGCTGCAAAATTTTATGAAGGGATAGAACAATGTGCTAGGAATCTATTTCTTGAAGAATCAAGTCATTTTTATGTCTGGAGAAGAAGTTATAGTCGAAAGAAGCAAGATGGTTCAGCTTGCACAAGTATTTTTAGGTGCAGGAACTATTAGGGAGTATTGTAGCTTGAAGTGAAAAATAAAATCATAGTTTGTCCAAACATTTACACTTATAGGAATCAGAGAGGAAAGTCACAGGTATGAGTGACTCATGGGCGTGAGGGAAGCTGAGTGTACTAGAGTCATCGGTGTGTCAGATAAAGACAAAAACTGGCTGAAAGCATACTAGTCAGACCCGTCCCAATTTTATCACTCTAACTCTCTTAATTCTTTTCAAATGGCTATGATTTTTTTTTGCAGGGGTAGAGCAATGTCTTGTGAGTCCAATGGTCCAAATCTCATGTCATTTGGAGGTCGGATGAAGAAGATATAGCAAAAAAACCATCAGATGTTCATCTGCTAACAACCCTCCAAAGTCGCTATCATTGTACGATGCCGACTTTCCCCTTTAAAACACCAAAGTCACTACCGTGCTTATGCAATATGGTGTATTTTCACAAATCCTTAAAAGTCATAGTCGTGCTTTTGCATGATTGTGAAAATCCATTTTGAACATGATGGTGCAATTCCACTTCTTCTTCTCCATCGACATATCAACTTCAAACTTCCATAACTTTTGATCTAGAACTCCAAAATTTACAAACTTTAGATCAATGGAAAGATAAAAGAAACATATACAACTTTCATACAGACAATTTTGTCAAAATCTATCAAGATTGGTACAGCAAATTCACGGAAGTTTCAGATCAAAATCCAATGCTATTACTATTCATTCCCAGAAAATTATTAGTAGTGTGCCCTAGACCAATGGACATATGTGGCTTTTGTACCAACATTATGACTTATTAATAATATATTATGAGGTATTCTTTTATATATGCATGTATATCGTTTAAGAAATGTGATTTACGTTTCATGAATGGTATTAGGCTTATGTCATCAAGTATGTGACTTGATAGTAAAACCATAAGCATTATAATACTATTCTAAACTGTCCCT
>JAOSBP010000003.1:13766244-13791250 GCA_027563825.1 Erythroxylum mucronatum
CTATAAGCTTAGCACGGTGGATTTGCCCCGTGTAGGTTCAGAGCGAAGAGATTAAAGACTGGGACGAGTCAACTGCAATGGCCAAAGGAGTCTGTTTTCTATTTCTCGAAAATGTATTTTATTTCGTGTGTTTGGGCCTGTATAAAATCTGTTTATTCTGATATTCATTATGTAATAATGTGTGTGGGTTTGAGTTACTAACTATAATAAATATCAATGTGATGTCTGTTTTGTTTGTTCTGTCCTGGGTGGCATCCATGTATCCTCCCAGGGGGTATTTGGGTGTTACATAAAATCATTAGTTTGCCAACACAATTCTATCCTTGAGAATCCCGAATTACCATTCCTAATCCATAAAACCCATATGTCAATAGTACCACGTCGACATTACACTTAAATTGGTTCGGTTATGGAGCTTGCCATTTGTATGGAGATTGTTGTTGTTGTTTGGATGGAATGTTATTTCTCGTCTTTGCTGCTTGCCATTCTAGTAAAGTTGTTTTGGCCTGACTAATGAGGAAGGATTTGTCATGAAATTTCTGTTGCCATACAAATTCATTGTGGTGAGTCTATAAACTCCATATAATCATACACACTTCCTCGTTCTGTGCATTTGTGAAGCAATTCATAACCAAAGCAAGCCAATTATGTACTGATGTATTAGGAGACACATTCCAGTTCACAGAAGATAACAACCAAATAGATTGAGCAAACTCACAATGAAGGAATATATGTTGTTCAGTTTCTATTCCTCTACCACATATAGGACAAGTCTCAATTAAATCGATATGTCTCCTTTTTAAATTTGCTCTACATGGGAGAGTATTCCTCAAAAGACGCCAGATAAGTATTTTTACTTTACCTAGAATATGAACCAGCCAAATTTTTCCCATGGAAAACCCTTGTCCCTGAATTCTATATTGACGCTCTCCATACCAATTGTATAGCCTTTTTTAACTCTGTAATCTCCCAGATTATTGAAAATCCATGTCCAATCGTCCTTGATCCTTGAGAAGCCGAGAGGGATTTGTAAAATGAGTTCTGCATGTCGTGTATTAAAGGAGCGTCTGATCAGTTCTTCATTCCAATGATGATTCATAATGAGGTCAACTACATTATTAAGATTTAACTGCTCCATGTATTATGTCTGAATATGCGGGTCCCTATCATTCGTTAACCAGGGATCTCGCCATATATGAATGTCTTGCCCATCGCCAACTCGTCTCTTACATCCCTGAAGCAGAATCTTTTTCCTGACATATGCTTCTCCATATTTGGCTTGGATTATTACCTAAAGCTGCTGTAAAGAAATCAGCCCTGGGGAAATATCTAACTTTTAGAATTTTTGCAACAATAGAGTCCGGGTATTTAAGCAACCTCCATCCTTGCTTTGCCAAAAGAGCAAGGTTAAATTGCCTCAAGTCCTGATATCCTAATCCCCCCGTATATTTTTAGGATCGCCATCCGCTTCCACCGCAACCATCTTATACCATTAGTCTCTCTTCCTCCATTATAATAAGCTTTGGACGTTCTAGTAATTTAATTGAAATTAAATTCTAATTTTAATTAAACTTTAATTAAAATTACAAATAGTTATAATTAAATATTAATTATGCCCATATTAGATTCAATATCTCATATTGATCCTTATTTATTAAATATCTCATATTTAATCATAAAGTTTCTCAAACTTTACAATTAAGTCCAACTTGATTAAATTAACTTTGCTCTCTTCAACCCATTCTATATGTGAGACCCATTAGGTTCCTAAATATGTTGGCAATGATTATAAAATCTAATTTTAATTCATAATTAAAATTAGATAAATTAAAACTCCTTTTAATTTATCTTTAATTCTCCAATTAAACAATTTGTAATAATAGATCAAAATTGGCTTCTAATGACGCATCATGACCACCTAAATATTTAGGAATGTCAAAGTGACTTTGACTAACCTTCCGTGCATAATTTTTTTCGTATAATTCAATCATTTTATCATACAATGCTCCACTTAGACATAGAGCATGAAATTAATGTCTATTATATTTTGAGTCTAATCATATTAGTTCTCCGTCATTAGCTATCGATTCAATTAATGTTATTTGTAAACCATTTATAAAGTATCATTTCACTTTGGCCAAGGATTTCTTGAATCAATACTAATCGAGAACAACGAAACAATCTTCATAATTACTTTAGGGTAATGAATTCTATTTTGATCATTCAACTATCTACATATAGTTCATGCTATCCAATGACTACTGATTAAACGACCTACGATTAAATAGACCATAAATAGTATCAAAACATAGTAATTCTCATACAAGATAACTTTGATGACCTCAAGTCAAATGATCACTTATACAATTATCACAATGAGAATTCCATAGACATACAAGTAATGTTTCAAATGGATTTCTCATATCGGGTCTGTTTAGTGATCTTGTTCTCTAGTAAGCATCCACACGTTTGTTTAAGTATCTCTATACTGTAGCCTATGAGATCGACTACTTCCTTCATAAGGAAAAACAAAATATGTGCTAGTCTTTTTACGTTCTATTAATGTCCAATCTTAATAGAACAATAACCAGGAACATTTAAGAATAATACATAAATGCATTATGAATCTCATAATTATAATCTCATTATAATTTCATTTGTAATATACAATTATCCCATGGACTTTATCATATATATTTAAACATGTATAAGATAAACAATATCTTTAAATAATTTGTCATTAAATTATACCAAAGCGATTAGTTGTAAGGCATAAATCAACATCTCTCTATGCCTAAAACACAGAAAGAGGTCGAGAATTGTTAAGAGTTCGGATATTTTCTTTAACCACCCAGGAAAACAATGTGAACTGACTGCCCCGACATATCACTTCAAGAATGAAACTGTAATATTATTATGACAAGTCCAATTATAAGAGCATTATTGTTAGATTATTGGGTGATTATTAGTAATAATTATTATTAAATAATGTTTGTATTATTTAATAATATTAATAATTATCGATAGATTGAGTATGAAATATTGTTTTTTTATTTAAAAATTTTAATAATTAAACTATTGATAAATATTAATAATCATTAATATTATAAATAAAAATATTATTTTATTAATATTATAAATATTATTGATAATGATGATCAGTAAAAATTATCCATCTACCTCTAATACTAAAAAATGTTATGATTTATTTTTTTGACAAAAATAGATGGAAGTGTATAATATTGTTAGTTTAGGTTTTAAATATATATTCAAAAAAATTAGATACCATTACAAATTAAATTTTCGTAAAACAATTGAATTGAAAAGTTAATATATATTCAAAAAAATTTAGATATTATTACAAATTAAATATAAGTTAAAGTTTCGTAAAACATTTGAATTAAAAATATACTTTTTTACCTACAAACTAACAAAACATGCAATAATTCATTAATAACTTTGTGCGGTCATTTCTACAAAGCACGAGTCCCTGTACATATAGAACAGGTACTGTTGGATAAGATGTCACAGTCTCTTCAATTTGTGCAGTCATTTCTACAAAACACAAGTCCTTATACATATGAAACAGGTATTGTTAAATAAGATGCCATAGTCTCTTCAATACTTCAATTATGAGCTTCTTGGGTCCTAAATCTTGATCTATATTTGGCAAGTAATCTTGTTATGTGCCATTATGCGCTACATAACAAGACAATCATACACATAGGATATTGTTTTATGATCAATCAACCCACCAACACAAAAATCTGTCTGAAGATCCTGAACAGGGATAGCGAGCGGGGAAGCTGATACAACCTTTCATCTCAAATTTGGTTCTTATTGCTTAAGAGGACAGATATTTTTAAAACCAATTACTGTTGTTGCCTATATATAGTTGATGGGTCAATTTGCATAATCTCCAAACAAGTCATTGTCCGGAGAACAATGGAGTCTTATAATGCTTTGTACTTTTCATTCTTGCTATTACTGGTAAGAAGGTGTAATGATGCCAAGTACTCCATTGCTTTGTCTCTTTCTTGGCGAAATCTGTTTTCATGTTAATTATAAATACTTGGTCTGTTAATAAACAATGAAGGAGCTTAGGATGAATGAATGGAGATGCTAACTATGGAATGAACTAGTATGGTTTTTGTCATTGATCTACTGACATTTCTTTTTTTTTGGTTTCCCACGAGGTGTCCTGGGCGGGTCCCAATTATGGGCGGCACCTTTAAGTCATGTCCACATCCCAGACTAAATCCCCGCTCGCACCGGGTCAGCCCGTAAGGGGTAAAGTGCTGGCCAAATAAATGTTTCCATTCCCAGGGCTCGAACTCGATCGTTGAAAGTTAAGGCCGATATTTTAGTTGACGTAGGGATCGTGCATGATTCCAATCATGCTTACGACGATGTGCGGCGAAATCAACAAAAGATGGTAAACAGTTTGAATAAGGCGAAATCACATGAGCTGTATCAATGGTTACGGAGCAAAATAATACTCTCATCGACCTTAACGCTTGTTCATTTTAGAACCAGGATTTGCCTCTGAAGCATCCGACAAACTCTTTAGTGATTTGTGATTAGGGTTAATTTGTATATGGTATTACGTTATTTTCAAAATAGTATTAGTTTTATTGTAAAAATTAAATAGTCTAATCAGTATCACATTTGAGCAATTTAGATCTACTAGATAGTGACATAATTTTAAAATTGATTTCTTTAGACGATGATCACTAAAGGTATGATTTTTACTTAATGTTCTACGAAAAGTTTAAATAAGTTTATATTATTTTCCATTTTACCAAATTTACACTTTATTGTGAGTGAATTAGTGTCATTTTAGCAACTGTAGGACATAAGCCTTTCATAAAATGTTGACATGCAAATCACATTTTTTCATCAATTATTAAATCAAAACAAATTGTTGTATATATAAGTGTGTGTCTGTGCGTGAGAGCGCACGCGTTTAAATATATAATGTATACATACTTACGTAAATATGTGTGTGCATGAGAAGGTATATAATACAATACATATATCTATCTGTGAGTATACAATATGATTGAATCAAAATATTCTAAAGGACTTAATCACTACAACAAAGTGGATTTTTTGCTATGGGTTTTTTTTGTGACGATTAGTCAATTTTTGGCGACGATTTTTAAAAACGTCGCCAAAGTCTTTTCATTTTACGACGTTTTACAAAAGCATCACTAACAAACCTTTGACAATGCTTTCTTGGAATCGTCACAAAAGGCTCATCCTTTTGCAATGGTTTATTGTTTTCGTTGCCAAAGTGCTATCCTTTGGTAACAAGTTTGTAGATCATCGTGAAAAGCAAGACTTTTAGCGATGATTAAATCAATAATATATGAAACTATAAACTCAAAATTAATTACTATCACATTGATTTATACTTTTTATTTTTCTCTTTTAAAATATATGATTTAACAATTTTATATAGTGTCACAAAATTTTCAAATAGTTTTAACATGAAGTTTGTAATATAAAGATATATATGATTCTTACAAAAAAAACAATAAATATTGAAATATGGTATGTAATATAATATAATGATATATGGTAAGTAATATAAGATTCTAATTAGAAGTTTAACAACTCTTACGGACAAAACAATAAATAAAGTTTCATACCTAGACTTAGTATGAGTTCCCTATGTTTGGAATCCCAAGAAGGCTCCTTACTACGTTCGAATTTTACATAACAATATAGAATTTATATATAATAAATAGAGAATTAAGATTAAATAGACTTATTTATTATCTTTACATTCATAAATCATTATACTAATTACAATTATTATCTATACATTCATATAACAATATATTAGTTACCATATATAATTATATTTATTGCAATATAATTAAAAATTACAATATAGTAAAAAATGAAAATATGATATATAATATTATTGTCATATTCTTAAAAATCAAAATTAGTAATATTGACAATGTTTGTAAGTCTAAAAGTAAATTTAGATAACAACAATGTCATTTCATAAATTTATAAAACTAAAAACACAAAATTAATTTATATTACATAAATTTATACTTTTTATTTATCTCCTTTAAAATATGTGGTTTGAATATAGTGTCACAAAACTCAGTTTATTATATATAAATTCTATAATGTTTTATAGAAATTATATATTACAAAAAATTGCTAAATATATAAATATATATGTGAAAAAATCATTGCCAAATACCTCCTTTAGCAACACTTCCGTGGAAACGTCGCCCAAAGATTAGCACAAAAGACAATCATTTGGTGATGTTTTTGCTAAATTGTTGCCAATGGTCTACATTTAGCGACGATTCCTGAGATCGTCGCAAAATGCTACCCTTTCTACATTGACGATAATTTTCCATACATTGGCAATCGTCGCCAAGTGTTTGAACATTGTTAAATATAACATGAAAATGATATCGTTTATTCCACAAAATGATGCCATTTTTGTGTTATTTTAAACACGAAAATGAAGCCCCCAGTTATTTTTTTGTCGTCGTTTTCCTTCTGCTTCCATCTTCTTCCAACTTTTGTCATCTTCTTCTTCCAGCTTTTTGATCGTCACTGTCATCTCTGATTTATCGTCCATCGAGGTAAGTCATCCCTCCTTTGCATTTGAGTTTTTATGTTCTGTTTTGTTTAGGTTTTGTATTTTGTTAGGTTTTTTGGCCTAAACCGACTATGTTGTGGTTTGTTATCATAATAATGAAGATGGTGAGGTGGTGAATGCGTCAAGAATGGGTTAAGTTTTGCTTAGATGGATTAGGAAGCTTGTTTGAGTACTGCTTATAAAAAATTCGATGACATTTCTTTTAGAGTTTTTTGCTTTTTTAATTATTTAAATTTGGTCTTTTTTGTTTACAAATTTAGGGCTAGATTAGGGTAATCAATTTCCCATTCCATAAGAAGGGTTCGGTGGAAATTATTACGATAAATTGGGAGAGGTAATCAAGTTTATATATATATATATAAAGAGTAGTTGTATAATGGGTTTGAACTTGAAAGTTTTTAATTGTGACTTGCAAATTTTGCTTGTCATTTTAGGGTAACGAAAAGTTTGGGTTTTGATTTCAAGTAGGGAAGGTAGATGAATATTGTCAGATTGGAGATTGACGTGTTAATTACAATTAAATAAAAGGTTCACAAAGATGTTGATGTCATAAAGGAACAATCTTATTATCTGCAAGTATGGCTGATGCTAACAATTTTGGATGATTACAAAATTTGTTTTTATAACTATGATCACTTATACAATATACTTTACTTTTTTTATGTCATATGACATAGAGTTTTTAATATTTGCATAAATGTATAAAATGTTCATTTCTTCAATATTTTTTGTTACGAATGGTTGAGTTGGTGTTATTCTTTCTTTTTTACTTGTCTAAACATTCATATTAATAATTTTAATACTAATTACTATTTGATACATTGAGTCAATATCTTACTTTCAAAACAATTTTCATTGTTCTCATTTGTTGTCCTTAAATAAGTTCTAAAAATACTTAGGCTATCCTACTCGCAAGTATATGAGGTAGTTGTAGTTGATTCTCCCATAGAGGTGAAATTAGTCCCCTTAAATTAATCTTGAACAAAAAATAAAAACAGATGCAATCCTAAACAGTCTATCCCAATTTGTTGAGTAAAGGCTTTAAAAGAAATCAAAAAATTAAACTGAAAAGTAAACAGAATTAACTGGGAGAAAAAATGAATAGATTAACCGAAGTGGAAAACTCTTGAGAATTAATTTCACTAATTTAATCTCCTATGCATGACAATGATGGGATAGTTGTCTTACTAAAATTACCGATTGGGTTCTAAAATCAATTCAAATAACAAACTAATCTAACTTTTGTATTCAATAAGTTTATCATCCAAATTAATTATTAAACCTATCAAATAATTACCACTTAAGTTAATATATTTCTAGTTCTTAACTTAAACGTCTATAGTTTCTCGTTCCATATTAAACTTCTTCTCTCGATCCTTCGTTTAATACCAAATATGCAAAGCCTGATCATACTATTACATCCATTCAGTTTAGAAATTTTAGCAACACATAAGATAACAACACAGTCCCTCAATCATGCATATTTGACTAAAATAGCTACATTAATCCTCAAGAAAAATAGATTAGCCCATCACGGAAATAACAAGATTCATCATATTCAAATACTTCAATCTCATCTTAGTCAGTATAAAAGAAGTATTAAAGCAGTAGAATAAGTCAATAACCGAAATGAATTATCAAAAGTGAACAGAGTATAAGTCTATCAACTAACAGAATTCAGTAAAACAATAGAGAAATAATAAACAGAATCAGTAAAGAAGTGTTCAGATGAAGGAGTCATGGTGATGTCTTGCCACTCTCAAGCTTTTTACATTGGCTCTTGCCTTCTACTTCTGCTTAGTTGTCACCCAGCCGAATGCTTTCTTAAGTTCACTTTAGGGATTCAGCTTCAACTCTCGCTTTCTGCCTATGTCCCATGCTTACACCTCTCTGTTGTATTTCTATCTTCTCAGCCCTCTTTCTTTCTTTTCTCCCCAAATGAGTTTTTATAGTGTGAAAGATGTGTATGGCAGAATGTGTGAATGTGTCCAGTGTGTGAAAATCTGTTGCCATCCTCTGTTCCTTTTCCATTTATAATATGTCCCTAAGTTTGGGATTTCAAGTCGTCCCTCCTACACATAACACTTAATAAGTTGATGAATTAAAGGAAAAATGGGTCATGGGGGTGACAAGTTAATCACCATCTCACTGATCTCATAATCACCATCATCATTAATATCACAATCTTCTATACCATTATTGTTACTATCATCAACACTTGTACCATGATAAATTCATGGAGTATTGAATTTATCTATGCCTTAGATTAGCAAGTGATTATATACCATATCTTGAATTTGAATGTTCACATTTAAGCAATCTATGCATGGACAACAAATATAACACTCACTACTGATTTGATCTTTTACAAATTGCATGAAACTCTTAACTCCTAATTATTCAATAGATCATTTCTGATGAAACATCCAACTTTTGTCCATCCTGCTATACAATTAAAAGTAAATAACTGAATTATTAAATGCAATCCTCATTCTGTATGACATAATGATAAATCAATACAAGTTAATAGTTCTTGATTAATCAGTTAGTTTGAATCTAAACAAACACTAAGGTACGTGACATTGTTCGAATAATGAATCAAGAAAGGACTTCTCATTGTGACTCCTAGGCTTTTGAAATATTTCACTGTAAGCCTCATGGGAGCTGCATCACGAGTTTCCAACCTATATACCATCCTAGAGTTTTATTAAGCCTCAAATTATCAATAATTATACGTGAGTATACAAGTTACTACTTCTTAAATAATCAATACAAGTTCATATAATAAGTTTGAATTCAAACAAACACTAAGGAACGTGCCATTGTTAGACCAATGAATCAAGAAAAGGATGTCGTACTGTGACTTCTAGGCTCATGGAATATTTCACCGATAAGCCCCATAAGAGATGCATCATGGGTTTCTAGCCTATATACCATCCTAAGGGGTTTATTATGCCCCAGATCATTCATAAGAGATCAAACCCATTCCACATGCAGTAAATACTTATGTAATTCATACAGCTACTCATCAATGATTGAAACAAAACCCAAACATAAATATTTAAACTATTAAAGCATATAAAAACTCATCGATGATTATAAGAATATTGCAAACAACAACACAAAACAAAGACCTCTTTTGCATTCACATAAAACCCAAACACAAATACTTGTACTATTAAAGTAAAACATATGGTAGACATTAGTTAGACGATTTACCTAGATGGATGGACAACCACAAACTACAAAGAAGAAGGATGAGGTTAGATGATTATCGATGCTCTTCAACACAAAAAAGGGCTTGTGAAAAAGAAAATTTTATATTTAATATAATACACTTGTTCATAAAGTTGGTTCTTTGGACTTAAAATATAGAAAATGCTTATAACTATATGATAGGGCTTAAAATGGTATTTATATGCTTATAATGAATCTTAGGACTTTAAAAGAAAAAAAATGCCTAAAGTCTTAGGTCTTAGGAAATGGATAAAATGCCTAAAATAGATCTTAAGATTTTAAAATAAAGAAATTATTATAATAAATTATTATTATGGGAATCACACTTTTACTTATTGACAAGTTCTATTTTGATCAGTCCAAAACTCTCTAAACAACTAGAAAATACTCAAATAAAATTAAACATAATAAGATAAATAGAAAAAAGTAATCAAAAATATAAAGTAAGCTAGTTTTTGCCAATATTTATTTCAAAGACAATGAAGCCAAAATCTTAATCAAATAAAAAATGTTTGAAAACATGCTAGCAAGTGCACTGATCCTTATAAAGGAATTGATTGTTGATTCTACAACAGCTCATAAACTACTAGCTCTCATTGCTACACTTTATTTAGATGATCAAATCAAAAAATGAATTACACATTACACAAGCATAACACACAAAGAGACAACACAAAACCCATTTTAATACATCACCGAAACAATATACACACAACACCATCAAAACACAAAGACAAAGACAAAGGAATAAGCATAACAACGCTAGAGGGTTAATGAAGAACACACAACTAAACCCACAACAACAAGGACGAAGGATTGGAGAGGATACGATGGCAGGAAGAAAGACAAAAGAGAAATGAAGCCCAACGAGGGGGTAAAAGAAAGGCTTCGTCCTTTTGGTTTAGAAATGAAGGAAACGATGTTGTTTCTTTCCTAAAAGAGACGACGTCATTTTTATTTTTTAAAATGTTCTAAATGGAAGGAAATGGCGTTGTTTCTTACACAACAAACGACGTTGTTTTCCTTTTATATTTTGAAATGTTTCAACATTTGGCAACGATTTGAATATATATTCAACGTCAATCTTCTAGTGATGATATGTAGGATTCGTCGCTAAATGTCATATTTGGTCTTTTCTTTCATATTGACTTTTATATTTACTAAAAAATTAATAGATAAATTATATAAAATAGTGTAGAATTTATATATAGTAAATAGAGTATTGTGGCACCATTTATATATTGTCAAATTATACATTTTAAAAGAAATTAATAAGAACAATTAGTTTATTTTGATTTTTATATTTATAGATTTTTTAAAATATAAAATTTCTATAAAATTTCACCCAATTTGTATATAGTAAATAGAGTTTTGTCATAACACATAAAATTGTCAAATCATATATTTTAAAAGACATTAATAAAAATAATTAATTTATGTAATAAAAATTAATTGTGTTGTTTATTTTATAAATATTTAAAATTACATTGTTGTTAACTTAATTTATTTTTACACTAGTATTAAATTTGATTATTAAGAATATCATATTAATATTTAATATTGATTTCTATTTTTTACCATATTGCAATTATTTTTTAATTATCACAATAAATATAATTATATATGGTAATTAATATAATGTTATATTGATGCCATTTCCAAAGGTCAAGCCAAATGGTAATGGCCCACCATTTCGTGAAGGTTTTTTTAATTGACACCAAATGGTATATTTGTTCCGAATTAATTGCAAACAACATCATTTTGTTTAATTACAAATGACGTCGTTTTATACTAAGTTATTAACACCAAAACGAACCTCTCTTTGTTCTCCTGTTAACCGTCATATTTTCTCTTCGTTCACTGTCCAATAAGCATCGTCCCCTCTGTTATGGTTGTTTTCTGTGTTGTCGTCATCACCATCAAAGAAGCATCATTACCTGTGCTAATATTAATTTTTGTTTTCTAATTTTCAAGAACCCTCCTTCATGTGCTCTGTTTTACTATTATGCTTAGGAGTTTATGTTAGTTTTGTGATCTGCTTATGGTGTGTGGGTTTTGTGTTGTCGTCATCACCATCAAAGAAGCATCGTTACCTTTGCTAATATTAATTTTTTTCTAATTTTCAAGAATTCCCTTCATGTGCTCTGTTTTACTATTATGCTTAGGAGTTTATATTAGTTTTGTGATCTGCTTATGGTGTATAGGTTTTTGTTTGTGCTTATGTTTGGAATATGGTGCATTGTGTTTCTACGTTGGATATGTATGGGTTGACATTTTTTCCTACCTTCCATGCTTGTTCGAAGAAAACCTGTTAACTGTTTTATGAAATACTTGAATCAAGACTACTTTTGCAATGGATGTTTATATACATATTTACCATATGATTGCTTTTACACCAAATCTCTACCATTTATAGTATACAGATGTGTCCATCAAAATGACTTTATTTCAACTTGTAATGAGGCTGTGATTACACTTAACAATTAAAAGTGAAATGAAGTAGCTCAAACCTAACAACCTATTACATTTATTCTTAAAAGACCAAATCATTTAGCATACACACATTTGAATTTATTGACTATATATTTTATGAAAACATATATATAATGGAGTAGCTCAAAACCAACAAGCTAATTATTGAGATAAATTAAAGCCAAATCACAATTACACAACTATTTACATTATAGGATTCTGCAAAGGATGTTTATGTATATAGAAGCAATCATATTTCGGAGCTGCAAGGGATGTTTATATATTCCCTAAATATAGTACATACACACTTAACATTCTCAACCTTATCATATGAAGTAGTGTCACTTGATAGATCACAAAACTAATATTGCTAGAATGTTGGAACATTCAAATAAGTATTCTTCTATTGGCTTTTCAGAATAAAATTATTAACATTAATTCATCGTGGAATGTCAATGTGCAACTAATTTCTGATGGTGGAAATGAACTCCTCTGGGAGGAATATGGCAAAATTCTCCCTAATCAAGAACAAATCGTTGCAGAACATATCTACTCATCAAATAATAATCACCCCTTGCCTTCTATGGCCAGTCTTCTTCTTCAAGGTTTTTAGTATCATCTGAACTACATCTCTTTCTTTATTATTAATATCTCATTTTTTGTTATGAAGTTATTATATGAACATCTAATTGCATTTATTATATGTTGTCTTAAGCTTCCTCGAATCTTCAAGAGAACATAGATGAAAATGGAGGTAGTGGTGATGCCACGATGGTCTGTACAGGATTAGAAAAATCAGTTGTTTTATAATAGTGGTCGATTGCAAAAACCATGTTTGTTCATTGTTATGATGATGGAGTTTATCAATCGGGTATGTGTTTCAATTTGGGTTCCTAATGCTGTTTGATTTACCTTTGATTATTCTATATTTTTTTGCTCTTTATGTGAAATGCTTAGTACGTGCGGTTCATCTAAAACCGTCATAGATATTGTATCTAGGAAATCGTTTACTGTATCTTCTACAAATTTAGTTAAAGCAAAAAGTGGAAGAGGGTGTCATTTCACTAGACCCTGAGGGGAGATATTTAACTATGTCAATTGATGGCTTGGAATATGCAAGGAGCCTTCTTGGGAATCTAGACATTAGAAACCCCTTAACCTTTTCTAATGTATATTATTATTTTATTTTCAATAAATATTAATGATTAATTATAGTAGTAAACTTAAATTTATGATATTTTGATCTTATTAAAATTAAAGTTTTTAGATATTTTTATCTTTTTATGTCCAAAAAATATTTACTTTCAAGTTTTAAATTGCCTACCATGCATGTGTTTTCAATAATATGTTTAAAACTTAAAATATTTTACAATTTTTAGATGTTCCATTCTTTTTTGTATAAACGGAGGTGTAGTACTATGTACAATAGGCATCATTAAAGAATCATTTATGTATAAATCTGTAGATTTAAATAAATTTATAGAGTTTGAATGCATTAACTATTTAAACAAATTTATAAATGTCAATTATAATTAACCTTAGGATTGTTAAGCACACTTATCATTAAAACAAATTATCTACTTAACATTATTGTTTTTAATAATACTATTACACACAAAAATTCATCAAAATTTCTCTTAAAAACATAAGATATAAAATCATAACTTTTGGTGACGATTTGCAATTTTGTCACATTTAGATACGATTAATGATAATCGTCACAAAAGGCTAGACGAATTCAACAAGTCGTCACCAAATGTTAATCCTTTTACAACGATTAGAAAAATCATTGCAAATTATATTTATTTAGTGAAGATTATGTAAAACTTTGCAAATTCTTTGACTTTTTATGACAAATAGGTAATTCATCACAAAAAGCTTACTTTTAGCGACGATTTTTAAATCGTCTCCAAAAAATCATCACTAACAGTCTACTTTGTTGCAACATAGGGCATGCTCTTCTTTGGAACATAAAGATGAAGACATAAATGTATTGGTGTGGTAGAGAATTTTTCAAAGGACACTACTTGGGGTATAGACTTGTTTGAGCTTGTTTTCATATGAATAGAGAAACAATAAGATATGGACTACGATATCGTCATGTTCATGTTCATATATGCAAAGAAGTAGTGAGATACATGACCTGAGGGTGTTTCAAAGTTGATGTCCATGTGCGTGTAGAAATAGTTAGATATACGATCGTATCTCATACCATGTTTGGGATGGACAACCTTATTTAGGAACATATTTTTGGTAGATTTCAAACTTTAAAAGAATTATAAGATTTATTAAAGTCATACATAAATGAGATTGGATTTGGTAAGAGACTACTTGAGTATAATTATATGAGCCAAAGTTTACATAAAAATATCATATTGTACACCTAGTTTGATGGAACTAACTATTATCATTATTATTCAATAGCAAATTAGTTGCTCTTGACGTACATCCAATTGACCGAATCTTGTAAATATCTTGGCAAATCACATAAAAGAGCCCCTATGATATACTTGATTATTCATCTTAGCCCCTATGTTTTTAATTCGTTCACCTTAGCCCCTGTGTTTTTATTCTCATTCAAGATACCCCAATTGGGTATTTTCGGACAAATTTGTCCTTAGATTATTGAAATACATTTTTTTAATCTCTTGATTCCAAGGGCAAATTTGTCCGAAAATAACTAATTGGGGTATCTTGAATGAGAATAAAAAACACAGGGATTAAGGTGGGCTCTTTTATAGGATTTGCCCTTATTTTTAGAGTTAAAAGGTATTTCTTTTTATAAATAGAAGTTCATTTTATTTAGCATTAGATCAACTTCATTTTTGTTAAAATCAAATCCATTCTTTTGTCTCAACCTAAAATTAAAAATCAAGTTCGTCTTCTTCAAGAAAGTTTAATTTCAAAATGTATGCCCTTTTTGTTAAAGTCCTTTCATCTTTAAGCCAACCTCAAATTTATTTCTAGGTTTGTCTTTTCCGATTTAAATAATTATGTTTTTGAATCATATGTCGTCCTTTCTTCCTCTTACTTCAAAATATTCATTTTCTTTTCAAATCAAAAGGTTAAATTCCTCCCTTAAGTACCATTGAACTATTAATTTAAAGACCTAAATTCATTTTCCCTAAATTCCTTAATCACTGACAAATGTGTTGGTAAATCAAATCAATCTCATCCTTTCGTCAAACTATTTATTTTCAATTATTATATGAATAAATGAACTATTCTTGCAATCACACCTTTTCAATGTCATAATTACAAGCAAATGCATTTATAATTATAATGTTGGAAGAACAGGTTATTTGCTTATTTTGAACATTAATGTTAGAAATGACTGTTTTATTTGCTGCATGTAACAGAGAATTCATTTTTTTTTGGAGGAAGAGGCATGCTGAAAATGTTTGAAACGGAATTGTCTGACATCTTTTGTAAAGGTTCAGACATTTTTGGTTTGTTTAATGTTGTTAAGTGGAAATAGAGTCGGATTAAGTTGGACTAATTTTTAAGTGGTAAACAAGGCTGGATCGTAATAAGTTACACAAAATCTGATGCCTTTGTAAGGGCCTAAACCTTATCCTCTAAAATTTACGCAAGGTAATAACGTAATAGGTGCTTCATCCTCCCTCCTCACTCCTCACTCAACCTTCTTCTCTAACCTGCTTTGCTTTACCTTTCACTTCCTTGCACATATTATACCCATACGGACATACATATATGTACAGTGTGCGTCTCCTTGGTTGAAAATGGAGGTCACGGTGGCTTTTTCTACCTTGAATTACCTTCTCGTACGCTCATCCCCGCCATTTTTGGCCAAGAAACGTCGGCGCAACTTTGCTGCCAGACCACCAATTCTACTTCTCAATGAACCTGTCGTCACCACCCAGTTGCCGCAACGACATTCAAAGTCCTATTTTTCCAGACAAAGTGCCATTCTTGAAGTTCAACGATCCCCTCACCTACTTTTTGCTCTTCAGAGGTTCTTTCCACATCCTTACTTTTTTGCTATCGTTTTGTTTATATGTTAGATAAATTTTTTTGTCAAGTTTAATTGTGCTCTTATTAATAATGATGCAATGAGTAGTCCATGTATGGAGATGCCGTCTGGTCCTGTCGGTTGAATTTTGAAGCTTTGGATTCTTGGTTATGACTTTTTTTTTTTTCCGTTTATCTGATTTTCTGGGTTTGCCGTCCGTATTTGGTGGACTGATTACTATGTGTCATCTGAAGTCACATGATGGCTCAGTGGGTTGATGGTATGGATTTCTGTTTGTGGACAATCGCTAAAGTGTCCCTAAAACTTCTGATAGGAACCTCTATAGAAATTGCTTGTATTGATGATATATCGATACAATTAGATAGGATACAATTAGATAGAATACTACTGGAGCAAAGCTCCCCCTCCTGGAAATATAATTCCCAGGCCAATATAATAGATGTATTTTCCACAATAATCCAGAATATCCCCTCCCTCCTCTACCAAATCCTATATATATACTCTATACCTTCTCATTCCTTCTCTCTCTCCGTAACTAACTCTTAGCCACTAGCCTATGTGGCATTTGTATGTGTTCCCTTCCCCATCATACCCCTATAGACTAGTATGCTGATCAGTACTAGTGTGTCGGTTACTAGGATGGGTGCTAACAACTTCAAAGGCTTCTTTGGTTGTTTCACCTAGAGGATGTAGAATGCAAATTGACCTAAATGTGGACCGAGTCTCTAAATTGTTGCACAGTAGGTGGTTTAGTATTTGACTTTTGGCTTCATAATCATCCTATGGCTACAGCCCTAAATGAATCACTTGTCAAGATATGTATCAGGTGGCAAGATTCTTCCAATAACCTCTTAAACCTCTTTTGACAAAACAAGGTGATTATTATTGGCTCAAAATCTTTTTCACTCTTGTTACAATTCTGCAGTTCTCAGAGGAGAAATCCTCAAACACAAGTGAACAATAGAGGCAAATTAGATGCTATAGATAGGAAATGGTTATTATTGATTCTATGCATAAGACCTCTAATTGTGAATAAGTCTTCTTCCTTTTTATTGATTCGCATGATTAACATATTTCTGTTGTTGACTATAGATCTAGAACTATCTGTAATTCATTTCATTTAGTTATTTATGGTCATTCATTTTAGATTACGTCAATATGTTTAAAATTTTAGTTCAGCTCTACCTTAATGTTCTTATTTTGGAGTCATACTTTAGGAAATAAGATTTGTGAAAGATTCTGATGGTATTGAGGCCATGATTGTTGTGTAATTTCTATGCTTAGCATCAATCCAAGTTGTCACTACTTTTTCATGGATTAATTCCAGTTTAACCTACTTCGTTTAATGATAGATTAATGAGTGAAACATGATCACTTTATAGGTTAGGTGATTCACTGAAGGTGCAAGACTTGAATACCCTCCTATGGAATTTTGGTAAAGAAAATAGATGGCGGGATCTTTCTCAGGTAACGCTATTGAAGAATTGCAATAATTTGCTTGGATATGCCAACTATATTCACTATTGATTTGTTTACAACTATATGTTTCTCGTGTTTCTGTTATTCAGATTTTTATAGCTGTGTGCAATTATTTTTAATTTTATTTAAAGGTTGCTTTCCTTTTTTTTTTTTTTGGTTTTGTTTTGAGCTGTTGCAAGTTTATTTTGTTCTCAAATAGTTATTTTATTATGAGCTCTAGTTGGGGTTTGATTATTTGACTATCTGAATGAAAAGTTATCTGGAATATCATTCTTATTCCATACCTATTGTTTTGATTGAGTTTTGCTGAAGATAATTGTATCTATACTTCTGAACTCATTTGTAAAGACTTTCTAGAGTAATGGGATGAAAGGCAATCTTTAAGAGAAACACAATCTCTCCTAAAATTTCTATATGATGATAGATACTTTTGCTCTTTTAAACATTAAATTTGTAATGCAGTTGGTTGTTATCTCTAAATTTTAGTCAAGAAATTGATGGTAATATGAATATGGTCAACTCATCTGTCAACTAAGTTGTAGACACGTGTCTATGTTACAATCTATAACATAATGTTAGCATTCAGCTTATTTTCATTATGTCAATCATTTCTTGGCCCCTTTATTGCAATTTAGGCAACTGTTATTTATTTCCCTTCTAGCTAACAACATTCTTGTCTTGGTTTATTTGTTATTATTACAGCTCTTTAGTTGGATGAGGGAGCATAACAAAATTAGTGCTTCATCATACAGCCGCTATTTCAAGATCTTGGGCATAAGACTTAACCCTATAAAGGCGTTAGAAATCTATCATAGTATTACAGATGAATCCACGAAAGCCAATGTCTTTGTGTGTAATTCTCTTCTTAGTTGCCTCATCAAGAATGGCAAGTTTGATTCGAGCATCAAGTTGTTTTATGAGATGAAGCGCATTGGTCTAACACCTGATTCTATCACATATAGTACAGTATGTGAATTCAACTCATTATGATTATTATGATTTCCCTACCATTAGGTCACCATTTGTTGTAACTATTTTATGTTGACTGATGATAATTTGGTTGCAATATTTTTCACATGTGAAAGTTGTTCATTTTACTTGGCAACTTTGTCCTAATTTTTTTGGCAATGGAAGAGTTCTCATTTTTTTTTACGATATTCATGCTTATTCATTTTCTATTCATTCAAGGATCAAAGATTGGAAAATAAACTTTCAAAAACATACTCATGCCTTGTGATTTGTTTCTATTGTCTCCTTGATCCTTGTTTTATCATAAAGCAAACTCTCTTCCTACTTGTAATTTGGATTTGGGGAATCTTGTTCAGATTTTTTTCCACCTTCGAAGAAAATGCTAATGTTTATACACTTTTTGGCTCTTTTACATGCCATGTAGCAATGTTGTGCTCTTAAAACACTTAATATCTTTTATATTTTGTTATCTGCATTTTCCTGTTTGTTATTTCATTCAAGTTAAAATGATTTCATACCAATAGTTTGAAAATCTAATATGGTTAAGTCCACAATCATTGCTCTTTAATTTTTTTTTTGGAAAGGCTTCTAAATATAGTTGATCATTTATGCCTAATAAAAGTTATAATCAAAATTTTTATTTTATGATAAGTAGGAAGTTTTTCAACCATTAAATATATTTATCAATATCTTCTCTTTTATAATTATCACCTTTTGTGATCCTTAGCTACTTGCAGGTTGCATTAAAGCCAAACAGGGGTACTCCAAGGGATTGGACTTGGTCCAAGAACTAAACTATGAAGGATTGCGGATGGATAGTGTGATGTATGGGACCCTTTTGGCAATATGTGCTTCAAATCATCAATGTGAAGAGGCACATAAATATTTTAACCAAATGAAGGATGAAGGTCATTTGCCTAATACATTCCATTTTAGCTCCTTACTTAATGCTTATTCTTCTAGTGGAAACTATGAGAAGGCTGAGGAGTTGGTTCAAGAAATGAAAGCATCAGGATTACTACCAAATAAGGTTTGTAGTCACATTAATAGATTCCTGTTATTCTCATCCTTTCAGTAAATTTTAGAGCAACTTTTCTTTCATGCATTCTTGTTTCTTTGCCTAAGATCATTGAGGTGATTATGATATGGAAAGATGAAAATAGAACTTTCTAGCAAAGATATGATTTAAAAAAGGTCAATATATGTGATAAATGTGTTAGGCTTACTAAGGTCCATGATATAAATTATTGTCATTTTAAGTTGGCTTTAATTTTGTAGATGTAGTGACGTCTTTGGGATGAGTATTTATTTCTGGAAGTCCTAATAATTTTATGATTCATATAATTTTTTCATTTAACTATCAAACTACAAGAACCTTTGAAGTTAACACTCTTGCAGAAGAATTAAGGACACAAGAAGCAACGATCATAAGTTTTAAATAAAAAACAATGTCGTATAGTCATAACATTTTAAGTGAGATGATGTTATGTAACTAATTGATGAGAGCATTCATTATGTGTTAAGGAAAGGCAATTTCTATATATGTATGTGTGGTTATAACAAAGAAAATTAGACAAAAATGATATTGTTCTTATTCTCTCTCTATCTATCTCTCTCGTCTTTTCTCTCTGTCCTATTGCCAACCTTTGACATTGTCTTTCTTTGCACTCACTCTGTATCACTTGCGTTTTGGTTGCAATTTTGATATTAGAGCCGGTGAACCTTGAACACCAATAATGGTAGAAGGAACAATAAGCGTTGAGCTAAGGAGAATTGAAGGAGCATTGAATTTCCTTCTAGAGATACAAATGCAGAATGCAAACTTTGTTGATGCAAAATCAAACCAAAAATTGACAAGTAAGAAAAAGAGTTGGGGGACTTGAAATCCATGTTCCACAATTCATGCAGAAGTTTGGAGGACCTAAAGAAGAGCCTCAAGTGGGAAAGGAGGAACCCATCATGAAAAGCTTGACTTAGCATGAGGGATATACTGTTCCAACAAGGTTTAGTAAAATTGATCTCCCCACACTTGAAGGCATTGTAGTGAAAGGATGGATCTACAAGTTTGAGCAATTTTTTACTCTTGATCTTATGCTAGAAACCCTTAAAGTAGGGATAGTCGCAATGCACTTAGAAGGCTCTGCCCAAAAGAGATGTAGGACAAATAGAAGAATTATTAACTAGTAGCTAAAAACACAAAATTAGGAGGTGTGACTGATATTAGGCTACTAGAATATCAGGTTTCAAGGTTTAAATATGGCTAGGAATGCAAAATTTCCAAATTTTGTATGGTTGGAATTTTAAGGTTTGATTGCTGGAAATTTAGGCTTATGATTTTAGGATCTAATATGGCTAGAACATAGGTTTGAGATGGCTAGGATGTAGGTTTGAGAGGGCTGGAAGTTCTTGGAATTTAGTGAAGAACACAAAGAATGGATAGTAGGAAACTAAGAATCACTCTTAGAAGAAAGCATCATACCTTCTAGTTGAAAACTCAAGTTTGTAGAAAATTTTCAAATTGCTTCTTATTAATGAAAGGCCGAGTACACATATATATAGAGTTCTCAGAACCCTTATTCTAGTAGGAAAAGAATTTCTAATTTAAATCCTATTATAATAGAAATTTTGTAACTCTTATACAATTAGGATAACACATCTAAATAAGAATAACATAATACTGCTACTTCGTATCTGATAAGGAATCCTAATACAATCTGAATTTCAGCCTTTATCTTTAATTTCAATTCAATTCTCAATCCTCGTCCCACCAAATTAAAGCTTGTGATTGATTAATCTTTTCTCTTTTATTTCTATTATAGACTTTTAAGTTCTTTTGCATCAAAGAGTGATATCAACTGGTGATGAAGAATAGACTTGGGTAAGAAAACATGAGATGGAAGGAGTTTGTAACGGTACTTATGAGAGGTTTGATGAGGAGATTCTTGAAGATTTAGTAGGGGACTTCATAGAGTTCTGATAGGATGGGATGGTACAAGAGTACTGCACCCATTTCGACAAATATTACAAGAAGTTATCACTCTCTGAGGATTACCTCATAGAGTTCTTCTTAAAGAAGTTGAAACCAAAACTTGAGTTAACAATGAAGCTTTAGATCCTTGATGTGGATGATGCCTTTGTGGGTTAGAGATATCATAAAAGATAGAAGAAATACAAGACTGACTGATTTGGCAGTCCTTTTATTTATTTTATAATAAACATAGTATTCTTACTTGGCAATAGGAATTTGATATTTTTTCTGTTAAAGTCCAATTTAGTTTCTAATTGTTAGGATTATGGGACTCCTAAAGGATAAGGATAAGCTCTGTAGATTAGGACTCTTTCTAATTAGCAACTCTTGTACTATGATAAGCTTTCCTATAAAAAGGCAATCAATATTGAATAAAGAAATCTAGTGGAATTCATCATCAAATGCCTTCAAGCTTTTGATTTTGCTCAGTAATTCTTCCATTGGATATAGGAATGCATATGCATTGCCTAACTTAACTTCATCATCCTTATCAATGAAAATCCAACAAATTACTTCAAAAGCTATAAAGGAATTAGGCAGGGGGAGCCCCTTTCCCCTTATCTTTCTCTCTAGCTATTGAAGTTCTCTCCAAGCTGTTGCATACTCTCACTGCTGAAAATCCCATGTTCAAGTACCACCATAAATGCAAGGATATGGAGTTAAATCATTTAGCATTTGCAGATGATCTTATGCTTTTTTGTGGAGCTGATGCTTACTCTCTAACACTCATCATGAGAACCCTAAAAGCGTTCACCAGGTTGTCAGGATTGAAAGCTAGTTTCTTCAAAAGTTGTACCTATATCTGCTCTGACACTCAAAATGGGGATGAAATTAGCAGACTGACAAGGCTTAATGTTCAATCTCCTCCATTCAAATAGTTGGAGGTACCCATCACAACAAACAAACGAATGTATGTTGATTGTATAACCCTACTTGAGAGATATAGATCCAAAGTAAATGCCTAGCAAAATAGATACCTATCAATTGCTGGCAGACTACAACTGATCTCATTAGTTTTGTAGAATGTACATACACACTGGAGTGCTTCCTTGGTATTGCTTAAAAAGATCATCAAGGAGATAGAAAGATCCATTAAACTATTTATGTGGTTTGGAAAGATAGGCAACTCCAAAGGAGCAAAAGTAAAGTGGGAAGAGCTATGTCTCACTAAGGAAGAGGGTGGACTAGGTCTGGTACCTCTGATGACTATGCCGAAGAGGATATGTAGGTTATTCAAGGATAGGAAAACTATATGGTTAAAGTGGATAAATGAGTACTATCTGAGGGATGAAAGCTTATGGCAATTGGAGCAAAAAAGGGAAATTCTTGGAGCTTTAGACAGCTACTCAACATGAGGGACTAAATTTATCCTTGGATAAAACAACAAATTGGCAATAGAGAGTTAACATGATTTTGGTTTGACAATTGGAATGATTTAAGCCCTCTCTATAGTAGAAATGAGACTCTACAATTGACCACTAGGATTCCATTGAAAGCTAAAGTTAGTAGCATAATCAAGGATGGGGTTTGTAGCTGCAATTATAGAGGTGTTGACAGCCTGATGAATTGTAAAGCAAATAGGCAACCAGCTTCTAAAGAATATATTGGCTAATCATTAGCTCCCTGGATTTTAGCAACTCCTTATTCTATAAGATATTCAGAGCCTACAACCCCAAAGGTCCTTAGTATGAGCTTATATGTGGGAACACTCTATACCCTAAAGCTTTAATTATCAACTGGGTGGCCATCAAGAACAGGTTGAGAATAAAAAGCAGATGGTTTGGAAGTTCTGGAAGCTTTGATCCTAGTTGCTTGTTGTGCAAAAATGATATTGAAACACTACCTCACCTATGTTTCTAGTGTAGAGTATCCCAATTTATTCGCCTTTGAGTTCAAAACAAAATGCAAGTACTTTGCCCATAAAAGGATTGGACAATGGGTCACAAGAGTGGTTAACACACTTAAGAAAGATGGGATTATCATCAAAATTGCTTTCAGTTGTACTATACATGATTTGGAGGGAGAGGAACAAACGTCTATATAGTGGAATAAAGATGGAAAATCAAATCCTAGGAGACTTGGTTGTTAATTGGGTCAAAGAACTACTTATAACACATGCTACTCCGTCCAAAGTCAGCCAACGAATGAAGATACTTTGGAATTTATAGAGCTATTGTTGTAATCATGGGTTGGGATCCAAGATCTAAAATTTGTATTTTGTTTTGGGAGTTAACTTTGATGTTCTTGTCATTTTAATTTTGTCAAGCTTAGCTTGATGTAATAAAACTTTATTCATTTTCCAAAAAAAAGGGAAAGGATGGTGAGCGACAAACTTTGAGAGTTACGAGAAAGTATTACTGCTTTACAATACAGTGGTTGGTGACCTTAAATAATGTGTAGTGTAAATTCAAAAGCTGCATTGTGAAGTTAAAGTGGGATGGGGGCATGATAACACTGACAGGGAACTTGAGTAGGTGGAACAAACTATTCTCCATCAAAGGCTTCAACAAGATGCTTAAAGGCCCAGCAATGGTGGGGTATATATGAGGCAATTGACACATCCATTAGGGTAATAGATGCAAAATATGAAGCTAGAGGAATAACGTGGCATTTTTTAGGAATGAAATGCATTGCTAGCAGAGTTTGGGGAGTTATTTAAAGAACCTTGTCAATTGTCTCCAAATTGAATGCATGACCATAGAATTAGATTGAATGAGGGCACCGAGTCAATCAACATTAGGCCTTGTAGATACTCGGAGGAATAGAAAGATGCAATAAAGAAGGCTATAAAGGAGTTGCTTTAGCAAGGCTTCATCAGTCATAACATCAGTCCATATGCATTTACTATGGTTTTGGTAAAGAAGAAAGACAACTTTTGGAGGATGTTTAGGGACAATAGGGAACTTAATAAGAAAACATTAGAAGACAAGTTCCCATACTGTTAGTTTAGGAGCTATTGGACGAATTGCATGGCTTAAGTTGATAATCCAAAATGGATTTCAAGTCTAGTTATCACCAGATTCAAATGCATGAAGATGATATTACCCAGACTTCCTTTAGGACTCATGAGAGACATAATGAGTTCTTTGTGATGCTCTTTGGGCTAACTAATGCTCCACCAACGTTTCAAAGCCTTACGAATGACATATTCAAATCATTCTTGGGGAGATTCATCTTAGTTTCCTTCGAT
>JAOSBP010000003.1:13791965-13815152 GCA_027563825.1 Erythroxylum mucronatum
TTGATCAACCTAATGGAGCTCTTATAGTAGCACCTATGTTAGCGAGACCCAACTTCTCTCAATCCTTTATCATAGAGGTTAATGCGAGTGGAACAAGCTTAGGGGCAATGTTTCAACATGATAAACATCCCATTGCCTTCTAAAGTAAGACCTTGGCCTTGAAGCACATCAGACTATATACTTATGAAAAGGAATTCTTGGTAGTTATTAAGGCTATTAGACAATGACATCATTACCTCAATGGTAGAAAAATCTTGCTGTAAACTAATCACTAAAGCCTTGAGTATTTGTTGGAGTAGAGAATCACCACTGCATTCCAACAAACTTCGTTGCCAAGGTCATATGCGACTGCAAAGTGATATATAGGAGTGGAAACGAAAATATGGCAGTTGATGCATTGTCAAGAATCAATATCACTGAACTATTAAAGACAACTCTTGGGGAAAATTGAGGCAAGTTGGGTCCAAGATACCACCACTCAAGGCATTATGATGAACCTGAAGTTAGGGGAATTGAATTTAAGCAAGTATGAATTGGGGGTGGAGTTGTTGAGGTGTAAAGAGAGATTGGTGATTGGATTTAATCAGGAATTGAGAAAAAAACTAATATTTATAAGACATAATGGACCATATGGAGGTCACTTAGAATGTTTCTATTGGAAAATTTAACTAAGGATGTTAAAAATTATATGGAGTGTTTGATATTTCAGAGCAGTTGGATGGAGTAAATGATGGTAGGTCACTCAGAATGTTATCAATTCCAAAACGATGTTGGATAGAGTAAACATGGATTCTATAGAAGGATTATCGACATCTTGAGGCAAATCTAGAATGTTTGTGGTAGGTAGATGTAGTAAACATTCTCACTTTGTGACTATCAAACATCCTCATATAGAAGCTAAGATAACCCAATTATTCATAGATCAAGTTTTCAAGCTCCACGGCATGCCAGAGAAAGTAATGAGTGATCGCAATCCCCTATTTCTCAATTTGTTTTAGAGGGAGTGTTCAAACTACAAGGAGCAAGCTTAAATTTCTCAAATACCTACCACCCTTATTCAGATGGAAAATTGATGCAATCACCGCAATTTTGGAAACTTACTTGCATTACTTCTGTGGGGATACTCCAACCCGATGGTATGAGTGGATTTCACGAGCAAAGTGGTGGTATAATACCACTTACCATGCATCCATTAGTATGACCCCATTTAAGCTATTGTATGGATACTCTCCTCCCCTGTATCTTCCTTATTTCTGCATGGGATACCAAGAATTTAATAGTGGATTTAGTGATGAGTGATAAAGAGACCAATCACCAAGTTTGATCTCTGAAGGGCTTAGCACAAGATGAAACAACAAGCTGACAAAAGGAGGACAAACAACAAGTTTGAAATGGGACAATGGGTGTTTCTGAAGCTCTAACCATATAGACTACATTCATTACAAAGATGAGGCAACCACAAACTCTTCCCCTTGTATTATAGACCCTATCTAAGTCTCAATAAGGTGGCCTACAATTTACAACTACCTCCAAAGTTATTCATCCGTCCATCATTCCATGTATCCCAACTAAAGAAATATGTCTCAGAAAAGGACCCTATTTCCATGAATTTAAGTTCCAAAAGCCATTTTGGGTTGAAGAATGGTGAAATTTTGTTGCAAACCAGCAACTCTAGTGTTGGTGCATTGGTCCAATAGTAGACCAGCATAGGGGACTTTGGAATCCTTGTTTGATCTTGAGAAGTGTTTCCTTGAAGTGAACCTTCTAGACAAGGTTTTCAAGGAAGGAGGCATTGTTATGGAAGATAAAAGAAGGATGAGGGAGGCAACAATCATAAGTTTTAAATAAAGAATGGTGTCACATAGTTGTAGCAACTTAAGGGAGACGTTGTTTATGTAACTAATTAATGAGAACATTCAATATGCGCTCATGAAAGACAGCTGCTATATATGTATGTTCTGTTGTAACAAGAAAATCAGACAAAAATGATATTGTTTTGATTCTCTCTCTCTCCCCCCTGCTGCCAACCTCTGACATTCTCTTCCTTTGCATGCACTCTCATAACATCTTTCTTCTGTTACACAACATAAACTTACGTCAGGAAGTTTGCTGAAAACATCAATAACAAAGTGTTCTTTTTTTTTTTTGGTGGGAAGTTGACAACAAATTGTTTTGGTGTGTTAATTTCTATAATTCATATATGCAGAGAGTATGCCAAAGAAATAATCAGTTGGACTGTTATCTATCATTTCATTATTTGTGATTTTTGATTCGTCATTTGTAACTTCAATAACATTTTAAGTTCATGCAGAGGAAGTTTTGTCTAAAGCACCAATGCCATAGGTGGTCTTGTTGCGTTTAATCCTCACTTTTCCTTCTCTATTTAGTATCTCTCGAAATTATGTGTCAATTTGGCTGCACATCTATAAAAACATTTTCTGTTTGTCTGACTCATGATTCTTGATGTGTACATTCATGTCCTTTCTATTTTTCTCACTTAATAGTCCCTTTCTTTCTTCAATTTGTAATCTTTATTCTTCTTTAGATTGCTTTCACCCTTTACTGAGTTGTTATGGCCTTGCTATCTGTTATTGAATTATATTTGCAGATAATATTGACAACATTATTGAAGGTATATGTTAGGGGGGGCTTGTTTGAAAAATCCAAAGAGCTGTTACTGGAGTTGGAAGCTTTGAGATATGCAGAAGATGAGGTAATCAAAGCTCTATGAAAAGTTATGTGACCAATTGTCATGTGGTTTAACCTTGTTCATCTTTTGTAACTTGACACGAATATTGTATATTCAAGTTCTGTCTTGATTAAACCAATTTGTATTCCTACATTTATATTAAAGTTTGTTTATAAATCTATGATGTTTTGGTTGTTGGTAAAATATTATGGAATTTAATCCCCAAAGAATCCATAGCCAAAAAGGCATTTATTTAGTTTAGAAGGAATATTAGGCATTGTTATGACTATGAAAGTATTAATCTAAGTCATCAATATCTGGTGATGCTGAATAAAGAGGTCCTTTTATTTTCTGTTGCAATTATTTAATTAGGAACTTGTTCGTATTGATTCCTGTTGCTTCCTTGTTAAAACTATTCTATGCACAGGTCACACTAAAATGTTTGTACTCTTAGTCATTTGTTGATTATTTTGTCTTCACTCTTCTTATTTGTGTTTATTGCTTTATTTATTCTTGTTATTTACTTCTGTGTCACATCAAATTCGCTGTTTAGATGCCCTACTGCATATTGATGGATGGCCTTGCTAAAACCGGTCATATAAATGAAGCAAGATCAGTTTTTGATGAAATGAAGGGAAAATGTGTCAAGTCAGGTACACTAGCTATCAGAAATTGAATATTTTGGTAAGCTCATTAGGCATAGAGTTCACCATCTTTGAAGAGGACTAAGCTTAATACCTAGTCTAAATTTGTAACAAATTCAATACTGTTTTTAATATCAAGAGTTAATATGAGTAAAATTCTCTTATATGAATTGAACTCATTCTTCATTAGAAATTGTAATTTTATCTTCTAACTATTGATTCTAATACTTGTATCTCATCCATTCTCTTTGAGAACTTTATGTTCCTATTTTCTTGGTTTATTTACTATCTTTGTTCATACTGTTACGGAGATATAATTCTATTGACTTTTTGCCAGAAAATGAGTAATTTTGTTTCTCACATGCAGATGGCTATGCCCATAGTATAATGATTTCAGCTTTCTGCCGACTTGGACTTTTGCAAGAGGCAAAAGAACTGGTGAAGGAATTTGAAGCAAAATATGACAAATATGATGTTGTTATCTTAAACACAATGCTTTGCACCTACTGCAGAGCAGGCGAAATGGAGAGTGTGATGAAAATGATGAGGAAAATGGACGAATTAGCAATAAATCCAGATTATAATACTTTTCATATTTTAATTAAGTATTTCTGCAAGGAGAAGCTATATCTACTTGCTTTTCAGACCATGGAAGACATGCATGGGAAAGGTCACCAACCTGCAGAGGTACTCTTTTTTTTTTTTTCTTGGTTTCTTTCCTATTCTTTTTATTAGGACTTCCTCTAAATATTCAATGATGGTCTTTTTAATTTGTCCAATTTCTTCTGATAGAACATTTGATTTTTAACGTCATTAGCTATAGAATATTCCTGCGACATGGTTGTTTTTTGTTGGAAATGATGATACATCATATTTCAAAGATATATCTCATACACTTGAGTGCATGTTTATATTTGTATTTTGTTATTCATTTTCTCTTGTTCTACCATGTTCAAGTTATCTCTATGCCCAAAATTATTAAATATGCTATCTTTTGTCATGTAATCATCATATCCTAGAAGAAGGTAGAAAATTAGAGCATTCTTCTTACTACCACAACTTATTGAGAATCTATAGCATAGGAGAAATGTGAGTGGCATCCATGGTCATTGATATATAGTGCAGAAAATCATGAAATAAAACCACATAGGATTACAACTTATATTCTCAATGTTGAAGGCCAAATATTTTGTTCTCGCACAACTCTGAGATATCTCAATAACACATTGGTAAGGACCGTCAAATAGAAGATGGGGTGAACTACTTTTTCCATGAATTAAAGAATTAGATTTTTGTTTCTTGTTTACTCATAAGATTATACTAATATTTTCTTGTGCAACAATAAGTGTACAAATGGTTTTAATTGGATACAAATTCCTGTATTGTATGCACTGAATAGCATTATGTGTGTGTGTGTGTGTATGTATCTATATATATTTGGCTCCTAATTAAGAGACTTAATGGGATTCCTACAATCACTGGATAGGATCCTGTAACCTATACAATCTATAGATGTAGATTTACAATTTGTAATACTTCTTCTCAAGTTGGAGTAAAGATAGTAAGTTCAGCTTGATACAAATATAATTGACCTAATCTTCATTTATAGCTTTTGTGAAAATATCTTCAAGTTGTTCTCCAATTTTCATATATCGTGTAGAGATCAAGTTTTGTTGTAGTTTTTCACAAATGAAGTGGCAGTCAATGTCACTGTTTAATTCATTCTTAAAACACATGATTAGAAGTAATATACTGAGCAATTTGGTTATCATACCACAACTTTGCTGGTATTGAGCTTTTGAGACCAATTCAATTAAGAATTGACATATCCACATTACCTCGTTCATTGATTATGCCATAGCTTTATATGCAAATTTATATTTCTTTTGAAAGATGAATAAAGTATTGTATTACTATAGCACAACTATCCTAAGAGTTACAAAAGTACCAAGATAGTCAAGGTATATCAACCTTCTCTATCTGAGTTCAGAGGGAAGTTACACTACAATAAAGAGAAATCCAGCTATTTTACTTTTCTATGAGACCATATTACCCCTAACAAGGACAAATGTAGCCAGTAGTGAATTTTTTATCAATCTTAACATCTGCCCAATCTATATTTGAGAAACACTTGATGTGAGTATATCCATGATTTTATATAATAACCATTGTCTAGGGGGCTCCCTTTAAGTAATATAAGATTTGTTCTAGAGCAATGCAATGGTGAACTATTACAGAAGACATGAATTGACCTTACAATATTTAATTTTGATATGTTATTATAAGATAGCTTAATTTTTCAACCAATTTTCTGTATTTCTAAAGGTCTTAAAAATCTTCATCTTTGGTGAGTTGCAAATTAGGGAGCGTTAAAGCACCGGGAATAGTGGCAAAAGCTGTTGGAATTTTTGTTTTGTACATTAGAAGAATCTGTTTTGTTTTTTTATCTTAGTTAATAGATCAAGTAGATACTTCCTTTGAAATAAGAAAATTCCTTCATTGCTTCTTGTCACCTCTACTCCAAAAAAAACTTTAAAGCCTCTAAATCTTTTATGTGAAACTAATTGTGAATGAAGGATTTCAAGGATGAAATACCCATAGTATCACTTTCAGTAATGATAATATACCACATACAAAATAAGGAGGATGGTACTAGATGCAAATTATTTATAAAAATAAGGAGAATGATACCAGATGCAAATTATTTATAGAAATTTGAGTGATTAGACTTACTTTTATTTACTTCATACATTTTCACTGTCTGACTAGATTTTTCAAACTAAGTATGAGGGCTCCATTTTAAACCATATAGGGACTCTTGGACATAAACTTTTTCATATTCCCCTTGAGCAACAAAACTAGGTTGTTGCTCCATATATGTTTCCTCTCAAAAGTCACCATGTAAAAGGACATTTTTTTTATGTCTAGCTGATGTAAGGACCAATCTTGAGTCACCATGTAAAAAACAAGTAGGGGAAAACAAGTGATTATAAGAAACAAAAGATCAAATAGGATTAGTACGCTGGCACTTACCTTTGAATAGAGCAATTGGAAAATCAGAATCATCAATTGTTGGATCTAATATCAAAGAAGAAATTGATATTGAACTTGTAATAGGATGATATCTCCAGCTAATACGTGGCAGTGGTGGTTGTGTAGGAGTGGGGGTAATGTTATTGATCTAATATGTAATCTTATAAATCAACATGTCATTGTCTTTCTCCAAATTTGAAGATGTAAGAAAGAAAGGAATGTATTTCAAAAAAGTGACATCGACTGTCTAAGATTATTGTTATGATTAAGAGAGTAGTACGAATACCCTTTTTGTATATAACATCGACTGTCTAAGATTATTGTTATGATTAAGAGAGTAGTACGAATACCCTTTTTGTATATAAGAGTAGCCTAGAAAACACATTTTAAAGCTTTGGGATCTAACTTGATTACTTAGGGCGAACATCACAGACAAAACATGTACTATAAACTATTTGGGATGAAAAAAGGAATAAGGATACATTAGAAAAATGAATACTATGAGTCTTACCACAAAGAACAGATGAATAATGTTTCAAAAAAGTGACATCGACTGAGATTGTTGTTATGATTAAGAATAGTAGTACTAATACCCTTTTTGTATATAAGAGTAGCCTAGAAAACACATTTTAAAGCTTTGGGATCTAACTTAATTACTTAGGGAAAACATCACAGACAAAACATGTACTAAAATATTTGGGATGAAAAAAGGAATAAGGATAAATTAGAAAAATGAATACTATAAGGAGTCTTACCACAAAGAACAGATGAAGGCATGCATTTAATCAAGAAACATGCTAAGAAAATTACATTAACCCTAAATTGTTTAGAAACGTACATTTAGAATAGCAGGTTCTAGTGGTTTCAAGAAGTTTTTTTTTTCTTTGAGCTGCACTATTTTGAAATGGTGTGTCTACTTATGAGGATCGATAAAGAGTACCATTTTGAGTCATATAGGTGTGAAATGATGAAAAATGCTTTTTGGCATTATGACTTCTTAAAGTATGGTCAAAGGTATTAAATTGTGTTTTCATTTCAATATGAAATGCAATAAAATGAGAAAATAATTTAGAATGGGTGTTCATTATAAAGTCAAGTAACAGAAGAAACTACAAGCTGAACAAAGGTATTTCTTATTGTCGTGACTGTCAATACATAGCTACAAGTATTTGTAAGAGTGCAAAGAGGTATTCTAGGAAATTAAACAGCTGTACATAATATTCTAATTGATCTAATTTAGTTAACTTCTAGGAGTCATTAACACCTGGGACATAGCTGGGTGGATATCTCCCAACACTCCCCCTCAAGCTGGCTTGTAGATGTCTTCCTAGCTAGCTTGGTAACCAGAATATTAAACTGGCTCTTGTGTAACCCTTTTGTAAGAATATCAGCTACCTGTTATGAAGTTGGTATATAGGGAACACAAGTTAATCCTTTTTCAATCTTCTCCTTAATGAAGTGTTTGTCAACCTCAACATGTTTTGTTCTATCATGAAGGACCGGGTTGTGGGCGATTGAAATTGAAGCCTTGTTATCACAATACACCTTCATAGGAACTGAAATAGGAATTTGCAGTTCCTCCAGTATCCTTTTAATCCATAAAACTTCTTAAATTTCATGTGCCATTGATCGGAACTCAGCTTCGACACTGCTCCTTGCAACAACACTTTGTTTTTTACTCCGCCAAGTTACCACCAACAAATGTGCAATAACCTAAAATTGATCTTCTATTCGTTGCATTCCCTGCCCAACAGCATCGGTATAGACTTCAACTTGAAGATTGTTCTGCTTACGAAACATTAAACCTTTCCCAGGAGTTCCTTTTAGATACCATAGTATCCTATACACAACATCAAAATGTTCTCGGCCTAGTGAATGCATAAATTGGCTTACTAAGCTCACGGAAAAAGTTATATCAGGTCAAGTGTGTGACAAGAAACAAATGGTTGGAGGGAATTTGGTAACTTGGCGAAGCAAGAAACAAATGGTTGTAGCAAGAAGTAGTGCTGAAGCTGAGTTTAGGTCCCTAGCTCATGGAATTTGTGAAGCTTTATGGGTAAAAAAGGGTGTTGGAGAAGCTGAAGGTTCCTAGTTCTATTCCTATGAAGGTATATTAAATAAAGTTGCAATTTCAATTGCACATATTCCTGTTCTACAGGACAGAACAAAACATATAGAAGTTGACAAACACTTTATGAAGGAAAAAATTGAAAATGATGCCATCTGCATTCCATATGTTCTTACTTATTAATGATCTAGTTGGCAAGTTGGGCATGCAAGACATTTTCAGACCAGGTTGAGGGGGAGTGTTGAGAATATCTTGGTGAATATTTGGTTCTTATAAGTTAGCTAAATCAGATCAGGACTTTATGATTTATAGCTGTAAATTCCTAGAATAGAAACCTGTATGGTCTATATATTATGCGGCAATGTAAAGTGAAAGAGTGGGCAATACCCATTCCTCTTAGGTTCTATTTTCTATAAATATCATTGGTAATTTGTGGGTCAGTAGGCATAGATTGATCATTACTAGGCACAATAAGGGGTGAAGTAGTAGATGAGATGAGTTACCTGAATTAGAGTTCTTCCCAAGTTAATTCTCCAAGGGGTCTAAGGCCATGCAGTGTTGAGGTAGGCTATTCTCTACTTCTTAATAGTCTTTCTCTTAGTTTATACACGAAGATCAATATTTCGTTCCTTGGAATTGGACGGTAGTATTTCTCTCCCTGTGGTTGAACTAGGATTTCTTGGCATGGATACATGAGGAGTAGTTTCTTTGCCATCATTATCAGAGATTATATTATGATCAATAGTGACTGTGGGTAGGGGGTTGGGTGTAATAGTAGCATCCCAAAAATTATTTGCTTCATTAGAGTTCTCCCCCTAAAGGAAATTTTTTTGATGTTCTAGGAATGTGACATCCATGGATACAACAATTTTTTGTGTGGAAGGTTTGTAGCACTTATAACCCTATTGACTAGGAGCATACCCAATAAATACAGAATTTTCAACTCTAGGATCTAGTTTGGAGTTTCCCTCTAGTCGGGGTATGAACATACACAATACACCAAAAAACGTTAAGGGGAAGAGTAGAATAAAGCCGATTTTTAGGAAAACATTGTTTAAACACATCTAAAGGTGTAGCATAATGCAAAACATAGCTGGGCATTCGATTGATCAAGTATGATGTAGTCAAAACAACCTGACCCCAAAGGTATTTTGGCACATTCATAGCAAACATAATGGCCCAAGATACTTCCAGTAAATGTTTATTTTTTCTCTTGGTAATGCCATTTTGTTAAGGGGTTTTAACACAAGTAGATTGGTGACCATGCTGTAAGCTTAAGAAAATTTCCAAGGACTTCATTAAAATACTCGGTATCATTGTTAGAGTGAAGTATACCAATGTGAAATTGAGTTTCAATCATTGTATAAAAGTTTAGGAAAATTTGAGCAACTTCAAATTTTCCATGCATCAAATAGATCCAACGTAATCGAGTATGATCATCGATAAAAGCTACAAACCATTTTTTTTTTAATTTTGGGAATGGGTTTTAACATGGGATGGACCTCAAATATCACTATGAATTAAGTAAAACAGTTTAGAGCGTTGATATGATTTTAGAGGGTAAATAGTCTTGTGACTTTTGGATAAAATGCAAAGCTCACAATAAAATTCTGGACAATCCATAGATTTAAACAAATGAGGCAATAGTCTTTTGAGATAAGAGAAACTAGGATGTCCTAATCTATTATGCCAAAGCAAAATTTGTTCTTTAGCAGGGGTAGAATAAATACTACTTAACCCATGAGTTTCTTTATTTTTCAAGTTGTCATCAACGAAGTAGTAGAGATTAAATCATTAAAATTCTTGAGTTCCTTTTCGAACAGCGATAGGCAGGTCTAAATCATTAAATCACAAGGAATAAAATCAGATTTAACACACAAGGGGTCAGAAAATTTAGAACCTGATTGTGGTTCAGACTCTTGGATTTGCACAAGCTCAGAAATAGGAACTTTCTTGCTTGAGTAGACCTTAAGTGGTATAGTAGGATTCAAACTAGTGTTTTGCTTTGTCAGTTCAGTTTCAGGGGCAGAATTAGTTTCAAGGGCAGAATTTTTGTCACCAACATGTTCATCTTCAGATTCAACAGGTTCTTGACCAATTTTAGGCTCAATTCCATTGCTAGCAAGTTCTCCTTTAGAATTGGGTTCAATGTGAGGTGTATGTTCAGATTTGGAAGACTTCGAGTTAGGTGCAAGACTTTGAGAATCAAAATCATGGAGGAATTCCTTATCTTCCCAAGAACTCTCCCCCTAAAGATGAGAATTGTTACTTTGAGAGGACGGTTTATTTTGAGCAAACGTGACATCCATAGAGGTAAAAAAAATTTTAGAAAGTGGATGATAACACTTTTATCCTTTCTTTGTGTTTGAGTATCCCACAAAAACAGATTTTAAAGCTCTTGGATCAAGTTTCCCTCTTTGATGAGCATGAATATGTATGAAAGCAACACAACCAAACTGGTGGCAGTTGGCAAGAGACATTAAAATCAGGGTAAAAATCAGAAAGTGCAGTTATGGGACTTTGATTATTTAAAACTTTGGAAGGTACTCTATTTATCAAATATGCAGCAGTTAAAAAGCCTCCCCCCAGAAAGTTTTTCGAACTTTACATTGAAACAAACTTGCTCGAGTTACATTAAGTAAAGGTTTATTTTTTCGTTCGGCAATCCCATTTTGTTGGGGTGTGTCTACACAAGATGACTCATGTATTATACCCTCTTTTTGAAAGAAAGATGAGAGAATTTGATTAAAATAGTCTCTTGCATTGTCTGATCTTATTCTTTTAATCAAACTTCCAAATTGTGTACAAATCATTTTCTGGAACTTTGGAAAAATATTGCTTACTTCTAATTTTTCTTTCATATGAAATAACCAGGTAGTTCTAGTGCAATCATCTATGAATAAACCACTTAGCTTCAAAAATACTCAAAATTCTACATGGTCCCCAAATATCAGAATGTAGCAAAGAAAAAGGTCTAGTAGATCTTGTATTACTCAATGGAAATGACACCCGGTGATGTTTAGCAATTTCGCATGTATCACAATGAAAACTACTAGCATCTTCTTTCTTAAAAAGTGAAGGAAACATGCTTTCAAGTAAAGTGAAAGGAGGATGACTGAGACGGTAATGGTGGAGTCAAATTTCAGTTTTATTAGGAGAGGTTTCTTGAGGAGCAAGTGAGGGATAGCTGATTATTTTTCTTTTTGTTGCCACTCATTTCCTCAAGGTAATAAAGCCCATCTTTCACCTTAGCATGTCCAGTCGTCCTCTCCGTATCCAGATCCTAAAAAACATGGTGAGTAGAATAGAAAGTTAATCTGCAGTTTAGATCTTTGGTAATTTGATGAATGGATATGAGATTGGTGGACAATTTTGGGACATGCAGCACATTATTTAGGAGCAAAGAATCAGATTGATTTACTTTTCCTTGGCCTGCAACAGTTATAGAAGATCCATTTGCAACAGTAATTTTTCTATTTCCAGGACTTGGGTTATATGTTCTAAATCTGATTGGGCTGTGAGTCACATGGTCAGTGGCTCCTGAGTCGATGACCCAAGAGCCTAGGGAAGACATACTCAAGGCACTTATAGCATGAGAGTTATGGCACTTACCTAATTGAGTTAATGAACACATACTAGAGGTTTGAATAAGAACAAAGAAAAAATTGGCAATCAAGGCCAATGATGGGAAAAAAATCAGCAATCAAGGCTGGAAAAATTGCACTTGGCAATAAGGACTTGGAAAGAAGAAAATACTCAGCAATGAAGGTTGATAGAACGAGGTCCCAAGAGCAATAGCTCTGATACCATGTGAAAAAACTGAATTGTTCTGTATTTTCTCTTGGTTATAGGCTGTACATTATTTATACAATTGGAATTTGACTTCTGTCAATCCCATGAAATCTGCTGTCTCCCAAATATTAGGAGTAAATTATTCTATCCTAAAATAGAAAAGGATTCTATCCTAAGATAGAAAAGATCATGGGCTATATATGGAATTTCTAGCTGTACAAGATATTCTGGATATTTCACAGCTGTACAAAGCAAGATATTCTAGATTTTCAACAAGTTGCAATAGGAATTGAAGGGGACTTCTGCAATTTGTTTTGCAGCTTGGAACACGTGTTTAGTATGACCCAGCTCATGAAAATATTGACAAACAATTCCTCTTATATTTTGATTCCTATTTTCCCAACTACTTGTCCTTCGTACTCTATTATTGTTCTTGTGATATGACTTTTGAGTGCCAAATTCATTATTCCAACTTATGAGTACTACAAATCTCCATATTGCGAGTAGCAAAGGCATTGACATTCGTTGAAGTATCCGAGTAAAGGCCTCGTGTGGGGAAAAAATCTCATCACTACGGATAATTTGAGATTTAGCAATCTTAATATGAGAGTAAAGACTCGCCAAAAAACTCACTACTGCCAGCTGCTCCCATTCAGTTTGCTAGAATTTGACATCAGGACTAAATTGTAACAAGACTTTTAATTCTTTATAGATCTTTTTGAAGTTATAAATTATGCCTGAAGAGACTAGTCTTGTTGTTTAGTCTGATAAAACTCCTTACGCGCTTCATAAACATGCGAAATGTTCTCTTTTCCCAAATTAAAATATTTAAATATTCTATCAATTTTTTGACATACCCACAGTGATTTGTCTGGCTGACAACCTCATTGTCAATAGAATTTCAGGTTTGTAAAAATAATCAAGCATGATCTCGTGGCCATTCCTTCAGAGAATGGTCTGATGGTGGATCATCACTAAGGTGATAGTCATTAGAAATACTTCTTAGGTAAATCTAAAATAATTGAGACCAGTCAACTTCTGTTTGGTGATTTTAGACATCATAGAAATAACATTAGTCGCAACCTTCTTCTTTTGTTCATGATCCATAAGCACAAATAGACAAATGAATCAAGAACACTCTGAAAAGTTCGAAGGCATCCAGAAATTCAATTAGACATGGTCCTTCAGGTAAACCAGATGCATGTAAACCAAACAAGACTGACCATAAACATAAAAAGAAAAGGATTGCTGTAAACATAAAAAGAAAAACTTTCCTGTTGAGGTACTGAGTGAAACCAGCAAGAGAACTTGGGTAAAACTAGTCTCCAGCAGACTGACCACACCACCACTAATTACAACCAGAACACCAATAACAACTAGTACTCTAAATGCGTATGGCACCATAGAGAAGCAAGGAATGAGCGAAATTTGATACATAGGAGTGGCAGAGAGGGACAGGTGACGCCGAAGAAGCTAACTGGAGGTCAAGGTACCGTCGCACGCACTATCACATGCTGGTGTGTGGGAGAGGATGCAAGATCTTTGAGTGGTGTGTGAGCCGCATGTGAAGGATTTTCGGTGATTGGTCTTTGGGGAGAGGCTAGTTAGCGGTCGATGCTCCTCATGGTATCAACATTGAGAACAAATGGTTACCTGTGCTGGGTGATCCAAAAGTTCCAAATTTTTACTCAATGGACAGAATTGAAGTGGAAGGAAAAGAGCAGTAGTTCTGCTCACTGGGCAAAAGCAAGGCGGGAAAAAGTTGAAAGGCCAGGAATGGACCTGATACCATATGCAACAATGAGTTTATGTTTTCAATTGTTGTATTGTAACTAGTGAATAGAGGTACACGTATACACTGTTGATGTTCTTGTGAAACTGATGTGCTCAATTGACCTTTTAAGTTAACAGTTCTAATTCGGCTTAATATTATATTTTGTGAACTGAAACTTCTAATGTTGACTGTACTACTTTCCAGGAACTTTGCTATTCTCTGATATTCCATCTTGGTAAAATAAAAGCTTACCGAGAAGCTTTTTCGGTTTACAATCTGTTGAGGTATGGCAAGAGAACAATGTGCAAAGGCCTTCATGAGAGGATTCTACACATTCTTATTTCTGGGCGCCTTCTTAAAGATGCATATGTAGTACTAAAGGTGAGATATATTGTCTAGGAGTATAAATATATTCTCCAGTTTGTGATTAATCTCAAGTGTACCTTATCAGGATAATGCAGATTGCATCTCCCAACCTATGATAAAGAAGTTTGCCAGTGCTTTCGTGAAGTTTGGTAACATGAATATGATAAATGATGTTTTGAAGGTTGTACATGGCTCCCGATTCAAAATTGATCAGGCAAGCAATCTTAGACATAGATAAAAATATTATTCAGGAGATTCTGTTCGAGGCACTTACATTATTCATCTCCTCACTGTTCAATCTACAATGATGTAATCCTGTAATGCATTTTGATACTAGAATATTAAATTGTTATGCTGTTATCATTTTGGATTAGACAAACTAACTTGTTTTGGAGGCAAGAATAGAATAAATGAAACGAAATGAGGAAATGTGGACAGAGATATTGAATGTTTGTTGAAACAGTTTTGGTCCATGTTTCAAAATTGTTAAGGTGAAAGGAAAAAAGAGTGGGGAAATGAGGAGGAAAATACCTTCTTGTGCGAGTAGTCCCTTCCAAAAACTCCTAATACATATTGACATTCAGAAATCTTCCACAACTGCAAATTGTTTCCCTTCTGATTGAAAGTTGCAAGTCCTTACAAATAGATGAGAGAATATATACATTTAGTTGTTAGCATACATGTCAGAACTATGCATGCATGCAGATTGCTTCTGAGAAATGTACAGAGCCTTGGATTTGTCACAAACTTCCAGTTTCTGAAGTTTCTTGTGTTTTCTTATTGTGGATATGAATGTTGAATAGATGATAATCTAAGAGCATGAGATACATAAGTTAAACTCTGAAAACCTTGTTCTTCGTCTCCCATACACAGTATACAGTTTTTTGCTTAAGTAAAAATTGCATTTTTTTTACTAGGGCCTTTTTGAGATGGCTGTAGTGCGTTATATCTCACGACCAGAAAAGAAAGAATTGCTTCTTCAATTGCTACAATGGATGCCAGGCCAAGGTTATGTTGTTAATTCATCAACCAGGAACCTTATCCTTAAGAATTCTCATTTATTTGGTAGTCATCTTATTGCTGAGATCTTATCGAAACAGCACAAGATGTCAAAAGCCTTCACTTCTCATCAGATGAAAGGCTAACTGGGTTGGAACACCAATAGTTTCAGGTGATTAAACTTTGCTGCTTACGAGTTTTTAATAATTTTGAGTTTCAACATGTGGAAAACCAATAGTCTTAGTCCTTATACTCACTGCTTGTGACCATCTTAGAGCACAATAATTTGACCACGAAAAAAGTTTCTGTAATGAGTTAATAGTGTATGTTCCAATCAATGGGAGTCAATTTCATCGCCCACATGTTACTTCGGTTTCTTGAACCTCTGTCTCTTCATAATTTTCTTAAGCTTTTTCTGCTTGATTACATGTTAAACACTAAAAATCTTTGTTCATGATGGATATGTGTGGTTGGTCATTTATGATTTTAATTATTCTGTAACACGTGATTACATGAACATGAAATGGATTTTTAATCAACTTCTCAGTTGCTTCAATATTATATTTGAGTAACTATCTCTATTCTCCTAAATACTGTATTCTAAATGGTTCTTTGCGTTAATATTATGGTTATCTGCACCTTCTGTTGTACGATGATAGACCAGATGTTAAGTTAGGCGTAAACATTGCATAATTCTAAAAGTAATCCACATACCTTAAGTTGAACAGATACATAATGCAAAATTTAGGATCTATCAAGACAATCTCTTTGTGACTTTGTAGGCAGTGCACTTAAGTAGCTATCAGGTTATTGGATCAATTCTTTTACTTTGGTATCTGAAATGTTCTTATACCTTGGAGTTTAAGAACATTTCAGATCTTATGTTGTTAGTTGTCTATCCTTGGAACATAGCATGTGGTTGTTTCTGTTAAGACTATAGCATGTGACTTGCCAATGCTCATTCTCTTCGATTTTTCAGAATCTTACTCGCACCTATTTGGAGTTGGGCTTTGAACTGCTGTTAGTATTTACTTCTGATTTTCATATGTTCACAGATTTTCACCTTCTTCCTTTCAGAGGAAACTGTTGGCGAACACAATACCTGTCACTGAAAATTCAACAGAAGTTGGAATTGAATAGCCGGCGTCAGAAGAAATAATGAATGGAACAGTTTGTAAACATAAATACGTTGACTCATTTTATAGAAGGGTAAAATGAAGTTATGCTGCTAAGTGGTACAGCCAGGAGTTTTGTTGTTTCTGATTTTAAAACTTTCAAGACTTGCCTGCTTGCGATGGCACTGAAGATTAATAAGAAGGAAACAGGAAGCTTGAGTTATGATCCCTTGGTTCGGCCTAGAATTGGATTTCATCTGGCACATCAAGAGACTAGTTTTACTGTTGCTATATTCCTTGCCAAGTTGGTAGCCTTGTTCCTACATTCTCAGGAGCCTTTGTGTCTATTTCTAGTCTCGCCCAAAACTGCAGACCGTTTATATATTTATAATTTACTAATGTATCAATGAAGAGTTTCTGGTCTGTTTGCTTTCGTAATAGAAAATTTTTGTTCGAAAGTGTCATTTATCAATTTGCACTACTTTTAGATAATGGATATCATGTAACCCTTGTTATATTTCAAAAGTGTATTGTTAGATAATCTTATTTTTAGATCATTTCATTATACTACTTAATGATGGCACACCACTTGCTCATTTTACTGCATATCGTTAAGAACTGGGAACTCTTCAGTACCTATCCGTTTCATGGTTAGATGCATGTTTATCCAGTAAACAAATTTTCTCAATTCATGTAAAGTTCCAGTTTTTTGACACTTGAAAGGCCACAGAGCACAGACTCCTCATAAAACGACAAGAACAACCCTCCATCGCCGCCTTCTCATTTGCACGTTAGGTTGTAAAGAAGAATAATCATACTTCTATTATTGCTTGCACCGCGGGTACTTCTATTGTTATAATATCATTGGTACCTATGTTTATCCCAAGCGCCATTGTCTTGGAAGTCAAAAACATGTCATTCTATCTGCATAATGTTATACTTCTTCTTTGCTTACCGTTTCAGTTGCCTTTCTCAGGTAAACAATCCAAACACCGACAACATTTCCTTTTCTCATGTTTTGTTCAGCTTCCTTCAATGTCCAAAAGCCAAAACCTTCATCAATTAATAAACAGACGAGAGATAATTGTTACTAGATCTACGAACTAACCTTTCTTCGCCTGGTGACTCCCACTACTGGAGGCGTTAACAAAACCAATCCCTAATTTGGGTGGTTTTGATAAATCACGAAAGACGCAGATGGATTTCTTAATCGTACGTGGAAAACGCATCGTATGCTTGAGAGACTATAGTTGCACATATTTATGCCTATACTAAAACGCATATGGAAAGGCCAATGCCAACTGTTGTTTCGAATTAACGTATGCACTTTAGTATCTTCAGGGATAGACCCTTCTAAAGCTACAAATGGTTGAGTGTTACATAAAGGCCCTAGGACATGTCAATTATCAAACCGAAATGTTGTGCTTTTCCCATTTCAGACATAATGTTTGATGTTAGGGTCATGAAGGACCTCGTGTGTAAAATTTGTTGAAGGTGTAAGATTGTGAAGAAGTCTGAGAAGTAGATCATATGTTATTCTGCTTATTATGAAACATGTTGAACCCATCTTACCTATATGCTTTCTTTATCCTGACATATCCTCCAAAATCTTTTTGTAAACAAAATCCTACTAATCCTACTAGCTGAATTGATTTCCAGTCCTCCACATTGCTTAGGAAGACATATAACACTCCGTTTAATTTTGGAAATTTTTGACATACCGCGTCTTAACACTACTTAAAATAACTAGATCTATAAGTATAGCAGTGGTGAGTCTTGGTCAATCACACAGAGAGTGTTTGATTAGCTTTTATAATGAAAAGAATTGGTGTTTAGGTTGAGGGGGTTTGGTTTGGGTTCAAATAATAAAATAAAATGAAACTAAACTAATTAAAACAAATTCAAGAAAACATTAAAAAATGAATAAAAGTGATGAATGCGTTAGGGACCTAGACATTGATTCAATCTCGGTCTATACTTAATCAAGCATACTTCATTGAATTGTTATTTTCATACCTTTCTTAGCAGCTATTAATCGTAAGTTAACGATAAGCTCAATTAACTCCAATTTTCTCTTAAATCGTGTTTAATTAAGAGATGCTCCTTAATTAAGCCTAGCCATCGAACAACATAAGATAAGTTATCTAGATTTAATTGGACAGTCGTATTATGAATTAGGAAAACGGATTAATCAAGGCAACCACCATATAAGCTCGGGTCATTTAACCTAGATTACGTTATCTCTAATGATTCGACACCAATCGAAAACTTAACAATTATAGATTGTATCCCTAATGATCCGAAACCATTAGTTGCTACAAATGAATCTCAATATAACAATTACGGATTATATTGAAGATTCTAACAATATCTAAATACAATAATTACATATTGTGTTCAAAATTTGAGGAAAGGGTTCACATATAAACAATTAAACGAGAATAAGTGTAACATCCCATTACCTGCAGGGAGGCTAGAATAGTAAATATGAGTGATCAATGATAGCTCATAAATGCATTTTTCATGCTCATGCATAATATGTCATACACATACATATGAATAATGAAGTTGTTGCACATGAAAATAATTGTACATGCATTCATAGATAATTCCGGGTATTTTTTGGACTAAAGTGTGATATTATTGGAAATTTTGAGAATTTTGAATTTGTTATATTGGAAATATTATCGATTAGTGGAATTGTTGTATTTGTGAATTTTGGTGAATTAAAGATTTATTTTCGGAATTTATAGAGAATTATGGATTTTTATGAAAATAGGGAACAAGGAATCAAAAGAATATTTGGAGACAATTGGATTTTAAAGATGAGAATTAAAGGAATTAGTCCAAAAGAAACTTTGTTAGAGCTTAGACCTTAGGAAAGTGACAAGTATCACTGACATAGTAAGTTGCTTTTTATATTTTTATTAGAAGTAAGTTTTGATATATGAGAGTTAAAAGACTAAGATATATTCCTAAGTTTCCTTCTTCGTAGTCACCTTCTCCGAATTTCCTCTCAATACACAGAGTTTTTCATCAAATACTTTCCAAGAGTTTTCTTTGTTTTTCCATATCCCACACCACTGGTAATTGCTTCATGGAGTTTTTAATAAGTATTGAGTAAATCCTTTAGAGTTTTGGATTTATAAAATAAATGTGATGCATTACTATCATCTGCATGAACATGGGATTTACGTGTATATTCATAAACACTGTGTTGGTGGGATGAAAAATTTGGTTATAATGTTAGTTTAGTATTTGATGATTATTAGTGGTAAAGTGATGTAGAAATGATTTCTGGAGTTTGAAATAGCAATAATGTAGCAACCCACTCCCGCAGACTCCGAGTCCGACATCTATGAGTGATATTCGAGTTCGAGCCCTGGAAGAGTGGCATGCTAAGGTACTCAGTCAGTCAAAATCAGTATAAATTTTTTTTGAAACAAAACATAGATACACACCTTTTTGCAAAAATCAACAATTCAATTCGGGCCCACTTTCATTTATAAACATTTTCAATCAACACAATACAATCAACAAAATTTTCAATAGGCATTTGAGCTCTTTCACAAATACAAAACACTTTAGTCGTTTTGGAATACAAATTTATACAAAAAGTTGTGGAATATACAATTCAATACAAAATAAAGAAATGCAATGCAGACGTGAACTGATCCCGACCTCTATCCTTCACTTAAATGGTGTAGGTATACTCTGTTGGCCTAACGGGGTATTCTTCTGGTCCTAAAAATATTTGAAAATTTTGGGTGAATTTTGCGAATTCAATGAGTGACCATCATTGATGGCTCACCCAATCACGTAACACATAATTCATATCATTACACATTTCACACTTCACATTCAATACGATTTAATCACTCATATTATGCATATGCAGAGCACATAGGACTCACTTTCCATTTGTTACTTTGTTATGACCAAGTACCTAAACTGTCCCATATAGGGCTCATTGATAATTGTCCCTTATCCGTTTGGGGGATACGTGGCTCATTAAACGTTGACCTTGAGGCTCTGATTCACTTTTGAGCTCGAAGCTCATTTTTACTCGTTGAGCTTTAAGCTCTGATCGGTGGCTACTCTAGTCACAACAGCCATTATGTTTCATGCATTCATGAAATGAAATGCATCAGTCACATTTGCATGATCCACATTCACTCACATTTACATATCATCGGATTGTAGCCCGACATTCAATACTAGAGTTAAGTACCACTTTTCATTTACATGTAAATGCACATTCAAAACACATTTGTCATCAGACCGGGGTCCAGCATTTAACAATCATATTATGCACACTTATTTCAACTCATTCACATACAAGTAGCACTTCAATATTTCATTAATACATCACATTCATCGAACCTTCTGTCCGAAAACCATCACAATCAATAACATTCACATAATGATTTAGTAGTCAATTAATACAAAATTCAAATAAAACGAACAAAAAAATGAAACCATCTAGGTCTACTCACATTATGCTCTAGATTGGCATTTGCTTCCAAATTTTGGATACGTCGGTATGAGGACGTTTATCTTGCACATTCCATTTATGCAATACACAATTCACACACGTCACAAAACTCCTTTATGCACAAATAGTTATATGGACTATGTACAATGCATGCTCAATGACAATCCCGGGTATATGTTCTAGAATACATATTATGCTCATTCCCATTTCATAATTCATATATTTCTATTTGAACTTGGATTTACACATTATTTGTACATGATCATTCTAAATTCTCCTTTCAATCTTTACCCTTTGCAAGAATACTTGGTTACTCTATATCATGACTCAATTTTTCATCATCTCTTTTCTATCTTCATATGATCTCATAATATCCAATTCTCATTCACAATTTAGCAATTCAAACATATACACACCATAGTAAGTTTCTAATGACACCAAAATCATTCAATTTGGTTCAGTAATCTGAAAGATATACTTCAAGAATTTTCGGACTACTCTTGTCTAACACAATATACTATGCACAACTTCCATCCAGAATTTAAACATCTTAGCGACTGATTGAAAATTCGAATTGTTCAGATGATTCATATTCCTATGTCTCTAGTTTACTCTAAATTAAAAATCATCTCATTTGGAATCCTACATATCCATGTACAATTAAAGAGCACACTCACTGTTCCTGTCCCACTTTTTCACACAATCTTTCTCAATTCATTTTAGATGGCTATGATTTTTGGTGGAGATGTAGAACAATGTCTTACGAGTCCAATGGTTTAAGAATCAAGTCATTTGGGTGTCTAGAAAAGAAGTTATGGCCAAATGAATCAAACAAGGTTTTGTCCTTAATCATATTGAATTTGTTTCGGGACAACAACCATAACTTTCCATAGAGATATTGGATTAAGATTTTCTTTAGATGGTTTGAAACAGAACTTCAAAATCTACAACTTTTATAAAGACCTTGAAGATAGATTCTATCATCTGAAGGGTCAAAAATGGACCAGACGATAGGTCAGACGAAACTAGACGAAAAAGTAGAAGAAGCAAAAAGCAGAAGAAGCAAAACACAGAAGAAGCAAAAAGCAGAAGATGCATCTTTACAGACGATACACATCAGCACAGACGATATACGTCATCACAGATGATACACGTCAGCATAAACGATACACGTCATCACAGACGATACACATCATCACAGACGATACATGTCAGTACAGGCGATACACGTCATCACAAACGATACACGTCAGCACAGACAATACACGTCATCACAGCCGATACACATCAAGACAAACGATACACGTCAGCTGACGATATACATCAGGCAGACGATACACGTCAGGTAGACAATATATGTCATCACAGACGATACACGTCAGGCAAACGATATATGTCATCACAGACGATACACGTCAGCACAAACAATATAACTTTGCAGACAATACAACTTCACTCTTGCACATCTTCCCTTTTAAGGACCATAACTTTCGACTCCGATGTCCAAAATTCTCATACTATATACCATTTGAAAGATAAAAGAAAGATCTATAATTTAAAGAAGGAAACTTTGACAACATCGATTTAGATCAATCCCAAATTTTCCCTGAAGTCCGAACACAAATTTTTCATTCATCCACCAATGTACTGCACCCAATTCTCAATTTCATGAAAATTTTGAAACTTTTAGAGACAGAATTTAAATTCAATATCTTTATAAGCAATGTATCCATATGTCTCTAGTTTAATCCAAATAAAGAATCATCTCATTTGGATAACTAGAGAAAAAGGTATGGCTAACAGACCGAAGCACACTCAGTGAACATTTTCCAGATCACTACTAATTTTATTTCCTAATTTTTTCCTTATCACTACTCATCCCAAGATCACTCTTTCTACTCCCTCTACTTCTCATTTTCAATAAAATCACATGTAAAATCAATTATACCTAGAAGTTGTCAATGAATGCATGTACATTTATTTTTTATGTTCAAAGATTCAATATTTATGTGCATATATGCTAACATTATGCTTGAGCAAGAATATGCATTTCCTTAATCTCTCTTTGAGCTCACTGTAGGAAAATCCCGGTGCAAGTATCACATACTCGCGGTGCGGAAAACAAAAATTTTTGCTACCGGGACGTTCCCGAAAGCCAGGATCCATGTGTCTATATGAAAAGTCAAACCATAACGACCAAAGTAGACCGTCT
>JAOSBP010000003.1:13836675-13852665 GCA_027563825.1 Erythroxylum mucronatum
TGCTGCAATCTTGGAAATTTAATATTTTGACCGGTTTCTAAGGTCAATTTTCGGATCGAACGACAGAGCCGCGATCATCGTGCTGTCGTTAGGACAGGTCAACGGCAGGAGCGACTGATAGGCTGGTCGAGAACGGTGTGTTGAGGGATAGTGATAGAGCCTGGGCAGGATGCTTTACGCATAACATTGGTTTCTGTACCTCTGTGGTGGCGGAGCTATGGGGAGTTTTCAATGGATTGATTATGGCGTGTGATTTTGGCTTTAGGAGAATTGAGGTAGAGGTGGATTCCTTAGGTGTCAACATCCTCTCATCCTCGCCACCTCTACAGGGCATGCAGAGTTCTTTGGTCAAAGGCATACTGAATTTGCTTGATAGAGATTGGAATGTGTAGACTCGTCATATATATAGGGAAGCTAATAGACTTGCTGGTTGGCTCGCCAACTATACTCAGGATTTTGAGGTTGGAGTCCATGTGTTACAGACACCTCTAGTGGGTAGTCTTGGTATCCTACTAGAGGATATAGCTAGAATATCATTCCCTAGAATTGTGGCTTAATGCTACTGTAATTTCTCTTTTAATCCAAAAAAAATAAGTAACGGATTTCTAGGATTAACAAATAATTACGGATAAAGGATGACAATTTTGGCCCAACCCGGTCTAACTAGACCCAGCCCAACCCATGATCAATGGGCTAAGCTCGGGTTGACTGGGCCTTGTGCAAACTTTTTGGGCCAGTCAAGCCTCAGGCCTAGGTTACTCGGGCTCTGCATGGCCCGAGGCCCAATAGATAATGGAAAAAACGACGTCATTTAATAAAAAGTGATGTCATAGTGTTGTCTGTCAACTAGCATAGTCGTTACTTAAAACAACTAACGGATTTCTAAGATTAACAAATAACTACGAATAAGGGATGACAATTTTGACCCAACCAGGTCCAACTAAACCCAGCCCGACGCATGGTCAATTGGCTAGACTCAGCTTGACATCGTCAAAAACAATGTTGTTTCTTACATTATCTATCGAGCCTTGAGCTATGCAGGATAATAATTGTGTAAAGTCTAACTGAGTCAATCAAATCTCGGGCCAAGCAGCCCATCCGTAGTTAGGCCTCAAGCTTGATGCCATAACTATAACGGATTCTTTTCTCTCCAGTCTTAAATTCAAATATTGAAATTACCCAAATTGTTAGTTCTTAATTGTAATTAGAGTTTCAACCACGAATAGTATTATCAACTTCTTTTATGTTATGAATTGTGAGACGATTTGTAAAAACAAAAATCAAATTTAAACTTGTTTTTCTTGTTGACTTCCGTTTTTTCGTTTGTCCATGGTATATATATAAGAAACGAATTATCCAGTGCCCTCGATTTGTATGAAAATTATAGTCGTCCAATTTTGAAGGGCTGAACATGCACTATGTAGACCCTGTGCATATGTATCAAGCCTTTAAGCAGCTGCACAAATATTTCCATTTGCAAAAGCTTTCACATATATCAATTACTCCTTAAAATATGCACTAGATCAGATCAATACAGGCCACAACAGCGGAAGGCGGTAATATATATACACATATGCAAAGCACAAGCAAATCCATAGAACACATGGTCTGCTACTATTAGAACTACCACATTGTTTTAGGCATAACATTGTCTGTGACTTCTGGTTAACAAGTACTTTCCAAACTATTATCTATTAGAGTTGCTCGCCGGTAATCCTTCAAACTCAAAATGTCAGTAACTACACTCTACCCAACAAATAGCAGCAATCATACACTAGTGTACATGTGTTTCATATTCACAAGGCTTTCAACCAAAGTATACTATCATGTACTTCTACAATTTTGCCTCTTCCTGCACAAAAGAAAAGTTCAAACTGCTCTGATTTTAAAGATTTAACAATTCTTCGGGTGACAAAACTGAAGAGAAAAAAAGGGTTATTACCAGGAAAGCCATACCATATTTGTTTGTTCATCTCTCAATTCTGAGGAGGAGAACCTGGGTCAGAGACGCTGATAGATGCAAATGACATAGTATCTTCTTTTGATATGGCCACAAAGTTCAGGGGAGCAACAGACAACCTTCTTGCTTCTTTGAAGTATCCATTTTGACGTCCAGAACAGGACCGAGGTGTGAGTAGTTCAGGAGTTGCACCACCAACAGAGTTACGGCGAGGAGTAGGAGTCATGGAACCATTAACATTTGCACGGAAACCATTTGGTTTCCTGAAACTGTTACTTTTCCTTGGACTGGGTTTACACCCATACATGGCTTCCTTCTCTATTAGCAGTAGATCTTGGAGCTTTTTCTGATCCTGAGGAATTATAAACTCCATTATTAACAACATATCTAATATATGTTAACAATTAACAATCACATCACTTCAGAAAAATAAGGATGGTCTAAGAAACTGTTCAATAACTATCAGAGCTGATCTGTTCCCTCACAACAGTTAAAAGTAGGATTTATATACAGCAAAGACAAAACAGATCATCACTTCTGCAATTGGATGCTCAACTTTCTGAAGATCCAAGAATTACAGAACCAAGAAACATGTCAACATAAATAAATGAAATTGATGATAAAGGCAGCAAGCTTTGAGCCTTGATGTAAAGGGAAATGGGTTAAAGGAATTGTTGCATACAGATCCTAGTAATCAAAAATGAAAAAGATAATTGAATTTACTCTAGATCTCTTTTTCTCTTCTTCCCTCTGTTGTCTGGTTAGTTTGTAATCCTCAAGTATCGTCACCAATCTTACCTGTATGTCAAGACAGGAGATTATGAAATGCAAAACCGACGAACTTATTGACTATGGAATATGTTGTAAATACACTCACCCCATCATAGAGAAATAACATCTTTTTTTCACCTTCCCATGCTAGAGTTCTGATCATCAAATTGTCAACCATCGCTGAAAAGAGTATAGCAGAGCTTTGAGAAGTAGCAGAGATTGAGGCAGATAACAGCATCATCAAATGAAACAGTACCTGGAATTTTGCTTACAGTCACTCTAGCCCGCTCTGCACGTTTAAGGTTGATGTGTGCACCTCTTCCAGCATTATATCGATTACTATCCTGTTATCCAACAAGAAATTTTGTTAGACCACTAACCTAGGCTCCAAGACAAAATCTAAATGAACATAATCATCCACCTGCTTCTATCAAACTTAAATTTTATGACAAGTTAGACCAGGAAAGATGAAAACAAACAAAATATGAAAAAATTGCTGTGCTAAAAACAACAGCCACAAGATTTATAGGAATCAACCTACTCCCTGCATTATAATCAAATCATAAAACCATTGCAGTGTACAAAACTTTAATTCGCATATTGCTTTCCGAACACAGACCAAAATAATAAGGGAGAAGCAAGATAGAAGCCCCTCTGTCCAGTCCTCAACAAATAGTTATCCAGTAGACACGATTTCATCTTACTTGATTATAGTCTTCAAGCCAATTTTCTTCTTCACAGGCTGAAAGCCATCGATCAATCCTATCCATTATTTCTTTTCGGCTCGCAGCTTCATCTTTAACTTTAACCATCTGGGATTCAATACTTGCTAGAAGTTCAGATGGATCAACTAAACCTGAACAAAAACAGCAATAATCAACCAATATTGGCTACATCTAATACAAAAACAATAAGTTGTAAAGAAAACTAACTTTGAAAATGAAAAAGAAAAGGGGAATGTGTCTACCAGAATCTATCAATGCGTTTGATTTCTCAGCAGCAGTGCTTGTATCAGGCTCAATATGAGTCATTCTGCATATGTCTTCCAATTCAGATCTCTTTCTCAACACAAGTTCTTTCATTCTGCTTGCTTTCAGTTTGGTCAATCTCTCAACTTCTGCTGAAGCCTATCAAAAGAAGTAAAGATGACTATCCAGTTTCTACCATGGACAAATAAATCACTCCGGGTGCACACCAACCTGTTCAACAAGCTCCAATGAAAGAACTCCTGGCTCTATTATTTCATATTCTGATGATCCAACAATTGAAGTAAGCCTAGAAAAGCTATTTCTCTCTTCTTTTGATGAGTCCATCAAATTCCAAAGTTCAAATAGTGAATCCGCAATATCTTTGAGCTGCATTTAAGAACACAGTTATAATTTCATACCCATAGCAAAATCAATAGTGGGGAAATGAAAAATCTTCATTACCTTTTTAAGCCTAGCTTTTCTTTCTGATTTCAACATGACAATGGCCTTTCCTAGGCCTTCCAACGTGTTATTGCTTATGTTGGTTGACTGTTCCTGGTTTGAACCATGTAAACTTGGATGCACTTCACTGACTGTCTGCCCAAAGTCCAATCCAAGTACTCCACAGAGCAAATGTACATCATTCACATATCCAAAAACTTGCTGAAGGCGATCAGACTGCAAAAAGGAAATAAAAAATTATCATGTAATTAATAGAAATGCTTCAATGCATACCTCCTCGTTTCAAAGGATGTGCAGATGTATTTGATACACTACAGATTGTATACCTTCTCCTTTTGAAGGGTGCGTAGATGTATTTGATAATCATTAAGCCTTCTTAATGACAAATCATGTTCATCCAATGAAAGGGAACTCATGAAAGCATTGGTAAGAATGCCGTATCCAGAAATCTCTGTGCTAATTTTTTCAATTTGTGCCTTCATATCCGAAAATTGCTTCATTCTTTCCTCTTTCTTCGTCTTCATATCTTCTACCAGTGGTGTAATAGCCGCAAGCTTTTGTTTCAAGGATGCTGACCGCTTCTCAGTCTGGACCTGAAAATCTTTTGCAATTATTTGGATGAAATAGACAACTATATAGATCAAGAATATATTCGTACATGGATGTATACATTAGATGAACACATGTATTTCCCTGTGTATGCATATAGCTATAGATGCAGTTTGCTCACAATAGAACATAGAAAATTGTTTACAGATCACATTGCACCCAACCAGACTAAGGAGTCCTATATAACAAAAGAAACATGCCTGAACCTTGCAAGACCTGGCTAATGATCTAACTAAAACAGAACTAGCATAAGAAAGCTTCTCTCTCTAACAATAATTATACTGAATTATATACGAATATTGGGATGTGCCTTGAAATACTTAGTTTACAAAGGAAATATATTTAGTTATTTACCGGTGAATAAATATTAAGTTCCCCAAGGGCAGCCATGAGGGTGGCTAATTCAGCTTCCTTGGCTGCAACAGATTGATGAAGGCTTGCTTTAGCATTTGCAGCCTCCTCGACTTTTCTCTTATAGACTTCCAAGCATTCCCTCTCCAATTCCATCAACATCCTGTCCTTTTCAGTTTCACTCTCGCCAATGTCATTCCATATTTGCTGCACATAATATAGCAAAACCAGTTAAGATAACGAAAGGAATTACAGTTTCTTTTCTGGCAAAAGGCTCTTTTAATTTAAAAAACTAATTCTGGAGATGACATTTGTCATCATGTTCGGGTGTGAATAGTGGGACTATGCCAAACTTGCAGCCAAATTAAGAACAGCAAGACCACTTAGCATGAGCAACTAAATTGAATTAAAGCAGTCACCAGTAAAACCATCATTAAAAGAAAAGGAAACACATCACGTAGAAGAATTACTCAACGCCAACCCATACCCTCCACCGAAAAAAAAATACAAATCAACTTCCATATATTCCTTATGAAAATTAAAGTAATTACAAAATGAAGCACTTTGCAGAAAATTCATCCAGAATTAAAAACCCATGTGTTGACTACAGTGTTCCTAGAAACAACGTTTGCAACATCACAAAGTCGTCCAAAAGTAAGAATTTGACATAATAAAATTCCCATAGAACCTCCAAATTTTACTTTGTTTTTTAAAGACCCATAAGAACAATAATACTTGGTGTCTTAACCCATAAAAAGAAAAGAAGGAATTGCATCTCAACACAACTCAGAGAACAAAGAAAACTGAGAATGATGAACAAGAAAATTTCTAACCAACTCTTTACAAAAGGAAAATGAGCAGAATCTTAAAGTAAGCTTATAGTAAATAGGTAGTTTATGAGGCTAAACGAGTCAAAAGGGACTTAATTTCTAGCTCCATTATGAGACACTAAAGAAACCATTGATGCTCTCTAACTTTAAGAGCATTCCATGATTACTTAAGTACAAAATAAATTTCCAAGAAGAGAAAAGAAGCCCACTTTCACTTCTTTCCAAACACGGGACTTTTGCAATCAAGAAAGAGCAGACTAGACAATAGGAAAAGAGGAAAGAGAAAGACCTGAAGCTCTCTGAGTAAAGCTTTGCAGGTAGTGCTTGTTCGCACACAAGCTGTAGTTGGGCTACCAATAGCCAGCATTTTCACAAATCTTGCTACGTTTTCTTTTTTTCCCTTTCTTCTTGTCTAGAAATTCTGGACAGCGTAGCTCGAAACAATAACCTTTTGGGCCACAAACAAAACCAACATTAAGAACCAAAAGAGACTTACTTGAGCTACTCTCTCTCAGAAACAGAGAATTCCAATACTAAAATCCAGCAACTTTAGCTCAAAAGTAAAAGTAGTAGAAAGAGTAAGAAGCAAGTGGGTTTTTGGTTTTTTTTAAAAAAGGTCCAAAAAGAAAACCAAGAAACTAAAGAGACATCGCTGGGAACAACCTCAGCCTCCTCAGATCTGAACCTTAACTAACACCAACTCCTCTGCTCCAAAACAAAGCTCACTAATTAAAAGCATCCAAAAGAAAAATAAAAGAAAAGGTGGACACCAAAAGGATCTTAAGTGGGTAAAGCTCAATTATTTCAGTTCAACCAAGTTAGAAAGAAAAAAGAAAGGGAAATGATTGGGAAATTAAAAAAACAGGATTAATCTGAAAAGCCATGGCAAAGACAAAAACAAAGTTCCAAAATGTAGAAGCAGGTTAGCAAGTAACTGACATCTTTCTTCCTCACACATTCACTTACTATTTCTTTCTAGTTTCTAGGGCTTCTCTTCTCTGCCCTCTATGTAAGTGAAGACAGGATGAGAGTTTGGGTCGAAAACTTTGAGAGAGTAAGTACAACATGGTTTCTTTCTCCCAAAATTTTGTAAAATAAATAACATAAGATACGTTGATACTTGCAGTTTCGAGTTAGAAACTGCGATTAGATGTCACGTGGAGTCTTGACGCGTGAGTTAAGAACTTGGCGGACTCAGGTAGCTGTCTTGACGTTGCCAAACAATTTTGTCTGTTACATCAATTTCTTAAAGCAAATATCCTTTTTTCAGAGCTACTTTCTTTCTCTATCTTTTATCGTTTTGATGTTTCCTTTTTTTTTTTTCTTGTCCAGCAATTGGATTTGGATCCGACGATCGAATTGAACGGGAATTCTAAAATTATATAAAACATTGTAATTAATATATTTATATTAAGCTTTTAGGAAACTAAATGTTTAAAAAAATCGAAAATAAAATTTTCATATTGTTTAATTTATGTGTTTAAGATCAAAAGGACATGTTATCCAAAACAAAACACAATGAAATTAATAATAAACGGAAGTCTTAGGCTTAGGCCTAACTATTAATTCTAAAGAAAGCTGAAGGCCCGCTTGTGAATAAACCTTATGGAGCAAGAAAAACCAAAGCTAAAAATGAGTAATCCCCAGGAAAACCAAATAAATTTTTTTAAAAAAAAAACAAAGGAAAATTTATCCCATTAGCTTGTTTAACATACCGTACCCTGAGATACTTTTATGGACAAATGAGTCAACTTCAACCCACAAATAATAATGCGATAAGCAAAAGAAAAAGATGCATGTCGTCACCTAAGTTACTAAGCAAAGGAAATGATTATCAGGTATCAATAGTAACTAAAAAAAACGATAATTTTCCTCAAGCTGAGCAGCGTGTCGAAAATTACATCAATCGAAAATAAAGTTTAGAATCAGAGGAATTGAAGCTTTTATGTTTATTTCTCTGTGACCAATCAAACACTTGGTGAACAATATATAGGACTGAAATAATCAACTGAATAGAAAAAAAATCAACAACTCCTTATTTTCTAGAAACAAATGACACCTAAATTAGGAAATCAATCATAATCACATAAGCCATATTGAATTAAATCAAAACATTTCTCCCTTAATTCAGTGGGCATTGAACTCCTATCATGGACCTAAATTTCTTGAACATCTTTAGCCAAAATTTTTGTAAGGATGTGTACCAGCTACTGAACAATAGCTCAAAAATGTCTCATCCTTTGTAACTAACTCCTTGTTGAAATGGAACTGAGTCTCAGTGTGCTTTGTTTTTCTTTATTCAGCATAAGCTTGGTTGTTGTTGTGATTTTATTTATTTAGCTTTGTACTTGATAAGGTTGTGCAATCCTGCTTCTTTGAAGCCATGAAATAGCTCCACATCTAAGGCTACACATGAATCACATAGTGCTTTTCCAATCATCCGCACAAGTTATCCAATCACTATTTGTGAAAGAAACAAGATTATTAGCTTCTCCCCTATTATATATAATGCAAAATCTGATGTTGCTTAATGTATTTGAAAATTCTCTTGGATGCTCCGAAGTAATGTTTACTTGGATTGGGCATAAACCCAAAAATAAGATTAATTGAAAAAAAATAATGTCAATTCTAGTGTGGGTTAAATATGAGTGACCTCTAAGCAAACTTCTGATTTTTTTCTCCTCAACTTTCTCTACTCCATCATCTAAAGACAACTTCTCATTCGCATTCAATAGTGTCTTTACTAGCTTACAACTAATCACACCGTTCTTTTTTAATAAATCAACTGCATACTTATGGTGACTAATAAAAATCTCATTCTTATCTTGCACAACTTCTAAACCTAAAAAATAATGCCATAAACCCAAACCTGGCATCTCAAAAGTAAACATCATGGATTTCTTTAATTTATGCAATTTGTACACCTTTTCTTCTTATTATTCCACCACTAAAGCCTCAGGCTGCAAAACATAAACATCTTTTATAACTTCTCTATTAAGAAAAGTTTATACATCTAGTTGATAAACTAATCATCCATTGTGAGCAACTAAAGCCATTATTGTTCGTACTATGTCAAATTAAGTAATAGGAGCATAAGTTTCATTAAAATCAATAACTAGAACATATGCTTACCCTTTAGCGATCAAGTGTACTTCATGCCTTTGTAATACTCCATTGTTGTGTCTAATTTCTATTATTTTTAATTGCCTTCATATCTTGATTTTGGTTACAAATCATTGTGTTTCGATCCAAATGTGAGATTAATTGAGTGAAAATGGTGTGAATATTGCATGAATGTTAAATGGTTTATTTTGTGAATTGTACATTAAAACACCAAATTCACGTAAATTTTGCATTAAATGTTATGTCACCACCATGCATGGTTAATGCACGGGGGTGACAAGGGAGTCACCCCCGTGACTTCCCATGCACGAGTGTGCATAGGGATGTCCCACACGTGACTTCCTAATGCACGAGTGTGCAAGGGGATGTCACACCTGTGACTCCCCATGCAAGCCCATGAGAAGTCTTAACATTAATTATGGCTTAAATACATGGCAGCTCATGACGTGAGGGCACACAACCCTAAACCTAAAGAGGGTTTAATAAAAGGAAGAGAGGGTGGCGACTGATGATCATTCATTCACTATTTCATTGGTTCACTCACAGAGAGACTTAGACAGAGGGCAGGTGCAAAGAGGTAGAGAAAAAGAAGATAAACAAAAGAGAGAAACAGAGAAAGCAAACAGAGTGAGTCGAGATGAAGAGAGCAGAGGTAGAAGCTTGGAAGAGGCCGAAAGCGAGAGTTGGAGTTGAATCCCATTTAACTTGAGCAAACATTCGTCTGGGGAAGAACATGAAGCAGAAGGCGAGAGTCAAAGCTGGAAGCCTAAGAGGGACTGGAGATCTCCACAACTCTTCATCCGATGATTTATTTGCCTATTATATTTGTCATTTGTTTCTTTGTTTCTTTTATTTTACTATCTGTTATTAACTTATACTCTTATCAGTTTAGCTGACTATTATTTGTTTATTTTGATAATCCATTTGGTATTCACTATTTTATTATTGCTTTAATACTTTTGTCGACAGCAACATGTGATTAAAGTGTTTAATGATGATGAATATGGTCATATCTATTCTGGGCTGATCTCTTTTCTTGAGAATTAATGTAGCTATTTAGTTGAATATGCATGATTGAGTTACGAATATGTTGTCTTATTTATTGTTGTGGCTTCTGAACTGAATGGATGTAATAGAATGTCCAAACTTTGCATCATTTTAGTGTTAAATGAAGATTTGAGAGATGAAGTTTAATACAAATCGTGAAACTATGAACACTTACGTTAAGAAGTAGAAATATATTAACTTAAGTGCTAATTTGTAGTCAGGTTTTCATTATTAATTCGGATAGTAACTTGTTGAATACGAAAGTTAGACTAATTCATTATTTGAATCTATTTAGAACCTAACTATTAATTTTAGTAAGACAACAATCTAATCATTTTCCTTTAATCATGCATAGGAGATTAAATTAGTGAAATTAATTCTCAAGAGTTTTTCCACTTCGATTAATCTTTTTGTTTTTGCTCCTAATTAATTTCGTCTACTTTTTAATTTAATTTCACAATTTTCCTTAAAAGATTTCACTCAACAATCGGGATAGAATGTTTAGGAATGCATTGTTTTTATTTTTATTTTTATTTCAAACTTAATTTAAGTTAACCAATTTCACCTACGTGGAAGATGATCCTGGGTTATCAACTACAACTATCTCGTTTACTTGCGAGTAGGATAACCTAGGTCTTTTTAGAACTTTTTGGGCATAACATCCATCTACACTCAATTTCTCCTTATAAGTCCATTTCAACCCAATTAATCCCTTTCCTACTTGTAAATTCACCAATTTCTATGATTTGTTTCTTTCAATAACTGGAATTTCTTCCTTCATTACACTAACTCATTCTTTCTTTATCATTGCATTTTTAAAACGTATAGGTTCAAAAGCAAAACACACATACTCACAAGAAGCGTAAATTTCAACTAAGCTCCTAAACTTCTTTATTATTGAATCAAAATATTCATATTCAAATTTAGGTTGAAGTTCAATTGCAAGTTCTTTAAAACCAGTTTCCCAATTCCAAGCATCATTTAACTAAACACCATTTCATAACTTACAAGTAACTTGTTAGATTCTGTTTCATAAACCTATATCTTTTTTTTTTCTTCACCATAACTAACAAAAATACGTCTTCTTGTACTCCATGCTTTATAAGGAGTCATTCTTGTTACAAACTAAGTTGGAGATCAATTTTCTAGATATACTACTACAACTACTTCTTCAGCCTAGAATTTCTTTGGCAGCCTTTTCTCTTTCAACATGCTTCTGGCTAGCTTAACAATCGTTCTATTCTTGCATTAACTACCCTATTTTGCTATAAAGTATAACTTGTCGTCCACTATCATAATATGCTATGAAAATCACAAAAATGTTATGGATCCTAAAGATGAAAATTCTCCACTGTGATTTTTGGATAATGTCATAATAAAGCTGACTAAAATGTTTCTTTAGCTTTTGTCAATTTTGTTGTAGTTTAGGCAGCACCATGTTTTCTACCATGTTTGATTCGTTATCTAGTAGACATTTCCCTCCATTGCCATTATGAGGAGTTGAGAGTTCTTCAAGAGTTGGAAGCAAGTAATAAAGGAAGGACATGATTGTTCCTTACATTATTATCCCCCTTAAGAAGAAGATGGTAGACTGGTGATTTCTCTTGAGATGGAACTTCCACCAAGTTGGTGCAAAAACGTAGGATGCTACCTTGATTGGTTTTTTCTAAGAAAGGATACATATATATCTAATAATTCAAAAATACAAACTCTACAGAAGAACAAATGCTTACTAGAAAAACTAATAGCAGAAGATAATTTGATATTATTTACCTTCATTTCAAATCTTCAACTTTAAAGGTTGTGGAATAGGTTCCTTGGCATATTTCAAATCATCGTCTTTTTCTCTAGCATTAGCAACTGGGTTTCCAAGCTGAATTTGCAAAAAATTAGTAAATTCCTTTGTGGGTGCATTTATAAAATATCCCCCTTGAATACTGGAATTTAAAGGGCCTCAGTGTTATTACTAGTTATCTAGGTAAACCACTTTACATAGATGATAACATTGCAAAAAGGAAGAGAGTTGGATATGTTAAGTTGTATGTATGCACGGAAACATTACAAAATATTCTAGAGAATATACTAGTAATGAGATTGGGAGCAAATGGCAATTTTTATGAGGATAATGTATATGTAATTTACCAATGGAAACAATCTCTAAAATCTTAAAGGAAAAAGTAGATACTTACAATGAAAAAATTCATAAGGGGATTATGTTGAATTTATGGCCTGGAAGAGCATGGAGATCAAGTGTCACCTATGAAAGAGACAAACTAAGTTAGACTTTAAGAGCAAAATTTAGTGACAGTGAAGGATTTCCGAGTTGTTAGCTTTAGTCCTTTAGGTGGGAATAATCAATTTGATTCACCAGATATGAGTAGGGAATAGCTAGAAGCTATACAAGAATCAAATTCTCGTACAAGGGTTGCAATGGCACTAACAAGAATGGTTCTTTAGACACTTCTTCCCCTAATGAAATATAACGGGAGATGATATAAAAGCACTCTTTGCGACTATGGTTACAAGGAAGTTAAATAGGAGCAAAAACAAGAAAGTTTCCAAATTCAATCAAGCTATCTAATTAATTGGTTCACATGGAATGTTGGCAAGTACTAACTACCCTAAGAAGTTCTTAACTTTGAGGGATTTTTTCTATCAGTAGAATCCATGGTTTTTTTCAGTCTTTTAGAAACAGAGCTTAAAGTAGATAAAGTTAAGAAGTTAAATAAGTTAGGTTCAAAAGGGTATTTGATAGATGCATATTTGACTATATTTATACACCCATATTAGATGTATTTTGCTTGATTTTTTTTTGTAATTTTGTTATATATTTAATACCTAATTCACTCCAAATGCATTTTTAGGTTATAACTGCCTGCATAAACCAAAAGGAGAGGAATTCAGGTCAAATGGTGGCATAAAATGAAGATTTGAAATAATTGAGAGATACATAGCTGTATATGTGGCCATGTAAGTCTCTCAAAACATGTAAAGAAGTATTTTTGAAGATACATAGTTTGATACACGACTGTATATCAAACTGTGTATGTCCTAGAAACCCCAAATTTTGCTACATAAGGGTGTAAAGAGAGGCCAGCAGGGAGAATGGATTTAGAGAGGTGATTTCAGTTGTGGATGATGCAACTCACCAAGGCAATGGAGACTTAAGGATGCCAATGAGTCCAATTACAAAGTCACGCTCCAAAAGGCTCAAGGCACAATTTCAGATTTATGCACAAGCTTTTATTGCCCAAGAACTTCAAGAAGTTTTGTTGATCAAGCTTGGGGAAGAGCTTAGGGAGACACCTAAGTATGCGTGCACATTGAAGGCATCAAACCAAGAGGGCTAACACTTAGCCAATTTTCACAAGCACAAGTCTAATCAATGGGCTTGGGCTTATTTTATCTTATAAAAGACATGTGGACTTCTTTTAGACTTTGTCATGGGCTGATTTGTGTTAAGTGTGCATGTTCTTCATTAAAAAAGTCATGTGCATGTTTTATTTTAAGGAACCAAGCATCTGGGCCTAGTTTAAAAGCCCAATTCGCCCCTTTTATGTTAGCCTTCTATTTTTATTATTTCCTTATCCCATTTGAACTAGAACTAGTCAATTTTAATTTGTTTTGAAGCCCAAATCCATGTGGGGTTTGTTCTTAGGCAGATTTGTTTAAAGAAAGCCTTTTTGATGTTTTGGGCTTTCTTTAGGGTTATTAGGTTATCTTTGTTAGGGTTTGTATTGCACAAGGGTATTTAGACCCTTGCTTTATGAATGAACAGCAGATTAGACGTGAATAAAATTTTGAGATCATTCTTCAAGAGAGAATATGGATTCTTGCTTATTTTACCTTAAAGATTGATTCAACTTATCAAGTAAGTTCTAACTTATGGCGTTAATTCAATTCCTACAATCTTTACACTCTTTGTTATCAATTACTTGTTGTTTTGGGGGTGAAGGGTCTTGTTAGATTGATTGAATTTAAGTTTGGGAACAATTATTGAAATGGAGGTGATCTAGACATTGATTCTAGGTTGTTGCCGTATCAGTGGAGATCATTTAGAATAGATAATTATTGATCTCTTCTTAAGTGGTCTTGTAAGTTTGAGGTTTGATGTTGTAATATATTGGATCAATAATTATAAACTCACTATTTTCTATTCATTTTTATTTATGTTTGTGTTTGATTTCATTTTCTATTATACGTAACTAAACATTTTCAGTGTCTAAGTGTGATGAACCCCAGTTTGTGCTCCAATATGTTTCAATTCTTTTATTTAATGCAATTGTTTTTATTGATCTATTGTGATTTAATGATGTGTTTAATATGTGTTCTAATAGATTAAAATATTATTTCATAATATGATTTTGTAACATAGAGATTTTCAGAACTCCTATGTATAAATAGATTTACAGTAATTGAAAGAATCTGATTACAAACCTAAAAATAGATCAACAAAAATCCTTTAGATTAAGGTCAAACCTAATAACGGAATTCTTAAATCAGTAAAGCAATCTTAGAACTTTTGACCTAAGTAATTTGGTTAATAAACCTAGGATTAGTTGTCAGTAGTCTCAAGTGAATTATTAGCATACACTAGGAATTTCCATGGTCCAATAGTCAATAAAACAATTTCATAATAAAAGGTTAATTATCTAATGATTTTAGGGGGATTTATTACCTGGACACTAATTCTTAATATTGATTGTTTTCCAAGTGATTTACATTGCTTTTGTGTTCATTATTGTCTCCTGCTTTATTTTAATTATTTAAGTTTTAGTTTTCTTTATTAAAATCCAAAATAAACATGTAAGTTAGATAATAGGAGAAAGGTAATTACTAGTAATCATTGTCTTTGGGGATCAACCTGTACCTGCCTGTGCTAGGTACAACTATGTTGTGCAATTACCATAAAATTAATATTGGTATAAAAACAACCAATCAGTATCTAATCACCAGAAATATGGTTTGGGAAGATTTATAGTTGGCCTTAATCATGATCTAGTTGATATTGAAGTCATCGTAATGGAAATGTAAGTAATGCATGTATGATGACACTTCATACAAGAGGATATGTACATATTCTCCTCATTAGTTTATAACTCTAACCATACTTTTCAAAGAAAGGAATTATGGAAAAGTTTGCTGGATTTTCCAAAGAAGGTTAAATGGTGTTTGGATTATTATTGGTGATTTCAACTTTATCCTTTACAAAACTAAACTTGAAGGTAAGGGTGGCTATAAGCTAAACCCAAGCCCAAGCTTCATCCTGAGAGGTTCGAACAACTAAAAGCCCAATATGTCCCTTTATAATTTTTAAAACATATAAAATAAAAAAGTTGTTTTCTACAAAAACGATGTTGTTTTCCTTATAACTATAGTATAGCTTAAGGCTTGACTTTTAAAAAAATTAGGCCCAAGGCTCGGTCAAACCAGTTCTGACCCATTGACTTCAAGTTAGAAAATATGGAAGGAATTTAGGAGGCATGGATGATGAAGGAAAAATCTGGCACCGCTCAATACAAATACGAGCAGAGGCTAAAAGCAATTAAAGAGGAGTCAAAAAATCTAAATGTTAAAAGAGTTTCCTCTACCAGTCAAGCTATTTCCACAGCTAAGATGAGCTATTAAAAGTTCAAAGGATCTTAGTTGGCAATCTTGAACATCCTATACTATTGGCCTTCGAGAAATTCAAGCTAAACAATTAATTCATGATAGTCAAGAATCATGATAAGCTAAGGGAACCGAGAGCAAGGATTATATGGTTGAAAGAAGGTGATTGAACCAGATTTATGCTATAAATTGGCCCTGCTTTCTTAATTAATTATGCATTTGTTGACTCCTAATTCATGATTTTTGTGCTTAATTTAGT
>JAOSBP010000003.1:13852765-13863767 GCA_027563825.1 Erythroxylum mucronatum
AGAGTCGACCCGAGGTTGCACCCTGTGTTGCAATTCTTGGTATAAATTTTATTTGACCGGTTTTCAAGAATCAATTTCTAATTGAACGATAAGCCGCGATCAGAAGGCGATAAATGCTCAAAATTCTTCTTCAATTCAATAATGGATAAAATGAGCTTGAATAGAATATGCTCAATCAAGACAGAGGATATGAGGTTTCTCAATCGACAATATCAATTTCTAAAAGAGGCAGAAGGAATATGGTCAATTCCAAAGTATTACAAGCTCCTCACATATTCTAAACTTATTTATTAGAATGAAGATATCATAAGAAGAGGCTTTTATTATGGTCAGACCTGTATAAGATAGTAAGATTAAAAAAAGTGGTATTTTATATGAACCCGATAAGGCTTGAATTTATTGTTTTCATTTTTTAGAAAGCATGTATTGAGATTGGAGGAATGATTAAAGAAGCCATTGTAAAATTTTTCACTACAGGTGTGCTATTAAAAGAGATTAACAAAACATTTTAATGTTTAATCCCTAAGATGGTTAATCTTATTTTATTTAAGGATTTCAGGCCTATTGTTTGTTCTAACTTTCTATATAAAGCGATCTTAAAAATAAATCACACCTAACAGAATTAAAATAGTTTCGGAATCTCTGGTTAGTAATAACTAAAATCCCTCCATGTAAGGAAAGTTAATAGGGAATAATATATCTATAATGCAGGAACTATTGAGAGGGTATCAAAGGAGAAACCCTCCACTAAATTGTGCTTTCAAAATAAATTTTAGGAAGGATTTCGATTGTGGAGTGAAGATTTATAATTATGGTATTGGAAGTGATGGGTTTCTTTACAAAATTCATTGAGTGGGTGGAAGCATGTATTACCATAACATCTTTCTCTATACGAGTGAATAGGGAACCTACTAGAATTTTCAAACGGGCCAGGGGACTAAGTCATAGAGATCATATGTCCCCATACTCTTCATCCTTTGTATGGAAGTTCTTACTCAATTGTTGCACTACAATGTAGGTAATGCTGAAGGATTCAAATTTCATAAAAAGTGTAGAAAGGTATCCCTAATCAATTTATGTCTTACTGATGATTTGTTGCCTTTTTTAAAAGCTCACCTACAATCAATTCATATCATAATGTCTTCTTTGAAGCAATTTAAGGAGATTTCAGGCCTAACTATTAATCTAATAAAGATCGATTTTGTGTTGGATATTAGTGTAGATAGTATAGAAAGCAGTATAGCTTCAATTACTAGAATGGAATGGAATCCATCCCCATTATGCTATTTAAGCCTACCTAGCACCATTAACAAAAATGCAATTTCATTAATGCTACCTTTTAGTGGAAAGGATTCTGAGGAGATTAAGCTTTTGGGCAAACATATTCCTATCATCTTGGGGGGAGACTATAATTAATAAAATCAGTGCTGAACATCATACATGTTTACTAGATTGCAAACATATTTCTAAGTAAAGGAGTAATTAAAGCAATTAAAAAGATTCTGAGAAAGTTTTTATGAGGAAATCATAACACAAATGGTGGATTAATAAAGGTAAGATGAGATGAGGTATGTAAGACCAAAGAATAAGGTCCTATTGCCATTATCAATAGGATCCTAATGCTAAAGAAGATAATAATGATTCTTTATGGATTAAATGAATTAATCATATATACTTAAAGGGAATTCCTTATAGTCCATCACTCTTAAAGACTCTCAATCCTTATTTATCAATAATCTTATGAAGTTGAAGGATACTATGGAGGCTGGAGTGTTATGTAAGATCAATAATGGGCTTAAAACAAGATCAATAATGGGCTTAAAACTTCTTTTCAATTTGACAACTAGATCGGGTATGGTCCTCTAATCAAAATTCCTTCAACTATGCAATGTTGGAGTAACCTTTCACTTAAAGCTAAATTTATTATTGTTATATTTGAAAGGAGGTGGAAAGAATTTCCTACATAAATGCTGCATTTAACACCAAACTGTGAACCTAAATACTTTTTATAGGATACCTTCTCTTAGCTCAATCAAACTCTTAATTCTTTCAATAATAAGACCTATGTGTTTGGTGTAAGGTTAATACTATCTAGTCAACTGGCAGCTAGTGGAATGGCACAAAAATTTAAGATCTAATACTTCCTTTTTACTATGCTTAGCAACATTGAATAAAATGAGCACTATAGAAAAGTTAAATTTGTTGAATATATATAACAAATGTGTTTTATGTAAAACTAAAATTGAAACTAAAGATCATATGTTTTCCCTATCTCTTTTTGTTGATGACTTATGGAATAAGATTAAAGAGATCTACCTCTAGAGATAGGGTAAAATAGCTCTCACTGACATTTTGGGTTGGCTGAGGAATCAAAAGATTATGCCTAAAGGGGGGAAAATTATCTATATTATCTCATTTTCTACAAGTATTGTTGAGATATGGAAGGAAAGAAACTTAGAAAATTCAGAGTTAAAGAGTACACAGATCAAGAGGTTTTGAATTCCCTGATTATGAATATAAGAGTCCTTCTTCTCTCTAAAGGAATAATAAATTGTAGTTGGCATCTTGGCAGAGCATGGAAATTAATCTAGATTCTAGTATTAGAAACCATAATCACAAGATGTAAAGTACAAACAATCAAAAGTAAATAGTAGCTTAAATAGAAGAGTAAAGTAATCCAGACTCAACTTTATTGAGGTTGTACACACTATAAGATTGTTTAGTCAATTAAGAGTCGATGTTGTCATCAACTGAGCTGGCTGAGAGAGAAAAAAATATGCAAGATCAAATGTTTCTATCGAAGAAGTGAATGAATGTTCTAAAAAGGGAGAACTACGATGATTGCAAGAGTGCAATGCATAGCAGTACTTGGAGCTTCTAAGTTAATGACATGTATGAAGTCTAAAAATTTGGTTTTTTTTGTATTGCTATGTATTTTTGTCGAAGGAATTATTCAATTGATGGTCCTTCATAAAACATGCATTGGCTTATAAAATTTATATATTGAATCCATTTTAATTTTTCAAACAAAGGTCATAATAAAGCAACTTGTATATTTCTTTACAAGAGCTTTGAAATTATTAAAGTTTCAAAGAACTCAAATTTCTTCTTTAAGAAATACACCCATGTCCTCCTTGACTAGTCATCCACGAAAGCCCAAAAATATGTACTTCCATTCAACGAAGGAGATTGCATTGGATGACAAATTTCTAAATGAACCAAAATTAATGGTTTTGTTGTTCTCTATCCTTTACTTATTAGAAATCTATCTCGATGATGCTTTCTGTAAATGCATGCCTCCTCAACTTGCTTGCCTCCTTTCTTTATGGAAAGACCAAAAATCATTTCATATTTTCATAACAAATTAATCCCATCAAAATTGAGACAGACAAATATCTTATGCTAGAGGTTAAAATCACTAGTTGAAACCTTAAAATCATTAACGGTAACTTTTTAAAATATAAAAGGAGACATTTTATTGGCAAGTCATTCTAATTGAATAAATTAAATTCATATTTTTCTTTTTATAATTCTTACATTCATTATCACCAAAAACCACAAGATGACCTCTCCTAGACAGTTGTCCCATACTTGACAAATTTAGAGTAAAACCAAGAACATTTATGATATCATGAATAAGCCTTTTTACAAACTTTGTAAAAATAGCCATGGTTCCCATACCACATACCTGAACATGGTTATTATCTCTCATCTTCACTTAGTGTTTGCACTAATTTGTCAATCTTTACAAATAATTTTTTGGCATTTGTCATATGATTACTACACCCATTATCGAGATACCAAACATCTTTAGGCATATTAGTCTTAATAGCTAAGCACAAAACAAACAAATTCTCTTCTATTTCACTATTTTCTTCGTGGAAATTAGCTTGGTCTTTATTTTTTTAATAACATTTTTATCAATATGAACAAACTTATTATAGCTATGACATTGGGGACCATTCTTTTTTTCCCTATTTCTTTCTTGATGCCAATAATCCTTTTCATCATGATTAATTTTCCTATAATTGAACATTAAAATTCTTCCTCATCATGATTTATGATTTATCTTTCTACAATATTTGCACAAAAGAAAAATAACATTGTTATCTTCATAATCTGAATTTCTTTGCTAGTTATTGTGTCTACCTCTTCCTCTACCATGAGTTCCTTTTTCATAACCTTGATTAGAACTTCCTCTTTTTCATATAATCTAATTTCTTTTTTTGCTCAACTTTAGAGTGGAAAGCTTGTTGGAAAACATTTCTTGTATTGTGATTTAATCGTTACTGATATGATTCAATTGAACCATTGTGAAAGGTATAATTTTACAAATCCTTCAACTCTTCAATAGCTACTACCATATGATCATACTTCATAAGAAAACTCTGAAGTATTTTTTCCACAACCTTTTATTCTAACAAATCTTCTCTAAGGGCTCTCATTTGATTGATGATTAGAGATGCCCTTAAAAAAAATTCTTGTGTTGATTTAGAAAACTTAATGCTTAAGTTCTCGAACTCTCAATGAAAACCCTGCAACTTCACTTACCTAGACTTACTTTCTCTTTGATACACCCTTTTAAGTCCATCCCAAACCTTGTTGTTTTGCTTAGACTTACTTTCTCCTTGATACACCCTTTTAATTCCACCCTAAACCTTTTTGTTTCTATATTCATAAATTTAGAAAAAATACTTTTATCTATGGATTGTTGGATGAAGGCCTTGGAATCTTTCTTCTATTCTTCCTTCAAATCATTCAGTTGTGATGTTGTCAATCTTGTGCCTTCCTCTTTTTTTTTTTTTTGCAACTTCATATCCATTCTCCACTATGTCCTATAAATCATAAGAGAAGAACATTGTCCTTATCTTGATTTGCTAAAACTAATAATTTAGTCTCGTAAACACAATCAAGATTTGAGTTGAATTTGTAGCCATAATGGTGGTCATCCTACTTTTGATACCACTATTGAAAAATACATCAAGCAGAAGTAGAGTTTATAATAAGAGAAAGAGAAACTTTTATGTTTAGTTCTCTTTAACCAGTCAACAAACACTTGGTGGACAATACATAAGGCTAAAACAACTTACTGAATAGCAAAAGGTCAACAATTTCTTGTTTTGCTAGCAAAAAATGAAAATCATTCAAAACTGTAATAACCATATTGAAGTAAATCCTAACAAAGCGGTGACTGACAAACATAGATTAGAAATTTAGCACTTGGATAGAGTGAAACTGATAGGGGAAAGGAAGAGAGTTCAACGACTCAAACTATTTTTCACTAACAAAAGATACCATTTGAAGTCAAATGAATTTGGATGATTTAGTTAGAGTCAAATTGTAAAATCTAAGTTCAAACTCAATTTAAATTTTGAATCTTATAAAAAAAATTTAATTTAAACTCAATTCAAAACCTAATTAATTCAAAATTTATCCATTGACTTTGAGTTGGGCTAACTATAATAAAATTGATATCCCTAAATAATTATACTATGTGAAATGAGTAGTTTAGACCAATTTTCGTTTTACCGTGACTTTTAAATTTTAGTTTTTTTAATTTAATAAAATATATTTTATCAATTTTTAATTTATGTTTTAGTTTTGATTTCTTCTTTTTTTTTCTTAACTTATAAAATCTATAAATTTTGGTTTTTTATGTTTTGTTTTTTATTTTTATCATAATTTGATTTATCATTAATTTAATATATAATATTTAATTAATTATTTAATATTTTTATTATTTAATATTTTTAATATAACTTAATCATTCAATTTATTCTAATTTTCATAAAATTTAATAATTATATTTAAACTACATAAACTTCAAAATTTAATAAAATAATATTAAATATTTTATTTTAAATAATAAATTTTGTAAATAATTAAATATTAGATTTATGAAAATTTTCATTAATTTTTACTCATTTAAGTAGTCATTTTAATAAATTATAAATAATTCTTAATAAAAATTATATAAAAGATTAAAATAAAATGTTTAGTAATCATTTCTGTCTTCTGTTGTGCTTGATTCCTCTACGCAAGATGTGATGAAATGGCCGCCAACATCTTCAGGAAAATTACTAATACATCTTGCTGGAATTTATTCAGAGGCTCCAACCTACAAGTTTCTTGGTATAAGTTGATTTGGTTCAAACATAATTCACCTTGCAAATCCATTATTACATGGCTGGCAATCAGGAACAGGTTAACAACACTGGACATGATAGCTCATTAAGATAGCTCTTTAACGATTTATTATAATCATCGATACCAATACGTAATCCAAAGTTCTTCACAAAAAGATGACATTAAAAGGACAATAACAACCATAGAATTCTGGATCGAGTTCAAAGAATCCCCAACTAAGGATAAATACCAACGCAAATGAAGAAGTTCAATAAAAACTTCTCACTCACAAATATCGAAAGAGGAAAAGATTAAAGGTGAGCGTCAGATGCTTTATCCTCCTTAGTCCAAGTTCAGATTCTCTGTTCAATATTATGATGTTTTATTGTGTTCAATAAATCTCAGCTATTTATTTATATAGATCCCGCATAAATCTCGCGTGAGTCCCACAAAATAAATAATTGAGATTCTACGATGACATAGTAATATTAGACAAAATATCTAAATTTCTTAGTCCTTACCCACCATCGGAGGGATAAAGGCTGCGCAAACCTTGAGGACGGGGGAATAACTATAGACAGTTAAATACTGAAGATTCTTCAATTTATTCTTGTGAGACAATTATAATATAAAAACATCATTGTCGTGCAGAATTTAGGTTGAGAACTCATTGAGATTCGACTTTAATTTGGCCATTTATAAAAATCAATTATTGGTGACAGAGAGAGAAAACACAAAATTAAATACATGGGCTTTTCATTTTGGACTCAAATTATAATTGGACAAAAGTTGTTAGCTTAAAATCCGAAAGAGAAAATGAGATCAAAGGTCGCCTTCTTAAATGAAAGGTCTTTGTTGTGAAGCATGGCTGGTGTTTGAGACCCTTTGTCCTTAGTTTCCTCTGCTTTGCTGTCTTGCCAAAAACCAGACATCCTCTTTCCCTTGAAATTTGTTTTGATGGGACTCCTATTGTAGTTGTAGTTGATTGACGTGCCATCTGCCCATAATCATTTAGAAGATAATTAGCCAATAATTGCGTTGGTGGTGGATTAGGTTAGGACCACATATCGTATACAGGCAGTGGAATCATGGAGGGTTCGATATGTAATTGCAACATAATATTATTATAATTAAATGTTATCGTTCAACTACTATATAAGCTTAGAGGAATTGAATGCTAGTGGTCCTACATTAGATGTATGATATTTTTAGTTAGGGTTATTATAAAATATTTCATGTTTTCATAATTTCTGATCCAAACTTTAAAAAGTAATAATCAAAAATTCAAAAATTCAATTTTTTGCTATTATAATTTGACGTTAGTTTTTCTGTTAATGAGACTTACTACGTCAACTAACAAATTTACTACGTGAATTTTAATTTTTACGTCAATATATTATAAATTAATATTTAATATTTAAATATACCATAATTTATAATATTTAAAATTAATAAAAATATTAATGTATGACAAACCCAAGGCTTATCCGCACTACTTCCCTTACCATTTTTTTGCTATTTTTTTCATTTTAGTTTCTTGCTTTCGTCATTAACAACTTATTACCATCTCTTTTTCTACTATATAATCTATCTCTTATTCTTTTTTCTCTTTCTTTTTCTAGTTAATATTATCTTTGTGAAAATTTGAAGAGAGTCATACGCAATCTTAGAAGATATTTTTATAACTTAAATATTAGAGAGGTGTTGAAGTTTTGGCTTGCGCTTTTGTTTTAATCAGCTGTTAGCGTGAGATCGGAGTTGGCAAGATCTAAGATCTGAGATCTGAGCAGTTTGCACGATCTGAGATCTGAGAAGCCCATTACGAACGTGCGGTTGGCTTCAGAACAGATCCATCAGTCTCGGCAAGATCGTGCTCTCTCTTTCTCCCATTATGATTCGATATCCTCTGTCCCCAAATGAACGACGCAGGTATGTCACTGCAGATCCAGCCGCCGGCGGACTTAGGGGTGGACGAAGCAACCAAAAAAGTAAAAAATAAAGACACAGATTCATTAGATAGTGATGACATCTTGAAGGAGGCGGTTGTTGTCTCTCCTGTTGTTTCTTTCCGAGACAAGCTTTTGGGCGAGGGCTCGACTCATTCTACTGCACTCCCTATGAAGGAGGAGAATGAGATTTCTATTGGCGAAGACAATTACATAGCCACGGTCGAGAATGGGGTTCTATCTATTACCTTCTCGAACCGGATCAATGGTCTCCTTGATAAACAAATGGAATTATGTGTGATCATCAAGCTATTGGGTATGGATCACTTACAATATTTTATTGACTAAGTTGGTTGGATTATGGAGGTCTGAGCGGCCTTTTCATCTGTCAACTCTTGAAAATGACTATTATCTGGCGAAATTTCATTTGAAGGAGGACTATGTTAAGGTTCTGTCCGAAGGCCCCTGGTTAGTTTTCGGACAATGCCTGACGGTCCAGTCGTGGACCCCCACTTTTGATACAATTGAGCCTTATCCGATGGATGTTTCAACATGTATTAGACTCCTGGATGTCGTCACGGCTGTATGTTCAAGATGCTCTTACGGCGATCGACAAACAAGTGGGGAAGGTTATTAGAGTGGATTTCAATGCGGCAGTGGCCACCAAAATGCGGTTTACTCGTATTGCGGTCTGCGTCGACTTATAGAAAGTGTTACCTTCCAAAATCAAAATCAATGGTCGATTTCAAAAAATTGAATACGAGTCGCTACCATTTTTATGTTTTAAATGCGGTAAGTATGGTAATTTTAAAGATAATTATCCGCATAACAATGTTGGTGTTGTGCAGGGAGCCGCGCAGGTGGATAAAGGCAAGAGTCCGATGCCGAAGACTCAGGCGACACTGGAGGAGCTGGTACAACGGGTCGAGACAGAGGACTATGGGTCGTGGATGGTGGTCCAACGTAAACCCCGGGTGATTACCAAGAAAGGGCACAATCAGAAACGTGCTGCTATAGAGGCGCAATTTAAGGGCTCAAGATTTGATCTCCTGACTGGTCAAGATGAGAATGCGTTGGCGATGGATAATTTAGGCAAAGATTCAGCTCCCAATGATTCTACTCGTGTTAATAATATACGGAAGGAACATACCGGGTCCTCGAGCAATCCTAAAGGCAAAGAGAATGCAAAAGCGCCGGTCTCGGAGGCCCAAAAGTAAGCAATACTGATGGCAGTATCAGGAAAGGCTCGACAGTTACAAATTTTAAGAAGGTGGCCGACAGGGTGGCCCAGATAATAAATGTGAAGCAACCCAGCCTAGTGGGCACGGTCTCTGAGCCTGCGATGCCTATGGAAATGGAGGCACAGGTCCATGATACTCCTATCTTTGTCTCGGATCGAGAAACTGACGATCCGAGAGGGGGAATCGATGGCGAACGGTTTCGGGAAATTATTTCCCAGCCTCAATTTCAAACTAGCCAGATGGGGTCGTCTTTGGATCCGAAGCAAAACTCGGTTGTTAGAATGGAAGACACCTGTGCTCCTAACGTGGTGCCGCTCCTTCATTCTACCCGGAAGTGGCCTAAAAAGGCCAAATCGACAGTTACTGTCTCACCAATCAACTCCCAAGTTGTGAAGCGTGGTCGGCCAAAAGCTATCCGCCCAGTTCCTTAAGTGAAAAAGGTTGTGGTAGTAGCTGAGTCGTCTGCAGCTTCTGCGTGTGTCTTAGAGGCAGTTGCAGCTATGGTTCGCACTGTAGATAATCTGCAAATTGAGTTGTCGGCGAATTCGAGTTCGGGTCATGCTACGGAGCAGCATGGGGTTTTGCTTACCAAACCGACCTGATCCCAGTGCCTTTGCATAGGTGTTTTGCTCCTTTTCTTGTCTGTTTTATAATGTTTTATATGGACTTTATAGCCTTTGTTTGGAATTGTCAAGGATGTGGCAATTCAAAATTTCACCGTTTTCTTTCTGAGTATAGGTGAGAGCATCACATGAACCTTGTTGTGCTTCTGGAAACAAGGATCAGTGGTAAGAATGCAGACTCGGTTGTTGCGAAATTGGGCTATCCATACTTGCATCGGGTTGAAGCTACCGGTTTTGCAGGAGGCATATGGCTTCTTTGGGATGATTATATTTCTGTCAATATTATTTTTAATCACTCTCAATTTATCCATACTCGTGTCAAACTAGTTAATGCTTCTTCTTTTTGCTTTATTACGTTTGTTTATGGTAGTCCGCAAATTCAGGGTCGTAAGCAGCTTTGGGAAGATCTGAGTTTGATGGCTGATTTAGTTCAGGGTCCTTGGATGCTTACTGGAGATTTCAACTCTATTCTTCTCGCGGATGAAAGGCAAGGGGGGCTAATAGGACTCCGAGGGGGTGCCGTATGTTCCAAGAGTTTATGTTTGTGACGGGTCTTCAGGATATTGGGTTTAATGGGCCGAAATTTACCTGGTGTCAGGGTTCCCTTTTCCAACGGTTGGATAGAGTTGTGGTTAATGGTGACTGGGAGATTTCTTTTCCCAATACGAGCGTTACCCACCTTGAGCGTCTCAAGTCTGATCATCGTCCTCTTCTTATTTCTTTTGGCCGGCCAAAATCTCGTCCGAGCGATCGTCCTTTTCGTTTCTTCTTTGGGTGGCTCGAGCATGAATCTTTTGCTGGTCTTGTACAGGATAAGTAGGATGGCAAGCTCCCCATTGCTCATACTGTTTACCACTTTACAGAGGCTGTTAAAGCTTGGAATACAGCTGTGTTTGGGAATCTTATCGTGTGGAAACAAAAACTCATTGGCTGGATTCATGGGGTGCAGAAGGCTTTAGAAAGGTGTACCAACCCGAGACTTGTTCAGTTGGAGATTGACCTGCAGGCGGAGTTGGAGGAGGTCTTAGATAATGAAGAGATCCTTTGGCGCCAGAAATCTCGTTGT
>JAOSBP010000003.1:13867696-13882764 GCA_027563825.1 Erythroxylum mucronatum
TCGGCTCATTAATCATGTTATTAGCTCTAGCTAGTTGTTAGCTCTTTTATTTACCAAAAAAAAGAAAAAGAAAAAGCAGAGAAGGTAGAGAGTGAGAGAGGAAAAGAAGAGGAGGGAGAGAGAGAAGAGATTTCTAAATTGTTTACATCAATACTTCATCATGAAATTTGAAGTTTTTATTTTCTATAGCCTCAATTATGTGTTGGTTTGTCTTTTCATGTTCGAACACACAGGGCGGATTGTATTTTTCTCACAACTCATACCCTTCTTACCCTATTTCTAGATAGGCAAAATTTTCACATAAGTTGGAGAAAAGAAAGCTAGGAAATAATGAAGAGAAAGTGAGAGAAGAGAGTAGAAAAGAGATGGTGAGAGATACAAAGTAGACTTTGAAAGGAGAAAGGGAGAGAGTTGTAAGAGACAGACTCAATTAATTCTTTTATTAATATTAATTAATTAAAATTTATAAAATTACGTCATATATACCAATTATATTTGAGGTCTTACGTATCAAAAAATAAGTCAACTTGGTTTGCCATGTCAATTATGCTAATGAAAATACTAATGTTAAGTTATATTTGTAAAAGATTAAAAATTTGAGTATTTAAAGTTTGAGTTATAATTGAAAAATTACGACAAGTTTTAATTTTTTATAAATAACCTTTTTTATTATCTCAATATATTTGATGTTGCTATTTATCTTATTGTATGGTGTCATTATTTTGTTATTAATATCACTTTAGCACACATATTAAATACAAATGTTAATAACAACCTCTATTTCCAAAACAAATTATATCACAATCTCCTTGCCAATAATTATTGATATTTCACAAACTGTTATTACTTTTTTCTATTACCACTTACTACCCTTTAAATTCATATGAGTTGGTGTTGCTTAATACTACATATCTCCTTCTGAGTACTTGCTATCTTTGAGGCTGGAAAATATTTTTCCAATAATAATTTCTTCATCTCCAACCAAGTATTCACGCTTCTAGCCGGTAAGTCAAATAGCCAATCCTTTACTGCATCTTTGTGTAAGAACAGGAAGGCCCTCAATATGATCTGCTCATCGGTCACCCCGTGAGGCTTCATGCTCAAACACACCACATCGTGTTCCTTAAGATGCTTATGTGCATCCTGACCTGCAAGACGATAAAATTTAGATAATAAATGAATTAATCCATATTTTAACTCAAAGGTAACATGTTCAGCGAAATTCAGAAATGTTATACATAATGGTCTTTGAGTTAAATCGAGTGCAACCAATTCCTTTAGAGTTCTTGAATTTGCCATCGTGTCTTTGGATTCTAATTCTAATTTGTCTACCAAAGTTGACCTTGCTTTCCTACACAATCTCCACAATATTCTCTTGATCTCTAGATCAAGTTTCTCAATTTCTCTACAAGGAGATCTGGTCACTACCATGCACCAACACTAACGAACAATTAAAAATTAATAAGTAACAAAAAGAATGATTATAAACAAATATATTCACAAAAAACCAACTAAAATCAATACGAAAATTAAACTACTACAGTCCCTGGCAACTATGCCAAAATTTGACAGCACGTGTTAAGTATGTTGCAAAATTTACTTGACTCTGCATACTAAAATTTGTAATTAGGTTGAGTCGGGATCGAATCCATAGGGAATGTTTAGTTAATTTCCATAACCAAAATTAATTGATGCAAGGAAAATATAAAAGGGGGTTTTGAATTTTAGCAATTTAGAAATTGAAATAAAATTAAACTATCAAAAACAAATTAAAACAAGCAATCGAAAATGAGAAAAGTGTTGAATATAAGTAAGGTCCAATTTTAGGGTCAATCTTGGCCTAAACATATTCCATTATCCTAACATCTTTACAACTCTCTTAGGACTATTAATCTGAGACTAATAGAACGCTCTACTAATCCTGGTTTTCCCTTAGATTGTGTTTAATTAAGAAACAATCTTTAATTAAACCTAACTACCGAATAACCTAACTACCGAATAACCTAGCTAGATTCAATTTGGTAGCTGCATTACGGATTGGAAAATGATCAATATAGGCTGTAACCTCACACGTTTGGGTTATCTATCCTAAGATATGTTATTCCTAATGATTAACGATCATTAGATGCTACTCATAAATATGAAAAGTAACGATTACTGATTACATTCAATGTTTTAGCAATAAGTTCGAAATAAAACAATCAAAATAACGTTTAAGATCATTCGTTCCAAAACTCAATCAAATCAACACTAACAACACAACAATCCAAAAAGAAATTACAACCTTAAAATGATAAAAATAGCTTGACTATGACTTGGCGTCGATATTTCTGTTGAACTAATGTCAGGAAACTAGCCTTTCATATCCATTTTTATGCTCCAAGAGTAAGCCATCATCTCTTTGCTTCTGTGGTGAAGAAAAATGACCAAAAATCTAGCACCTCCACTCTATTCCACAACATTGCTCTCTTCTCCCATGTTACTGTTCATGTGATGTGACAAATAAACATTTGTGGTCAACGGTCACTATTCACTTATGTTTAAAACCATCTCCCACAAGCTATCTTCTGCCACCCCTTCTTGTTTCTACCGCCCCTACTATAGCTTGATGTGATGAATTAAGATTGATGGACCACACTATTGTTCATGTTTTTAAAACCCTCTATTCTACTATGCGTTTTAATGTAGAAAACGCACCCTACGTTTGCGTTTGGTCTCTTGGCTTTGCTACTACGTGTCATCGTTTTACGATGGCATGAAACGTCTACGTTTCATGTTGCGTTTAATGTATACTATCAACCTTCTCTGCCAAATGTTGTCACTTTGGTCTCCTTGGCTGTACATATGATTGTGTGTTTCATGCATGAACCATGGATTGTAATTTGTAAATGTTGTTCACGTGCACATATGGCTGTCGTTTTGTGCTTCAGGGAAGGTTGCATTTTGCTTCATCTTTCCCCAACCATCATTCCATTAAACTCACGTAAATTAGATGCAAAAACATGCACGTGCTCCTATTATTTCTTCTTTTTTATACAAGCACTTTAATTATTCTTCTTTTTATTTTGATTTTTCTTGTCTTCTTCTTGTCTTTCAATTTTCTTCTTCTTACTTCTTGAAGACAAGTGAAAATTAATCTTTAGAAAACTGTCCAAATATAGTGCTTTCGACTCACTTTAATTTCTTTGCTTCCAAATTGTGCGTAAAATCACAAATGAGCCACAATGAGTATCTTAAGCATTTCTAAGACATTAATCACTAAGTGTAGCGTATCAAATGAATCAAAATTTAAACACACATAAAAAAGCTACACGTACATTCCTTGTGGATACAGTCCCTACTTACCACTACTATAAATTTAGTTTTGTAGAGTTAAGTTTATTTTCTGGTGCAGCCACTGCCAAGGATTAATATCCATTGCTTTTCTGAATATATATGTTTGTTTTATTTTGTTTTATTTTTGATTAATTTCTTTTCTTGTTTAGTTTGGATACTGTGCATGACACAATCTCTTCACTTTGTCAAACTGAAATTTAATTAAGAAATTGAAATAACTATTCTTAGATTAAAAAGAAAAATTGCATAAAGTTTGAAGGATTCATCACTATCTAACAGGAGCATTGTTTCTTTACCAGGAATCTAAATAGCCTTATATTTGCTTTATAATTCATCTAGTGATGCTATTTTTGAACAGATTCAAACATGGTAGAGCAAAATAATGATCAGACTCTTAAGTAGTTGGTTGCTCCTGATCTCAACCATCAACCTTTTTGCATTGATTTTCCTATTATTGATGTTGCTTTTGAGCTTAAATTTGGTTTAATTCATCTTTTGCATCCTTTTCGTGGTTCTTCATATGAAGATCCATATAAGAATCTTAAGGAATCTCATGTAGTCTATTCTAGCATGAACGGGGTACAAGAAGAGCAAATTAAGCTAAAGGCATTCCCTTTCTCATTGGGAGATATCGTCAAGGATTGGCTATACTACTCACCCTTTGGATCAATCACTACCTAAAATGAGATGAAAAGACTTTTTCTAGAGAAGTATTTCCCTGCCTCTCAATTCAAGCATAAAAAATCACAATATTTTTAGGGAGTTGAGTTTACTACGTAAATGAACCATCTTAAGGATATGTTCTCTTACTCCCCCAATCCTTGTGTATCTCATAAAATATAGTTCTTTTAGTATAGTTCTACTTTTAGTATTAAAAAAACTTTGTACCCATGAGAAACATTATTAAGAAAATCTTTTGTTATATTTGTTTATTCTAGCCTACTAAACATATAGTCATGAATGGACCTTTTGATGGTCATATAACACATTATATCTTTTCTAAATTGTATAGGCTATTTTTTAGCTTTTACACTTACAAGTGTGATAATACATGACTTTTCTTTGGTCATTGTCACGTTAATATCTACTGTCTTTAGAGCAAACTCTATATCCTATTTCTACTTCTTAAATTTGAAACTAATCAGGGTCTTAATGGTAAAACTTTTTTATTTATAGAAAAATAAATTTCAAAATAGATAATGTATATCATTAGTTCAAATATAGGATTACGATGATATTGAATGCTATAAAAAGTGTAATGAGTATCTTATCAAATATATTATAGAACACCTATGGGTAGAATATAAAATACGAAAATATAAGATCTTTACATAAAAAACTATTAGAGGACATATTATTAACTTTTATGATTCTATCATACGGGGAAGTATAGATCACTTTAGTAATAATTATCTCGTGCCAAAATCCTTTATGCATATCTCAAATGTTCATATAAGGTCAAAACATATGCGCAAAATAACTAAATAAATAAGTTAGGATTATCCTCCAACATGTAAGCAATAGAGTTTAAATACCAACTTAAAAGGCTACTGTGGTGATTATGTTATTATTTGCATTCGAAACATTCCTTATGTATAAGGGCACCTATATGTTATCATAGCATTTTCTGTATGGGCATAATTCTGTAATAAACTTATCATACAAAAAATCTTAAAAAGTTTTTTTTTTGGAAACAGAGGAACTCACAGCTGCTATCCTTTGGATGCAAACTGGGTAAACCTCCGAATTGACGCAATAGCCGGCAAATCACACCAACCGGGTACTCCGAACTAGGCAAGCCCTGTATGACAAGCTCGATCGAGAGAGTGTAAGTAGGGAGATTCAAACATAGGACCTTTTAACCCTATGCTCCCTACTCTACTAATTCGACCACCCCCTAATATATATCAATAGATAAACCACGTAAGATGATTAAAAAAAATATATCTCTATTATTTTAAGTGAATTGCACAAAGATTTACTCAATTGCGGTTTCACTTTATTTAAAATTTTGTAGAGTTAAATATTAATTCTTACCAATGTAATAAATCTAAAAAATTTAGAATTCAACTTTATATATCTACGGGATCTTAAAAATTACCCAAAATAACTTGAGAGGTCATTTTATAAATTCTAAAACTTTTGAATTTTTGTCTTATGATGTCAGCGTGTGTGTGGGGTTCAAGTGTAATACATTGTTTGCACCAAACAACATGCTCTACCATATGCATATCAGCGTATGGCACATTTGTGTGTTTTTTTATATTTATTTTAGGTATTCCAATTTAGCCGGAATAATCCTAAGTTCTAAGACCTCATCTCAATAGTTCTAGAGGAGGTAAATCTGAAACTTTAAGATATTTCAGGTTTCTACGTAACCTGTACACTTCTGCGCATAAAGAGTCATCACATACTTGATTAGTCGACTACTGATTGATAACTTGGACGTGTTGAAAACACCCGATGTGAAGCAACACTAGTCTAACACATACCTTTAGCTTTATGGTGTATGTGACACACGTGCTCGATTTGAATATGAGTAATGACTTTATGCATGTGCATGATACACGCTAGACGTATGTCATATATATCCGCCAGTTGGTCCATCATATGTTGAACTAAATGTTAGATAGTTGAGCGTTGGCTATCACCTTTACGTTATGTCTGGCTCCACCAGAACTAGTGATTTTCAGTGGCTATTTCTAATGAATTTTCATCAAGAAATCACGAGACATTGAATTTTAATCCCGTTTTTATTGTAATTTTGAAAGATAAATCAATCCAAGAAAGCAAATGCACTATGCATTTAAGTAAAACTAAATTATTTTTCTGATTTCCTTATAAAGAAAATAGAAAAACTCTGTATAAATTCGTATATATAATTACCTAATAATTATAATACCACATGAATGTTATTGAACGACCTAGGATCAGCCATAAACAAGGATAATGTGGAAATATACTTATATGTTTCTATTTGAGCAAGCTCCTCTACTTTTATACATTATACAAGCAGGTGTAACTTTTGACTGTCCTTAACAAAAGTTGCTTGAAACGATGTCGACAAGATCTTTGGCCTTTGTTAATGCATGGATCTCGTAATGGGTAAGAGAAAATTATATACCCAATTAAGGTCATTCGAACATTAGAGCACCATTCGTTTAATATTAGTTGCAGGGTAGGGTTACGCGAGAAGATAATGTTAACTTTGTCCTTGGGATGGAATCCAAGATGAGAAGATAATGTTAACAACAATAACTAGAATAGAGGACCCATCACAAATTGATAGTAGAATACGGCAGACGTGTGGTAGACCCTACTACGAAGTGATCTCATGGATGTGTCGGCAGTGGAACTCTGGCCTCTTTGCCTGTCTTTCACAAATAAAAGGCAACTTTTTGTTGTTGTGATTGGAATCTTTACATCCTTTTATTATCCTAGACATTGTAGCTAGATATCATTACTACTTGAACAATAAAACATTTGAGTTCAGAAGGGTGTTGAGAGAGCAAGTTTTAATTCATATTTCGCATAATAATAACTTGTCCAATTAATGAACTGTCCAACAACATTCGCCGCAAAATAATCACTCCCCTCTGTCCATATTGTAACTTTTAGGAAAACATGCTCCAGAATCTCTCTGACTGTTTCCACCATATCCTCTTCTTTGAAAGCTGTCAAGAACTTGGTTGCTTCCAACAGCTAGAGAATTAAGTATGCGTTGTTGACCAGTAGCACATAAGCAGACAAATCTATTTACCTTCATTGAAGTTTTAAGACCATTGAACCATCTTGTAGTAATATGACGCACTTGAAAGACCACGTGATAAGTTGAACGATCATATTAGAACCTTAAGGAACTTAAATCCTTAAAGCTCCGATCTTAAGACGACACAAAGGTTGATCACTCCTTTGATAAGTCAGATTTGTATTCTACCAAGAACACGAAAGAACAAGCAAAGCTAGCTGAAAAATAACTTAATTTTTATTGATAGTGATAATAAAGATCTTGTAATACATTAGATGACCCTTTAAATAGGCATCATAATATCCTAATCCTATAAAGAAAGGGTTTTCTTACCTATTCCTAATTAATTCATACATAAGTAGGAAAGACCTAAATAAGAAAGAGAATCCTTAATTTGAGAATACACATCAGTATTGAATGTGGATATCTCCTAAATTAAGGAAACAATATGATTTATCAAGCTATGATTAAAATTATTAAGGAACAAGTCTTAATAAGGCCTTATTCACTCAAAAATGTAAATTTGAGCTTAATTTAATTAACATAACCAACCCATTTATTGATTGAATCTTAATTATGTAGATTATGCTTCCTTTAAAACCCATGCGTGATGATCAGCCTTGTATCTTGGATTCCAAGCTTGGTTCACCATTTACTAAGTCTTGTCCAACATCTTGTCCAACATCTTGTACATGAAGATAAGTAATTAATCTTGATAATACCTTAGCACCTTCAATAACAACCTCCTTTTCTTGCATCTCCATGATTAATCCTTGTAAAGCTTCTTTCATTTGTTTTGTTCTTGCTCTAGTCATTGTACCTCCAATTCCTTGCAATGGGTCTTGGGAAAATTTGCTAACATCAACTGGATTCATTTAGTTAGTATCTTGATCCCCATCATTCCACCCCTCTTCGAAAGGATTCTTCCTCGAACCACCTACATCAAACAAGGATAAATAAGCAATATTAAAAGTAGCACTAACATTACCATAGTTGCTTGGCACATCGAGCTTGTAGGTGTTGTCATTAATCCTTTCCAAGACTTGAAAAGGTCTATCTCCTCTAGGCTACAATTTGGACTTCCTTTATATGGGAAATTGTTGCTTCCTCATGTGCACCCATACCCAGTCTCTAAGTTCAAAAACAACTTTTATACACCCTTTATTAGCTTGTCTTGCATATTGTTCTTTTTTCCATTCAATGTTGGCCCGAACCTTGGCGTGTAAATCCTTTACAAAATCTGCCTTTTTCTTCCTATCAAGATTAACATGTTCATCAATAGGCAAAGGTAAAATATCCAAAGGAGTTAAAGGATTAAAGCCATATGCAATTTGAAAAGGTGAAAAGGAAGTAGTGGAATGAACATACCTGTTGTAGGCAAACTCAATATGTGGCAACCACTTTTCCCATCATTTTAAGTTCTTGTGTATGATAGCACCCAACAAAGTAGTGAGTGTCTTATTAACTACTTCAATTTGCCCATCTGTTTGGGGATGTGCAACAGTAGAAAACAAGAGTCTAGTTCCTAACTTAGTCCACAAAGTGTGCCAAAAATGACTTAAGAATTTAACATCTCTATCACTAACAATTGTCTTGAGCAAACCATGGAATCAAACAACCTTTTTAAAGAACAAATCATCAATATGTGTTGCATCATTGGTTTTAGAACATTCAATAAAATGAGTCATTTTGCTAAACTGATCAACAAAAAAAAAAGTTGTCCTTACCACTTTGAGACCTTGGTAAACCTATGAACAAATCCATCGACATATCAATCCAAGGTTGAGTAGGCACAGATTAAAGGGTATATAAACTATGCAGTTTTAATTTAGACTTTGCTTGTTTACATGTTATACACTTGTCACAAACAGATTGCACATCATATTTCATTTTAGGCCAATAAAAATGTTCATGCAATATATCCAAAGTCTTTTGGACACCAAAATGCCCCATCAAATTGCCCCTATCAGTTTTACTAATAAGTAACTCACGACTAGAACCTGTAGGCACACACAATTTATCTTTCTTAAATAGAAATCCTTCGTGCCTATAAAATTCACCAAACGTACACTTAGAACAAGCATCCCACACTTGGCCAAAATCAGAATCATTTGCATACAATTCTTTAAGCAATGCAAAACCAAGTAGTTTAGTTTACAAATAAGTAAGTAATGCGTACTTTTTACACAATGCATCAGCCATAATGTTCTCCTTTCCATATTTGTTCTCCAACCATTTGATATGCCTTTTATTGAGCTTACCTTGGGATTTCAAGAACTTTAAACTCTCATAATCAGAATGAATGATGAATTCCCTTGGCCATAAATAGTGTTGCCATATTTGAAGAATTCTTACTAATGTATATAGTTCTTTATCATAAGTAGCATAATTCAATATGGCCATTTAGCTTTTCACTAAAATAAGCAATTGGTTTAGATTCTTACATCAATACAGCCCTTATTCCAATTCCAGATGCACCATATTCAACTTCAAAAGCTTTATCAAAATTGGGCAAACACAACAAAGGTGCATTAGTTAGCTTATCTTTTAATATATTAAAAACTAGATCATACACATCATCCCACTTAAAAACAACATTCTTTTTAACAAGTTCATTCAAAGGTGCAACAATGGAACTAAAGTCTTTAACAAACCTTCAATAGAAACTTGATAGATCATGAAAACTTTTCAACTCATTAGCATTCTTAGGTGTAGGCCAGTCCTTTATCGCCTTTACCTTCTCTTCATCAACACTAACACCCTTTGAACTAACAACAAATCCATGAAACATAATAGATTCCATGAAAAATGTACACTCCTTAAGATTAGCATACAATTAGTTCTCTCTTAATACATTAAAAACAACATCTAAGTGTTCTACCTGATCATCTAAATTCTTGTTGTAAACTAAAATATCATCAAAGTAAACCACCACAAATTTTCCAATGAAAGCACACAAGACATGGTTCATAAGCCTCATAAAAGTACTAAGTGCATTAGTTAAACCCAAGGGCATTACTAACCACTCATACAATCCATATTTAGTTTTAAACGTTATTTTTCATTCATCTCCTTCTTTCATGCGAATTTGATAATAGCCATTCTTTAAATCAATCTTAAAAAGCAAACATGAGCTATGTAATTCATCAAGCATATCATCTAATTGAGGGATAGGATGTCTATACTTAAATGTTATTTTGTTTATGGCTTGGTAATATAGACATATGCACCATGTTCCATCTTTCTTTGGGACTAAGATTATGGGAACTGAACATGGCCTAGGACTTTCTCGCCCAAATCTCTTTTTCACCAGGTCATCAACTTGTCATTGTATCTCCTTTGTTTCCTCAGGATTGGCTCTATATGCAATTCAGTTAGGAATAGCAACCCCGGGTATGCCTCTTAAAGGGTGTAGTCCATATGGTATCTCTTTAAGAAAAAGGTCCTTAAACTCCTGTAACAAAGAAAAAACCACACTAGGCAAAGTAGGGTTCAGGTCATTAATTAGTTGAAAAATAAACATCCTTGTACATAAGTACAAGTAGTGGCTGCCTTGTGAACATAGCACTCTTAACCTCACTACTTCCAGCAATTACATTTAATTTCTTCCTTTTCTCTCTTTCTTGAACACATCTCTATTGATTTTTCCTCTCAACCTTACTCTTTTTCTTTTCTCTCATTTGTTGTTTTTTTTCTTTTTCTTTTACTTTTGCTCACTAATATGATTTCCTCTCATTTTATACTCACTTGCTATCCTAATCTGATCCTTATGAACTTGCAAGGGTTTAAAAGGGGTTAGTATAATGGTTCGGTTATTAAGTACAAAAGAGTAACAGTTCATGCACCCATCATATCTAACCTTCCTATCAAATTTCTATGGATGGCCTAATAAAATGTGTCCAGCATGCATTACTGCCACATCACAAAGAACTTCATCTCTATATTTGCCAATAGAAAAAGTCACTAAAACTTGCTTTGCCCCCTTAATTTCTCTACATTCATTCAGCCATTGCAACTTGTATGGTTTAAGATGCTTGAAGGTATCTAATTTTAGCTTATCTACTAACAAAGTGCTAGCAACGTTAATGCAACTTCCACTAACAATAATCATGATAATAACCTCATTTTTAATATGGCATCGAGTATAGATTATGTGCTCACATTGCTTCCCTTCATTTTCATCCTTGGACTAAATATTTAGTTCATGCCTATGACCAACATATCTCTATGCGCAAGTTCTTCAACATCAACATCAGAAAAGTCCTTCAATAATGGCATTTCATCATCGCTTGAACCAACACTCTCTACATCACCATTCTCCAACACGATCATAGCCCTTTTGTTTGGACATTAAGAAGCAAAATGTTCAAGCCCTTAACACCTAAAACACTTAATATCACGAGATTTAATAGAAGATTTAGTTTCAGTTTTACCTTTAGAAGTAGCAACCAAATCCTTTGGCTTTGCATCTCTTTTCAATTTCAAGGCTGAGTTGGTGTCTTTGTCTTTCCAAGTTAACTTCCAAGAAGAGTTAGAAGTTGAAACTGATTTTCTTGATTTTTGTTATTTCTTAACCTTAATGGCCTTATGTAGCAATTCCTCGATCTCTATATAGTGTTGTAAGTCTACCACATCAACAGTCTCTTTGTTTAAACCACCTATCAATCTTGCCATTGTTGCCTCTCAGTCCTCCTCTATGTTTACTCTAATCATGACCACCTCCATCTCTTTGTAGTAGTCTTCTACACTCTTGGACCCTTGAACCAGCCTTTGCAACTTTCTATGCAACTCTCTATAGTAATGGATAGGTATAAATCTCTTACACATTACCATCTTCATTTCTTCCCCTGACTGAATTGGTCTCTCACCATTCCTCCTTCTATTTATCACTAATTGGTCCCACCAAATAGTTGTATAATCTATGAATTTGATAGCTACAAGTTTCACTTTCTTCTCCTCGGAGTAGTTATGGCGGTCAAATGCATGCTTAACCTTTCTTTCCCACTCTAAATAGAGCTCAGGATCATTCTTTCCTTGAAAGGCTGGAATCGTCATCTTTATGAGGCCTAAATTGTTGTTCGTTTTGGAAAAGTCCTTTTTGCCTCTTTTAGAGTTGGAATCTTCGTACTCTGATTTATCTTCCTCTTCCTCCTCAAACACACGCCTTCTAATGGATTTAGAAGCTGATGAAGATTGCAAATCATTCAACCTAGTGTTCAGCTTCTTAAATTGTTCATTGACAACCTTCATGAACAGTTTCATTTCAATTTCGTATTATTCTCCTTCATTACTCATGTTTATAACCTGCAAGAAAAAGTTGGTAGCAAAAAAAAAGGATCCTTACATACTCACTCAGGTGTTTCACTCTATTTTTGGCTTTTCATGATGTTGATCTCACCACCTTTCCTTTTTTTCCCACTCAAGCCAGCCACCCTTTTTATGTTCTTAAGAAAATCAAGACTAAAAATCAAGAGAAGTAATTGGTTAGATGATGGCAAACCTTAAAACCCAGAACTTAAAAAACTTAGTTGAGGCAAACGGTAAACACAAAGAAAATAATAATTACAGATTCAAGGAAACTAGATAACTTTAAGGGTAAGGGGAAGCAAAAGACATGCAAAAGAATGTATTAGAACACAAAAAAAGAAGTGAACAACTTGTAATTGCTTTATCACGCATGAATTTTCTAACAAAGAGACGAGCACAAAATTATTCAAAGATTAGAAATGATCTGGAATCAATTGACCAAACTTAGAAAGGGAAAGAAAATATCTTATGAATAATTGTCTTAGAATATGATTCTTTGATTACAAAAATGAATCAGATTGCAATCCTAATAGATCACTCAATCAGATGCAAGACATACAAATCAATTCACAACGTCTCTTTTCTTTTCTCCTTTTTTCTTTTCTTTTCTTTTGTTTTATTTTTTGTTTTGTTTTTTTTAAAATGTGATTATCTTCTTCTTCTTCTTTTTAGAATGAAACTGATTCCAAGTGAAAAGAATGATTTGAGCTTTAAAAGATAGCAATAAAACACTTTCAATGAATTTGCAACTAAACTTTGGTGAAAGAATGAACTAAAATTGTAAATCACAAGGACTCTAACAAAGGACAGAGGAAACAAATACCAAACAATGATAACGAAAGGATAAAAACTTGATTTCTACAAATCTAAGGCTTTGATACCAAATGATACAAACCATTAGGCGACCTGCCCTAGGAACTTTTGATCCATTTGTTATGCATGCCCAGAATCCTAAAAAAACAAGTTGAACAATTAGATTAGAACCTTAAGGAAGCTAAATCCTCAAAACCCCGATCTTAAGACGCCACAAAGGTTGATCACTCCCTTGATAAGTCAGATTTGTATTCCACCAACACAAAAGAACAAGCAAAGCTTGCTTGGAAAATAACTCAATTTTTATTGATAGTGATGATGATCTCGAAATACATTAGACGACCCTTTAAATAGGCATCATAATATCCTAATCCTAGAAGAAAAGGGTTTTCTTACCTAAGTAGGAAAGACCTATATTCCTAATTCATACCTAAGTAGGAAAGACCTAAATAAGAAAAGGAATCTTTAATTTGAGGATACAAATTAGTCTTGAATGTGGATTTCTCCTAAATTAATGAAACAATATGATTTATCAAGATATGAATGAAATTATTAAGGAACAAGTCTTAATAAGGCTTTATTCACTCAAAAACGTAAATTTGGGCTTAATTAAACCAACATAACTTCTGAAGAACGGACACGGCAAAATGTTGCCATGTCCGTGTGTCTGACACGGACACGCGTTGGACACGTGTCTGTACGTGTCCTAATAAATTAATATTTTTTACATCTTAGATACGGCGCGTATATGGCTGGAGACAACTCATCTGAATATGGCTCATAATTTTTTTTATCAATTATTCAAAAAGATATGTAGTTGCCGTCTTCCTTCTAAGAACTTCTCATATTCCTTCTTCTTCTGTGCCTTCAATTTTTGCCGTCACCACCAAGCATCTGAATATCGCCTGTTGCTCCTCATTATTTTCCACCTGACGTCGACCTCGATCTGTCACCACGAAGCATCGCCAGTCGCCAGTCGCCAGTCGCCATGCGGTATTTCCGTTCATCTATGTGTTTCTTTCCATTCATCTGTGCTCTTGGGTTTTAAGATTTTATACGGCTTGTAGTTTCCCAAGATAAATTGAAGCTTGGAATGATAATAGCGTCCTTTTGTGATTGATTTTTTCCTTCATTATATCGATTTTTGGACTGATAGCGTCCTTGACTGTGTGATTCATAATAGTAGTGTCCTTGATAGCGTGTGGAATGATAGCGTCTTTTGGGAATTCTCGTTGGCGTCATTGACTGGCTAGTGGTTACCCATCCTATCAATGGGTTTAACAATGTTCAAAAATCACACAGTGTTCAAAAATCACACAGGAAAGTAAACTAGGGTGAGTCCAAACCAAATTAACCGAAGAAGTTTTATTGAATAAAATAAGTTTTTCATTGAAAAGTTCTAACCCACCAACTAATAGTTAAATAACCCAATATTTTTTTTCACTTTTTGATATAAAATAGTCATTGTATTTGCCATTACAAGGCAAGTACAGGAAACTAATCAATGCCACGTAGCAGCAAGCAAATGCCAAACTTATTAGGATGTTTGGCCTTGATAGGCAAAGTGATGAGATCATGACAAAGAATAAAAAGTTTCAAAGTCAAGAAGTCATCAACTACACTGTGTGAATTAGATAGATTTACTACTCTGTACATGACAATTTTGTTGCCTTCTTTAGGGGCAGATTCAGATTACACAATTTTTGAACATTGTTAGTGTTTAATTTCTTGATTGAATAAGCTGACTTTTCTGAAAAAATAATATGTCCAGCGTTTCAAATTCTGCTTTTGTCTAATTAAGATACAAGCTCTTGCTTTCTTCATTGATACAAAAACACTTTGTTGTTTCTTGATATTCTTTACT
>JAOSBP010000003.1:13895036-13908888 GCA_027563825.1 Erythroxylum mucronatum
AATGAGGTGGAGTTGAAACATGACTTAATTATGGATGAGGTTAAGTTGAAATTAAGTACACTTAAAGAAGTAATCCATTTGAGTTGATGAACTTTGAATATGAGTTGCTATTACTTGTAAGTGAGATGTTACGGAAAAAGAATGATAGGAATTATGAATGGATAAGGATGATGTTCATTAGGTAAGGAAGTGAATTTGGGACAATTTCAAGTTTACACAAGGATAAGATTTATGTCTGACTTCAAGGGAAAATCTGGAATAATCGAGATAGAACTGGGTAAAATTCTCTTCTTGGAAGTTGTAGCTTGTCTTTTTAGCTTTTCGACGCTACAAAGTTTGTAATTTTCGGACATCGGATTGGAGAGATATGATTGTTACGAATTATGATGTTGCATAGGGTTTTATGTGTATGACAGCTATGGTAATTGAAAAGAATTGTGGTTTTGATGAATCAAATGAGACAAGATTTGAGAGTTTATGAGATTAATTTGGTGTTTGAATGTTCTAGAAGTGTTTTTGCATTAGAAGAGGTGAAATTAAGAAGATTATGAGTGATTATGATGTAAGATTGGATGTAGGAAGCATTGGAGAGGGTTTTGAGGGGTTTTGGGAACCCCCATGTCCGTTTAACGGACTTTAGGTCCTTTTAACGGACCTTTACGGGTCAAAAAGGACCCTTTGCTTCACCCATGTCTGTTTAACGGACTTGATGTCCATTTAACGGATCTTCTCAGGTGAAATGGTGCAGTTTGGCCGATCTATGTCTGTTAAATGGATATGCATGTCCGTTAAACGAACATTCTCGGGTCAACTTCATGAATTCGCGATTTTTGACCATTTTAAAGGCAGAATCTGACTTTTTGGTCTTCGTGAAATTTTAGATCTCGAAGTCTTCTTTCCAATGGTACAAATCCGAAATGAATCAGAAATTTATCTTGAAGGTTATGACAATCGCGCCAAGATATGTTACTGCATGATTGAGGTTATGAACATATTAGATTCTTTCGGTCATAACTCCCTCATCCAACCTCCAAATGAAGTGATTCTTGAAGAATTGGATTCCTAAGACATGTATCTATCTCTCCATGAAAAAAGGTATCTTTTGGAGATGTTTTGAAAAATTTTGATGGAAAGAAAATGAGGAATCGGTTGGGAGAGCATGATTAGGGTTTGAGCACGCTTAGGCTTTTTAAGCATATCTTGAGCTATAGAACTCCGATTGAGATGATTCTTGTTTCAAATGAAAGAAGAGACTTAGAGTTATGATTTCTTTGAAGAAGTCAAATTGAAATCCTAGTTTTAAGATTTCCAAATTCTGCTCACAAGCAGGAGAAATGAGTTCAAGCATGGTGACTGATTTGAATGGGCACGCCATTGAACAAATTGTGAGTGAATTTTTGAGATGATATGAGAAGAAATAAAAAAATGGAGATGAATTGATAATGTCTAATAAGGGTTAAATGAAAGAACCCGTCAAGGTAATATGCTCATGTTTCATGTTTTAAGCAAGAGTTGGATTCTGAGGGTTGGGTTCCGAAAATCGAATACAACAGAGAAAAATCGGAAAAACCTTCATTTTTAACCATTTGATCACATAACCACTCTGATACAACGTATAATACGTAACATGAGCCTTAATTATGTATCTTGAATTAAACGTGAAAGGAAAATAACGAAGAAATGCATAAATACTTTATTTCAGTTCCATAACTTTCTAACGAGTTTTTCGAGGTCGAAACGAGTACAAATTCTCTGGCACCTTCACGAAAGTCCCTTACTAAGATGTGGTTAACATCTTTTTGTAGTTTTCTTAACACTTGAACCTCTGAATGGGTCAGAGTGTCTTTACATTCACCAATTACTTAAGCAACTACAGGAGACCTTAATTCATATATATAGCTTCCAGATCGAGCCTCCCTCTCACAAGGTAAATATAGGTCCAGTCCACACTGACTTGGGGTCCATTTTTCTCGCTGAATTTTTTCCCACTAACCTAGATACTTTATTGGTCAATTTATTATCTTTATTCAAATCAATTTTACATAACTTAGCTAACAAGTTAGTGAAAAACCAAGAAAATGTAATTAATTGTTGTCCACTTTATAGGAAAATATCTAACAGTGTGAACAACCTAGTAAGGTGATTGTGTAAGCATCATTAATAAAATTTAATGACTCATATTTCAATATTATATAATGATGTATACTGATTATTTAGGTCATTTTTTGAGGTCAGAGGACTTATGTCATGGGTCTCGTGATTGCTCATTATTAGGTTTCAAACAGACTTGCATTTTGAATCTTCTTTAATTTCTTATTTCTTTGGCTCTTTTTGATACACTGCATCTCTGTTATAGAATGCCTTCCATACTTTTTTAAAAAAAAGAGAGGAAATGTATTAATAATATGAATAAAGTGTACACTAAGTATCTTCTCAGCATACAAGCAAAACTAGCTAGACATTACAATAATGTGAGGCACAAAGTGACAATATGGACTCTGTGAGCAAGTTAATTCTCCTGGTAATTTAGCATTGAGAGCTGAAACTGTAATTGTCTTAGTATAGGAGGATATGAAATCTAATTCTGTTAAACAAAACTTGGAGAACAGTTTCTTTGGAGTTGAGATGGTTACCGAATATCCTAATGCTTCTTTCTTCTTAAATAGTAGCAATAAGGTGAGTAAAAGATACTGTGAACACCAAGAGATCTCCTTCATGTTTCATTTGAATCTCACTGCACCACTTAATGATGTCTATCCAAGAGTATGGAGGGCTATCAAGATGACAAAGCTGGATAATGGACTTCCAAATGTATTGGCTGAATTGGCATTGAAAAAGGATATGCTCTATTTTCTGAAGAAGACTTGCACAGAAGATCTCCCATACTTGCAAACAAGGCATTGAAATCTGGACACGTGTAGGAGGAATTAATTGAGACTTTGGTCCCCACACACCTTATATAAGTAAGCAAAAACCATTAGGGAGAGACGTAAATGAACTAAAGAACTTTGACCTTTACTTCCTCCATGCCACTAAAAAAATGAAATTACTTTGGAGAAAATATGCTCTGATGTTGTTTTATACAAATATGTGATATATTGGTCATGGGGAAGTGCCAAGTCTGTAATCAGGTCAGGAGGAAGTTCACTTTTGGAATAACGCCGGTCTGCATATATATCAATCAGAATGACTACATCTGAGGAACCTCATCCTGCGTTGTTTTCCAAGAACACATAAGTCACATGACAGTGAAAGGTCTACAGTCAAGTCAAGAAGAAGTTCACCTGAGAAATACCACATGTTTGCATATATATATTATTATCCTGTTTTATTTTGCAAGAACACGTAAGAAATTAGTCATAGGGAAGCATGAATTCTGCAGTCAAAGTCCATATGAGGAATATCGCAGGCAATGACGGAGCCAGAAATTTAGTATAGGAGGGCTCAAATATTTATTTTTTAAAATATTAGGGGGCCCAGTACCCCACTGATCCTTAAATAACTCTATCCTTTTATATATATATATATTAAAAATAATTTTTTAAAAAAACTTTGGGGGGCCCAATACCCCTGTGTAGTTCTATGTAGCTCCGTCTCGGATCGTAGGTCTGTATATTTTTTAATTGACGTTTACAATGAGAATCCGAGCAAGAACACATAAATTAAGATTAGGATTCCTAAAGATGAAAAAGTCAACAGGAACAAGATTTTGAAGGACGAGACTAACAATGCCATTGAGCCCGCGAGACTATAAGTATAGGGTGGATCTTCTTGCCCCAGGGTCATCGGAGGAGGAAGGACATAGAGACACCCCTAATCTTTTCGCGGTCTCATGTAAGAAGGCCCATTCGACATCAAACAACCCCTTCATTGGTGCGAGCGTGGAAATGTATATCCATTGACTAATTATATATTTCCCTATTCCAAATCAAGAAAATGAATGGATTGAACAAATCAAAAACATTACAAACTAGTCTAAGAACGATAAATAAAGTGTTGATTTTTATTAATTTTGGATAATTAAATAAGAAATAGATCTTGTTTGGTAAATGACTTATCAACTATTTTTGGGCGAACTGAAAGGTTTTAATTGTTTGACTATATCAAACTGGTAATAATTATGTTTGGTAATTAGCTTATTAGGTTGACGGATTGAATCCAATCTGTTGATTTTGAAAACGTTGTCGAGGAATGTTTTTCTCCAGCGACTGAAAAATTAAAAGACTAAAAGATTATTATATTCAAAACTTATTACAAATTACTCATAGAGATAGATATAGATAAAGGTAGAGATAGAGATAGATATAATAAGTTTATTATTTAAATTTAATATTTTTAATTTTAATTTTTGAAGATGATTTAATATCATTTTTGGGTCAATATATACAAAGAGTTATCATCCCATTATATACATCTTCCTTTAATTTTGAAATCATGAAGTTGACTTCATTTGCTCTGTCTCAATTCTTATAAGAATGTTCAAAGAAATACTAAGATATAATACTCATGTCCTTATAATTTTTTTTAAAGTCATGCTCTTATAATTCATTTTATACGTAAGCAGCTAATTCTATATATATAGTTAATTTTACCAAACATCTTTAAATAAATAGTTGATGTTATCCACCAGTCATCAGCTATATTAATTCGTTGTCAGCTAACTACTAATAGAATCAGCTAACAGCTAATGCAATCCACTGATTGTCAAACATGGTCATAAACTATAACTTAGATATAAACCTAAATCTAGACAATAGTCAAAGGATTTACCAATAAAATAATTAATCAAAAGATATATCAACTAGATCACTGTGTTTGGAGTAGTAATTTCCTTAATAGTATCTTTGACTTCCTGATTCAGTTAACTTAGATATGATATATTATATAAATTGGAAGGAACCTCTAATCGCTAAAACTACTCCTTCTTAACCTATACTCATCTATCTTTACCATTTATAACACCCCTTAATGTATTAAGATATATGAAATCCCATAAAGGTAACACTAGAAAAGATCACATAAGTATCTCTTAAATACCCACTTCAAACCCTTCTATCGAAACCATAAACCACTCACAAGCAAGCACTCTCGAGTCGTCCACATATACAATTAAATCAGTATTAAATGAAAATATGATTAAATCAATATTAAGGCTAACAAAGATAACTCTCAAACTCATATCATAAACTAAATTAAATCAATTCATACAAAAATTAACAACTAGGATTTTCCCTATCTATACATAAAAAAGATATTTAGCCAACAAACAAATCAAAATAAAAAATCCAAAGATAAATAATAAGTTATAATAAAAATAAATTTAGATTGACTCTCAATGTTTAATAACAATTTGATTCTTTGAAATGATATGTGGTCTTAATTCTCTAATGACAAACAACTTGAAATCTAACTTCCTAAAGGTTATAGAAGCCTCTCAATAGCTAACCTTAACTTTAGAAAGAATAAGATGAGTTTATAAAGTGTATTCTCCAAAGGGAGGTTGAAGCCTCCCTAATCTCTTAAAAATTAGGGTTCTCACTTTTATATATGTTTTTACATTGCCTCAGACATATGGCTTAATTAGATTCTCTGTGAAATAAACAGAGCCTCTAACATGACTATGTCTCTTAGTTGTACATCTCACTATTTCCTTGAAATAAATACATGGCCTCCTACATGGTCGTGTCTCTTAACCATAGGTCTCAATGTTTTCTATATGACTTGTAGACAGTTTCCCATATGGTCATGGCTCATACCGTAGGGCGTCTTGCATTTGCTCTATTAAAGGCATGAGCTAGCACATAAGTGGGAGCCAGTTTGTGTTCCTTTAAAAATTGTAACTTTTCTTAATTTTGCTTCAAATGACCCCGATCTTTGAATGATTTCATCATACTATCGAATTTATAATTTATTTGATAAGATATTAAAGATTAAGTGAAACAAGTAATTTATCATTAAACTAAGCAAATTACTTAAGATAATATATATAGATTTAAGCACATCATTTTCCTATAAGATCATAAGCTCGCCAGGGACGGAGCCAGACTTAACTCTAAGGGGGGGCCGGGGGTCAACATCTAAATGCAAAAAAATAATACAATATTTTTTTAAACGGATTTTTTTTAAAGGGGGAGCCACATATATTTGTAATTTTAAAAATTTTAATTATATAAGTAATTTTAAAAAAAAATTTGAAAGGGGGGGCCATGGCCCCCCTCCCCTATAACATGGCTCCGTCCCTGACGCTCGCCATCCTCACCCAAGTTTAAGATATTTTGTTTGGAATTTTATAGTGTAACTATATATCCCATTGATCATGTTGTAGTATATCAGGAGATGATGGATCTATATAGAGCTAATGGATCTATATAGAGCTAATGGATGCATTGAAGTGCAAAGCCTTCCCTTTTATTTTGATTGGAGCTACCAAAGATTGGTACTAGATATCTTGAAAGGCTTCCTATTTGAACAAATTCCAAGTTTAAGTCTTACTTTGATAGCAAAAAGAGGAGACCTAATAATTCCTTTAGTTTGTTTGATGTGGTACAAAGACAAGGAGAAAGTCTCTAGTAGTAATCTCAAATATTTAGTGTAGAGGGCATCCATTTGTTAAGTTTGATTTCCATAATATTTGGTATAATATTTGAAAAAGGACTATATGGCCATCAACCAATATGGAGATCCCTTTTGATGGACAAAGTATATACCATTGAGGAAGTATAGGAGTGGGTAAATAGGTTTATTATTTTGGAAGAAACAAAACATTCTTTGGAGCAGATGAACTAATTGTATGGTGGGACTTAGAGATGGAGGAGAAGTAGAGAGTATAATGTGATGGTCAATCATTAAAGAATTAGGGGAAAGAAGCATGCTAAGGGAAGCAAAAAGCATGTAGGTTTGAAAATACACCCTAGTAGTTGAATGCATCTTTAGAATGTGACCTTAATTATGCGAGGAGAAAAAACATTATAAATATCCCAAATCTATGGGTGAACAGTGATGATGAATTTTATTATTTTATTTGACTATTCTAATACAAGATTAAGGTAAGTGGATTTATTTTTCTATATTATTAAAGTGGTAGTAGGGGTTGATCTCGTGGGGAATGGATACAACTACTAAGACTTTCCTCTACTATTATCTAATCAATAATAAATTTGCTTTTAATTAATTAAATTAAAAATAAACTAAAATAGTTGCTACTTTTGATCACCATTAGCACATTAAAATAATACCCAATAAATATCCATTTTGTAGTCCCCCTAATTTCATCTTGCATACTTAGTCCAGTGTTTTAAAAACCAAACTAGAAATTAAATTAGTAAAATTAGAAGTTTAAGTTCTAGAAATTCAACAAGTATTTCACTATCATAAAATCAGTACATGGTAGATAGTAAATAAAAATTATAAAAATGAGATTTTATTGAAATACATTATCATTAATGTGTACTTAAAAATAAGTAAAATATTATAAAATGAAATATTTTATTAAAATTCCAACATTATTTATGTATAACTAATTAATAATTATTATAATTATAACAATTCAATCTAAAATGAATAATAATTCTTTTTAACAATTCATGTGTTCCTGTATATCAAGATTCCTAAGGTGACTATGTTTCGGATGGATATGAATAGTTAAAAGTGATGGAATGGGAGCATTTTAATGAAATAATGGAGACTTTCTTTACCGATCAAAGAAGCTAAAGTTTAATTAAAGAAGGAGACAATTAAATGAAAACTAACTGATTTATTTTAGATTGTAAGACTAGTTGATTTACAAAAATTGGTCGATTAATGAATAAATCGACTGATTTTCAATAATATGGGTTATTAAAGTAAATCAAACTAGAAAATTAGTTGATATAAGGTTTTTAGATGAACTAGCCAAACTAGTTCTATTTTTTAATCATTGATTAATTCAATTATAAAGATTCTATTGTTTGGAATGATGAGCTTTCCTAGTGTAATGATATAACTGATATTTCTACTTGATTAACTACTCTCAGAATGCACTAAATTCTTTGAATCCTTTCAAAAGGTTACCTCAATATTGGAAGCGTCACATAGGTCTATGTGTAGATCTCCATACAATCCTTAATTTATATGCCTGGGTTCATCTATACATAGGTGATAGGTTGATGTTTACATACTATTTTAGGTTAATTTACTTGGTATTTGATAGCTTTATAATAAATTTTATATCAATTTTATTTTGTTTTCTATGTTTTATAGATGATGGATCTGAAGAATAATCAAAAGATTTAGTGCAAATTTTTTTTGTATTTGTCTAATTAATCAGATTTTGGATCCCTTTAGAAGATAAAAATATAACTTTGTAGAAAAGCTAATTCTAACTTGAAAAGGTTAAGAAAGGAGAAGCTAAATGGGGTATAACATACTAGTTACCATTGTTGGCTAAAGAACAAGCATCTATCTTTCACAAAGGTATTAGGGTTAAGATATAGTACTAGACTGGTGCCAGAATTCCTTTTATTTTATAAAGAGAAATAAGGCCAAATTGGTGGTGGTTATAAGGTAAGTCAAACATCAATTATGTAACAACTAACAAAAGTCAAATCCTAAAACAAGACTTACACTAATCTTTAATGTGTAACAAGCTGTAATTTTTTCTAGAAAGGAATGAGTAATTAAATTAAGCCACGAAAGGCACTCAAAATGAGAGTACTAGTATATGACAATTAGAAAATTACAAGAAAAGCAACTAACCACAAGCTACAAACTTTAATAACACAATGATTTGAAATTAAATTTATACTCCCCAATGTGATTTAAGAAGTGAAGGTCTAGTACCTTATTTAAAGCTAACATACATCCGTATCCTCTGTATTAAAAGGTTACCAAACTGCCAATTAGGGATGCATGTATCATGGAAAATTCGATCATTTCTTTCATCCCACATAGCTATGGAAAAGATAGGGAAATGTAAAAACCCCATCTAGCAATTATGTTTTGGAATTTGATATCACTGCACACCTCCTTGAGCTAGCTTAGATTTTGGGGACATTCAGAAATTAAACATCTACACAACAAGACTTTCCAAGTATTGGACACATAGCTACACTCAAAAAGTAAATGATTAAACCTTTCTTCGTCACTCTTACAAAGAATGCACCAATTGTCAAGTTGTTTGAGTTTCACAATTCTATCAAAAGTTGGTAGCTTATTCAGCATAGCCACCCACACGGTTGTAGAAGCTTGAGGATGATGATGATCAAAGCAAAGCAAATCAAATTTGTCTACTGTAGTGTTGTTAAATTGCCAACAATGACCTTTTTACAAGACGAGTTGGTGAATCTTCCATCATCATTATTTCTCCATATTACACAATCCTCATTTGAAGTAAGAAAAGTTTGACTAATTTCTTTCTTCAACTCTGCAGGTATACTAGCAATTGTGATATAATTCTTCTCAGTGAGAGATTGAGTTACTGAAACTTGTAAGTCAAAAAAGTATTTAAGAGGTTCTGTTACTTGTAGCTTAATCAGAGGCCCAACAAACAATCAATTATCAAACCAAAAGAAGGTTTCTTCCTATTTCTAGTTAAATGATACAATGATGTCTCAATCCCTTCCTCATCCTCACATTGGACTTGAATGTAGTAGAAGCAAGAGAATTAGCTTTGAAGTCCCACAAACAACTATTTTTTATAAAATAAGTGTGGATCCACCTGCACCATAAAGATTGCTTATCTATGAGTAACCTCTATAGTCGCTTCATAAGAAGAACATTATTGAGTGATTAGAGAGGAATAATGTTAAGCCCTCATTGCTTTCTAGGAATACAAACATCTTTCCACTTCATCTTCACCTTGCCACTTGACCACAAGAATCTATTAAGAATCATGCCAATAGTTTTTTGATAGGAAAAGCAATATGAGTTTTCCAATACATACTGATGGAATTCAGAATATATATTAAGAGTTATGCTCTACTAAGAAAGAAAAGATATCTAGAGCTCTAAAAAACAATTCTACCATTTATTTCATCAATAACGTAAGCAAAATCCCTGACACTCATCCTAGTATCTGTCATGGATATGCCAAGATACATAAAAGGAAGTTGTTGTTTAGAAATTCCCAAAATAGTGGATAAGGTTACTTTTAGATTGGATGCCTTAAGAGATAAGAATAAGCCACTTTTTGAACAATTAATAACAAGACCTAACATCTTGCTGAACATTTTAAGGCCTTTTATAAGTACTAATAAAAAACTAGGATCAGCTTTAGAGAGCAATATAAGATCGTCAGTAAAGTATAAGTAAGTTAATCCTAATCTTCTGCATTTGGAATGAAATTTAAATCCTTTGGTACCTTTCACCACTTTTTGAAGCAACCTGCTAAGTGTATCTATTACCAAATTGAAAAGATAAGGTGAGATGAGATCACCTTTTCTTATCCCTTTTGAGTTAGTGAATGTTTTTGTAGGCCGGTTGTTGATAAGAACATTAAAACTAGATGTTGAAATACATTTAGAGATCCACTATATAAATAAAGCTGGAAAGTTCAATGTAGATAGCATAGTTTCCATGAAATCCCAATCCATAATGTCATATGCCTTTTTTAGGTCAATTTTGATGTAACAATTAGTTTTTCCAGTTTTCTTATAATAAGACCTAATCAACTCTTAAGTGTTAAAACATTATCTCAAATTGCCCTACCTTGGATATAAGCACCCTGTGAGTCATTAATATGAATAGGAACAATTTTTCGAATCCTATGAGCTAAGATTTCAAATATCAACTTGTAAATGGAGTTGCAACATGATAGAGGTTGATAATCAAAAAAGTATCAGAGCTCTCCACTCTTAGAAATGAGAGTGATAAAAGTTTTGTTGAGGGCTTTCAATAAGGAACCACTGCTAAAGAATTCCCAAATTGCTTCAATCACCATATTCCATATAAATGGCCAAGACTTCACGAAGAAATGTATGTTGAAACCATCAGGGCCAAGAGCTTTGTTGGGATGAAGGGACTTCAATGAATTTTTAATCTCCATAATTGTGACAGGTTGAACGAGTTAATTAGCCTCGTGAGAGGACAAACCATCTTGTAAAATTTGCTAAAGAAGATATACTGAAGAGTGTGCTTGTAAGTTTTTGTTCATGAATTCATAAAAAATAATTGAGAGCCCCTTACAGTAGCTCATCCTGTGAATTTAGTTGCACACCATCTAATTCAAGGGAGACAATTCTATTGACAGCTTTCCTTTCAATGATTGATTTTTGAAACACTGATGTATTTCTGTCTCCATATTTTATCTAATAGAGTATATATAGAGAATAGTCAAACCATAAAACTTTATAGTAGTTATAAATAGCTACCTTTTCCTTTTCCAACAAAAGAGAAGAGTTAGGATTGGTATAGATTTGTTGTTGAATGCTCTCTAAATTGCCCTTCACAATATTAAATAGATGATGTGTGTTGCCTATATTACTCCTGAACAACAACTTCATTTCTAGCTTCATCAACTTTAATTTCATGAAAATGATAAATTTCTTGGTCACTCAAAATCTTACCCTCAAGGGTTTCCATAAAACATCATTAAAATCTACTAGCTCACACAAAAAGTTGTTGAATCAGAAAGGCCTTTTTAAAGAAATCTTGCCAACCTGAGTAATAATAGGAGAGTGATCCGAAAGGATATTAGTAAGATAAGTAGAATAACAATTGGGTTACCTCACCATCCTTTGAATGTGAGATAAGCTTTTATCAAGCTTTTTCTGAATGAAATTCATTTCATGCTGCCTATTGCTCTATATGAAATAATTACCACTGACAGCGCGTGTCACATATGCTGCAAAATTTATCTAACTCTACATACTAAAATTTATAGTTAGGGTGAGTCGGGATCGAATCCATAGGGAATGTTTAGTTAATTTATGTAATTAGAGTTAATTGAAGAAAGGAAAATATAAAGGGGGGGTTTGGATTTTTAGCAATTTAGAAATTAAAGTAAAAGTAAACTATCAAAGACAAATTAAAACAAGCAATCAAAAATTATTAAACTGTTGAATATATGTAAGGTCCGGTTCTAGGTTCAATCTCAACCTAAACACGATTAAGCATATTTCATCATCCTAACGTCTTTAAAACTCTCTTCGGATTATCGATTTGACACTAATAGAATACTCTCTTAATTGCGCTTTTCCCTTAGGTTTTATTTAATCAAGAAATGATCATTATTAAAACATAACTACCGAATAACCTAGGATACGATCTCTAGGTTTAATTTGGTAGCCACATTACAAATTAGAAAATGATCAATATAAACCGTAACCTCACATGTTCGGGTTATCTAACCTACTTTATGTTGTTCCTAATGATATTGGATGATTAGATGCTACTCACAAACATCAAAAGTAACGATTATGGATTACATTCAATGTTTTAGCAATGGGTTCGAAGTAAAGCAATCAAAATAACATATTAAGATCATTCATCCCAAAACCCAATCAAATTAACACCAACAACACAATAACCCGAAAAGAAATTACAACCTTAAAATGATAAAATAGCTTAACCGTGACTTGGTGTCGATATTCCTGTTGAACCGGCATTAGGAACCTAGCCATTCATCACCATTTTTAAGCTCCAAGCATGAGCCATTTTCTCCATGCTTTGGTGGTGAGAAAACGAAGAAGGAAAATCTAACGCCTTTACATCTGTTCTATTTCACGTTGCATTGCTTTCCCTTCGATTTGATTTTTGTGATTTAGTTTATGGTCCACGACTATTGTTCACTTTCCTCTCGTTACTGTGCATGTCACACTTTATAAACGCACCCTTAAACACAAACGATGTTTGCGTTCTACATTGCTCCTCCTTAATTTGTGTTTTGATGCTCCTTGGATACTATTGTGCATCTGCGTTTCATGTAGCGTGGACTGCGTTTTGTCACACACTGCAGGTAGTTTTATGCTTCCACCTACTGCATGCGTATTTTGCTTGTCCACCTTCCATCATCCTTTGCCTTATACATGGATCTTCGGTTTATGCGTGAATTATGATGCCATTAAATTCACATACACCATCATCTTGATTTCTTGTCTTTAGTGGCTCCAATATTTCTCATTCTTACTTCATGAAGATAAGTGAATATTAATCTTTCTAAAATGACCCAAATATCGAGCTTTCAACTCACTTTAACTTTTTTACTTCTGAATTGTGCCTAAAATCACATATGAGTCAAAGTGAGTATCTTGAGCAATTCTAAAGCATATCAAATGAATCAAAATTAAAACACATACCAAGTGCCCCCATACTTACCCTTTGATCATCCTTGGGCAAATCATCAAAACCAAAACGTTTATTCATTTTCCATGTTTCCTAAGAATAGATAGCCATAAGTAAAGATGAATGACTTTCAAATCCTAATCAAAACTCAACATTCAAAACTTCTACTCATCTTCAATCAATATTCACTACCCTTAGAAACTGTGTTGGGACCCGATCTCGAAACCGGACCCCAACCGGAGAAAAACGGAAAACGGAGCGAAACAAAGTCGAAAGCAAAAATCGAAGAATCGAAAATGGCTTAATCATATATCGAATCGAACGAATTTTCGACATCCGAGAATGTGTATCAGATAAAAACTATCGAGTCGCGTTAGAAACCTTAGACTAATCCGAAAATCCCAATATGATTTTTTTTCTTTCTTTTCCTTTTCAATTCTTTCATATTTATTCTAACTCATTCAAACAAAAACAAATACTTTTCACTCTTGGAAATTCATCCTTATACAAATCTCAACTACTTAATCATATTCTTATATATCCATACAAGTTCCAAATACTCATCTTTTAATCAATTCTTATTTTATTCTACCTT
>JAOSBP010000003.1:13908988-13919284 GCA_027563825.1 Erythroxylum mucronatum
TCACACTAAAATTTGTAGTTAGGGTGAGTCGGGATCGAATCCATAGGGAATGTTCAGTTAATTTCTATAACCAGAGTTAACTGATGCAAGGAAAATATAAAAAGTGGTTTTCAGATTTTTAGCAATTTAGATATTAAAGTAAAAGTAAACTATCAAAGAAAAATTAAAACAAGCAATCGAAAATGATTAAATTGTCGACTATATGTAAAGTCCGGTTCTACGTTCAATCTCGGCCTAAACACAATCAAGCATATTTCATCATCCTAATGTCTTTACAAAACCCTTCAGATTATTGATTTGAGACTAATAGAATACTCTCCTAATCTCGATTTTCCCTTTGGTTTTATTTAATCAAGAAATGATCATTAATTAAACCTAACTACTGAATAACCTAGGATACGATCTCTAGGTTTAATTTGGTAGCCATATTACGGATTGGAAAATGATCAATATAAGCAGTAACCTCACACGTTCGAGTTATCTAACCTACTTTATGTTGTTCCTAACGATATTGGATCATTAGATGCTACTCACAAACATCAAAAGTAATGGTTATGGAGTACATTCAATGTTTTAGCAATAAGTTTGAAATAATACAATCAAAATAACGTATTAAGATCATTATCCAAAAAACCAATCAATTCAACACCAACAACACAACAATCTAAAAAGAAATTACAACCTTAAAATGATAAAAATAGCTTAACCGTGACTTGGTGTCGATATTCTTGTTGAACCGATGTTGGGAAGCTAGCCTTTCATCTCCATTTTCATACACCAAGTGTGAGCCATCTTCCCCACGCTTCGGTGGGGAGAAAACGAAGAAGTAAACCTAGCACCTCCACCTTTGTTCTATTTCACACTGCGCTGCTCTCCCTTCTATCTGATTTTTATGATTTAATTTATGGTTCATGACTACTGTTCATGTTCCTCTTGTTACTGTATGTGTCCCACTTCATAAACACAAACATTGTCTTCGTTCTGTGTTAAAAGAAGATATGCCTGCGTTAAACACATATGTATTTACGTAGATATGTCTGTGTTAATTACAGGCACTATCTGCTTTAAATGCAGATATGTCTGTGTTGCTCCTTCTTATTTTGCGTTTTGATGCTCCTTGGATACTATTGTGTGTCTATATTTCATTTGGCATGGACTTCGTTTTGTCATGTACTGCACGTAGTTTTGTGCTTCCACCTACTACATGCGTATTTTGCTTGTCCACCTTCTATCATCCTTTGCTTTATACGTGGATTTTTGGTTTATGTGTGAATTATGATGCCATTAAATTCACGTACACCATCTTCTTGATTTTCTTGTCTTTACTTGCTCCAATATTTCTCATTCTTACTTCATGAAGATAAGTGAATGTTAATCTTCGCAAAATGGCCCAAATATCGAGCTTTCGACTCACTTTAACTTCTTTGCTTCCAAATTGTACCTAAAATCGCATTTGAGTCAAAGTGAGTAACTTGAGCAATTCTAAAGCATTAAACACTAAGTGTAGCATATCAAATGAATCAAAATTTAAAACACATATCAACCACCAACTGGAATATCAACCAAATGAGCTTCTTCAATGCATTTCCTTAACTCAGGACAAGGAAGTGTCGTAGATCTAAGGCTTTCTATCTCTTCCAACTTTAAGATAAAATTAAAATCCCTTAGGATAATCCAAGGAATCGTAATAGGGGAGGCTAGGCTTTTTACCTGGTTCCATAAAATACTTCTCTGGTAAGTTGTATTAAATACATACACAAAGGAGATGTAGACGGACTGATTTGAATGCTTATATGAAATTGCTCAGACATGAAAGTCGTGCTTGCAGAAACCATGGATGAATCATAGAGTGTAACTATTATTCCATTTGGATGCATATTGTGATTACTGATCTCTTTCCAACCAGTTGGGAAATATTTGAGCAAGTTGTCACTTCCCTATCAAATTCTTGTCTCCAAAAACCCAGCCACTTGAACTTTATTCTAGATAACCAAATTATTAATAAGAAACTTCTAAGTGGGGGTATTAGCACCCCTAACATTCCATGAGAGAATTATCATTGATGTGATACCTTGTTTGGAGTCCTCTTTTTCCTGTTGGACCTCCTCTATCCATTGGACAAAAGGACGCCCTAATGGAGAATGTGAGATCTGAATGAAATAGAGCAAGTTAAGGGGTGTAAAAAAATGATAAATGAAGACAGGAAAGTGTTTAACCTTATCTATAAATGGTTACATTATAATTATTTTATGGGACTTCAAACAAACATATTTTTTTTGTTTGATTTCTCTTAGATATATAGCTAACCTTATGAGATTTCTCTTAGATTTTCTTTTGGATAATTTTAGCTTCTTTTTCATAGTTTTTGTTCTCCATTCATTAGAGGAAGATTTTGAGCAAGAATTTAAGAAACTAGTGAAAATTTATGGCAACTATTTCTTCTATAATGAGATTAATTAATTTATATTTTGTTTAGTAAATAAAAGGCCTTAGTTAGGGTTAGGAATATAGCTTATACGGATTCATTCACTTATTATACATGTTTTGATTATTTTACTAGTTTAATTTATTCTCTCTAATCTTTATTGTTAGATTTACGGTTGACCATTATAGATTAAATCATACGGATTGTATGATGGACTGAAAGATGAAGTATGATTTATGCACTAGGAGTATAAAGATTTTAGCACTAGAAAACAATGATATCCTAAACTTTAGTGATAACTATGAAGATTCACTATGCTGAATAAGTTTGAATAGGTTAATGAGTTTGACTAACTATGCTTAATGAGTTTTATTAGGTCAACTTAAATATTCAGTTGTATATGATAATTGGATATCCACATAAGTATACCTTAATTGCCTAAATTTTGACTTATTCATATATTTTATTAGTTTAGTTGTTTTATTATCATTAGTTATTAGTTTAATTATATTAAGTAAATTAATTAGGCTTTATTTAGTTTGTTTGTCTAACTAAGATTAATAGATTTGGCACTAGTTCTTTACGGGGTTAAAATTTTGGAATATCTCTAGTTTTATTTGGCAATCTATGATTAACTCTATACACTTGTAGACTAAAAGGTAGATCAAGTTTTGAGCATCATCACCAGGGAACTAGGTTTATTATTTTTGTTAATCTTGTTTTGTTTATATTTATTTATATTTATATTTATATTTTGATTTTGATTTTTTTTCATTTATTTCAATTAATTTATGCAAGATAGGAGACCTAAGAGTGATAACTTGATTTCTTAGCTCAATTTGATCTTGAAATGGAACAAAATTGTAGAAAAAAATGTAATGTTAAGAAGAGAAGAGATGGTTGCACAATAAGATAAGTTAATAGTAGACATGGCCAGTAGCCATAAAAGGTCCACATAAGGGACATATAATTACCAATAGCTAATGTCAATCCCTCATGTATTAAACTAAGTCAAAGTGCGAAGAACTACAAGCTAAAGCAAGTACACTACACTTGCTCCTAATGTTTATTAGATCACTTGATGCAGACATAATTACATCATCAAGGAATTTTATTCGATGATCCAAATAATTACACTTAATAGCCTTATAGAAGATGAGCTAAGAATGACGTGTTTCCCATGTTGTATGAGAGATTGAGCAAAGATATGGTTGATCTCAATAAAGATCATTTTTAAGGAGTAGGACCACATGCATGATGCATTTATATTGAGGTTTTTTCTACCATATAACACCATCGAGCTTAGGATGTAAATACAAAGCTTCACACAAAGGAATGGAAAACGTTTCATAAAACTTGGGAGCAATGTAGGGCTCTACTTAGTCAGTGCCCTTATCATTAGTACTCCTTACTAGTGATTCAATTTTTTTATACTAAGGCTTAACATTGCATATCAAACTTTGGTAGACAATATGGCATAAAGAACTATCTATTTAAAGATTGTTGAGGGGGTGAAGGAGATTATAGAGACCTTGGCCAAAAACTTATCGAGTACAGGGGTATGAGAGAAATCAAAGGCATCCTTTTATAAGATGTAAGCATTTTCCAATTTAGAAACATAAATTGCATATCTATTAAATTAGATGAAGATTATCTTAAACTATGATATGGCCAATAGGAAGATGTGCTACCAATGTGGCATGCATGGACACCTATCCAATACATGCATAAATGTTAAACCAGCATCAAATCTTAATGAGAAGGAAAAATAAATGGTTACTTATGGCAGAATTTAGGCATAAGAAAGGACTCTTTCTCCAACATATCTAATATGGGATGGAGGAATCATCAAAACTTTTTGTGGAAGGAGCAAGTAGATAATGGAGCAAGTAAACCAATGGGACCACCTAGGTTCCAAAGTAGACCTTAATTTTAACAACAACCACCATAATACAAAAGAATGGAGGAGATATTGAAGCAATTTATGTCTTTTATTTATGCTTATTTAACACAAGTAATATAGACACAAAAAGCAAGCATATATAACTTTAACGATAAATTGGTAAAAGTTATGTAGATAACTAATGCACCCATTTTTAATTTAGAGGTACAAGTCGGCCAATTAACTTAATGATGTGTGCTTGATTGTTTATACATTTATTGTATGACACTTAGTGATTAATTCTTTGAAATTCTTAAGATATTCATTTTAGTTCATATTTGGTTTTAGGTACAATTTGGAAGCATAAGAGCTAAAGTGAGTTAAAAGCACATTCTTTGAGCCATCCTCTTGATGTTCACACTCAATTTTCATTATGGAACAAGAGGAGAAGGATAAAAGTGAAGAGGGATAAGAAAATGCCATAAAAAGAAGAATATATCAAGCAATGTAAGATGCACAGCCAGGCATCCAATTGCACAACCGCGCACATTCAAGAATTGAGCATTCTAATTGGTTTGCACAATTGGATGCACAGTCGTGCACTCAACCGTGCATCTTCCTAGAACCCTAATTTTTCATATAAAGTGAAATTTGGGTGGCTAAGAGGGGCATGAATTACTTTAGGACAAAGAGGAGGGGCAGAGCATGCACTCTTTAGAGACCCATAGAGAACTAGGCTTCCTTCTTCCAGTTTCGAGGTCAAACCGAAGCTAAGGAATACTTTTGAGCATATATTCACTGTGCATATTTGTTATTTCTCTCTCTAGGGATTGCTTATATTATCCTATGGTTATTGATTTATGTATTCATATATAAATGATCGTTATTATCGTTCTTGTTAGATTGTTTATGTATGTGAACCCATTGATAGAATCTCGAATATAATACGTAATAGTTTTATTTTAGCCTCATTTGTGGCAATAAATGGTGTTGAATCATAAGGGATAACATAACATTGGTTAAATAACCTAAGCTTATGTGGTTGTTGACTTAATTAATCTATTTTCCTAATCTATAATGCAGTTGTACTATTAAATCTAGAGAACTTATTCTAAGTTGTTCGATAGCTAGGTTTAGTTAAAGAGCTTGTTTTTAACTAAGCACAATTTAAGGGAAAACTAAGGTTAATAGAGCTTATTATTAATCTACGATTAATAGTTTCTAAGAGAGGTATGAGAATAACAAGACAATGAAGTATGCTTATGCTTATTAGTGTGTAGGCTGAGATTGAACTGAGAAGATGATTTCAAATCCATTCCTTAATTTTATCACTTTTGAACTGTTTGCTTTAATTTTCTTTCATTAGTTTAATTTGTCTTAATTTTCTTCTTCGAAACCAAACCAAACCCCTAACCTAAACACTAAATTCTTTCATTGCAAAAGGTAGACGATCACTCCTTATGGATATGATCCTTATTCACTGCTACTATAAATCTTAGTGTACAGAGTTAGGTTTTATTTTTTTGTTCATTCGACACATATCAAGAATTTTGACACCATTGTCAGGTAGTGAGGTGTTTTAGTTTTTGTTATTGATTTTAATTATTATTTTGTGCATATATTTTTTTCCAATCAGTTTTTGCAATTACCTTTTAATCTTTTCATATTTTTCAGTGTTGGTGTATGGTAGTAACAAGATCTCCTCATAGAGAACCTTTACAATTTAACTCAATTTTTGAAAGGACATTGCGGATATTATGAAGGGAAGCTAGAACAACTCCAACAGTACAACAAGCGCTTGAATGTGAAGAAACAATGGCTAATATGAGAACATTAAAGAAGCTGGTTGCATCAGACTTGACTCAAAGTTCTTTATGCATTACTTTTCCTAATTGTGCTGACCATGTAAATTTTGAACTTAATTTTGGACTAATTCATTTGTTGCCTAACTTTCATGGATTGTAAGTTAGGATGCACACAAGCATCTCAAAGAACTTGATGCGGCCTGTCTGAGCATAAAACCTCTAGGGGTGGCTAATGAGCAGATCATATTGAGGGCTTTCTCATTCTCACTGAAAGATACAACCAAAGACTGGCTATTTGATTTGTTTGCTAGGAGTGTGAACTCTTGGATTGAGATGAAGAGGTTGTTTTTGGAAAAATATTTTCCAGCATCGAAGACAACGAGTATACGGAAAGAAATATGTGGCATAAAGAAACATAATAGAGAATCCTTTTATGAGTATTGGGAGTGCTTTAAGAAGCTTTAGGTCAACTGTCTCCCAACACAACATATCAAAACAACTCCTTATCTAGTATGTCTATGAGGGATTATTACCTATGGAAAGGGGTTTGGTAGATGTTGCAAGCGGTGGCTGTGAGCGTATGACCGCAAACACCTAAGATCTTATTTGCATAAATGGGTAAGTACTTCATCTATTGAACATCATTTAAATGAGCTAAAGTCCTTTGTTAGAAAACTTGCAGTTAGCCAAGAACAAGTAGAGGCGTGAAGAATATGTGCAAATATAAGTCATTTGATTGATGGGTGCCTAACATTACAAAAGGGAAGTATAGAATATGTAATGCTAAGGGAGAGAATTTTCCCAACTAGTACAACCCATATTCCCAGACGTATAACACAGGTTAGAGGGATCATCCTAACCTGAGTTATAGGGAAAATAGGTAGCAGAATCACTTCCAAAAAGGTTGCAAGGAGCACAACCATTCGAATCAAGGCCACAAGCCTCCTCTACCTCAGGTACATCATTAGAAGATATGGTTAAGTCTATTAACTAACACTTTTCAATTCCAACAGGTGTGCAGTAGTTTCATTAGGAGACCAGATCTAAATTTCAAGAGGTGAATTCTATCATTCATAATTGGTAAAATCAGGTGAGTCAAATGGAAGTGGTGATAAATCGTCTATAAGCTCAAAGAGGAGGAAAATTGACATCACAACCTAAGACAAATATGGAGAATGTTAGTGCAATCACCTTGAAGAGTGGTAGGAAGCTTAAGGACCCTAAAAGAATTACTCAAAGGATGGCTAATGAAGAAGACATTGAGAAGGAGCTTGAAGAAGAAAAGGATTTACCATCAAACTCAAAGGTAAATGTTAAATTCCTAATTGTTGTAAAGACTAATCCTCCGCCTTTCCCTAGCAGGTTAGCAAAGTCAAATAAGAAGTACAAAGATAAGGAGATCTAGAAGACCTTTCGGAAGGTTGAGGTGAATATCCCATTGTTAGAAGTGATCAAGCAAGTGTCGAGATATGCAAAATTCCTTAAGAAATTTTGTACAAACAATAAAAAATTAAGAGATAATGAAATGATTGGGATGAGTGAAACTATTTCTATAGTTTTTAAAAAGAAACTACCTCCTAAGTGTAAATACCCAGGCATATTTACTATTCCTTGCAAAATTGGCAACATTAAGATTAAATAGGCTATATTAGATTTACGAGTATTGATTAATATGATACCTTGTTACATGTATGCTTCCTTAAGTTTACGACCATTAAAAGAAACTAGTGTTACCAGACAATTCAATAATTGTACTAATACTTACCCAAAAGGGGTGATTGAGGATGTGCTTGTGCAAGTAAATGAACTCATATTTCCTGTTGATTTTTATGTGATTAACATAAATGATGAAACTTCCTATAACTCAATACCTATCTTACTAGGAAGGCCATTTCTAAACATGGCCTAAGTAAGATAGATTTTCGTGAGTGTACCCTTACGATGGAATTCGATAGGGAAATTACTCATTTTAATATTTTTGGTGTTAATAAGCACTCCCATAATGACCACTCTATTTTTGCAATTAATGTGATTGATTTTTCAGTGCAAGAAGATTGTAAGTGAAAGCATACAATTAAACAAAAAGTGGTTTCATCAAATGCGAAGACCAAAGTTTTTAATGTCTCGTTGAAAAGCTTTATCATTGGTCAAATTTTGTTTCTTTATTGTATTAAATATAAATTGTTTTCGCATAAATGTCATCCTTATTAGGTCGATTCTTCTGTGATAACTAATGTACTTCCTTATGGTGCAGTAGAGATTAAAATCTTTAAAATAAGGAAAACATTTCATGTAAGTGGTCATTGACTTAAACCTTATCCTGATGAAGGTCAAATGGAAAATGCCAAAGTTATGATTCCTAGAGATTAAAATTTTATAACTTGATAAGGGAAACATGGAGTCGAGCCAACGACAATAAATGATGGCACTGTTTGGGAGACAACCTAAAGGAAGATTATTTCTTTTTATTTACATTCTGGCATTTTTTGTTTATTTTAAATGCTTCATTTCTTACATTTGATGTTACATTGGGGACAATGTAAGTTTTAAGTTTGGGGTGGAGATCTTAGTTTTCATTCATATTTTTAAGCCTATTTATTGGTTATGTATGTTTCTTTGCTTATGTGTATTTCTTAGGTGTTTTAAAAAATCAAACAAACAAACAAATGTTTTCACTTTTTTATTGCTTTTAAGACTATATAGTCAAAATTAGAGAGTGAATTGACTAGAAAAAAAGTCATAAAAAATTGAGCATGTACTTTTACTCTTGTGATTGGTCAATATACATCATCTTTAGAAGAATAGTGACTGGTGGTTGAATCAAGCCATTGAGATTTTGAGCCTTTATGGACTGACACATCCATATCAGTCTCAGTATCTTTTGATCATACGTGACCTTCATGACACCTACATCCTAACTTTGCTTTGAATTTCTATTCAAGACCACATTTTTATCAGTTGCATTAACATGAAAATGATATAGGCATTCTTTGTCTTATGAGTTACATTATCCAAATAGCCAACCTATTAATATGATTTTTCCTTTGTTAAGCTACCTTAAGTTTTATTAACCTTTCTTTTTGTGTTAAGCACATTACATGCTTTTCACCTAACTAAATTTCCTACCCAACCTTAAAGCTAGCGAAGCATTTGTTGATTATTGATGATTGTGGATGCACAAAAGTATAAGTTTGGGGGTGTGCGTATATTTGGGTTGGATATAATTATCATGACGTCATTTTTATGTCTTGTCAATGAATGTCAATGTTAATGTAGCTTCTTTCCATTTTTGTTGAAAAAAAGAAAAGAGAAAAAAGTAAGAAAATAAAAAATATGTTTAAATAAAATTATCAAGGAGGAAATGCATTTGTTTTGCAAAGTTATTCATGATTAGTCTTTCCTCTTAAAGTTGTATGGAAAGGGTTATTTGATTACGATGTGAATGAGAGAGATGTAGTTTTCAAGGATCACTCCTTCTGGTTACAAAGTATTGTTTATGATCATCATTTGAAGTGATTTATACTTCATGTGGTTTATAGTGTGACGACTTAAATTTGATCTGTGAAACATGGTTTTTACATTCATCATAGCTGATGTACACAGTTTTGAGTGAATGCTAGTTTTTGTGCTTGATGTTATATTGAGTGTTTTTCTTACTTCACTAGCTTCGATGGCTTTTATGCTACATTACCCAAATATATCTTCCCTTAACCTTTACCCACATTACAACTTTAAAAGGTCTTTTGATTCATGGTTATGCATTTGAATCTTAATGGTGGAGAAATGAAATGATATTCAAAGTTGTGGAATGTCTTAATTATGAATAGGGTTTGAGTTTACCTATGAATTTATCATATTTGAACACATTTTATCAAAGTCTACCCCTAGATTGCTCAATTTTTGAAGGTAATAATAATTGATTGGTCACTAGTAGAAGCATTGAATGTTGAGTTCTTGCTATGATTTTGGAAGATATTTCTTTTTTCTTATGACTATCTATTCTTGGGGAATATGGAAAATGAGTAAATGTTTTAGTTTGTGACTTTGATTTTGTTGTTTTTCTCGAGGATGGTCTGTAAGTGAAAGTCGTGTGCAAGTCGACTTGTACAATGGACAAGTCGACTTACACGCATTCAGTACCGACAAGTCGACTTGTACAAGGGATAAGTCGACTTGTTGATGGA
>JAOSBP010000003.1:13972578-13984431 GCA_027563825.1 Erythroxylum mucronatum
ATCAGAACTCTGAAGTTAAACGTGCTAGGGCCAGAGCAGTACCAGGATGGGTGACCTCTTGGGAAGTCCTGTGGAAACTTTTCATCCCTTCCCTATGGGTCAAAAGGGGAAAAGCAAAACCGTACGGGCGCGAGGCCCTGTGGACGCGAGGCCCAAGAGGTCGAGGTCCTACATAAATCACAAAGTGCATTCCTCAATAGACTTCTTAAAGTCACTCATACCATTAATAATTGAGGAACTAATAGGCTCTGCCTCATAAGCAAATAGTATAACATTAAAGCCCCCAGCTATAACCTAAGGTCGATTACCAATACTTTGTTTATATTAGAAAGAGCAGACTAAAGATTCTTCCTATGATTATAATTGTTCGACCCATAAACACACATCACAAAAAATATTGAAGAGCTGTTCATAGGGGTTAGTTCCAAGTGTATTAGTGGGCACTAGTGATAAGAGGAGAGCATAAGAAACAATCCAGATTACAGCCTATCACTAACCTACCATTTGAAGCTTACTCTAAATTACTGTAAGAAAGCCATCAAGGAAACAAAGTAGAGCACACATTATTTAAAAAGGAAAAAGACTTAATCCTAGATTCAATCAATCAAACAAAAGAAACCGACAATCTCATAAGAAAAGCATTTATAGCTAATTGTTTCTTGAGTATCCTAACATTTTAAAAAACTAAAGTCATAACACAAAAGAGAACTAAAGGTCTTCTACTTTTGTTTCCTCCTAGATTTCCTACTCTTCCTAATAGTAAAACCCCCCTGCCCCATCCTGAAGACCTGGACTCTGAGAATCAATAATAGGAACCAATTCAGATTTAGTAGAGGAAAGGTGTTTACCTGCTTGACTTACAACAAGGTGGTCAGAATCCTTAAGGTATCCATTTGGATCATCTTACTTCTGTTGAGCCTTGCTTTGTTTAGTTATGCTTCCAGAAGGACTGCTTGCCTTATCACTTTATACTAATATTGCCATCTCAAAAGCTTGCTCATTCTGTTGGATTCCTTTAGCCTTACTTTGTTCATTTAGGAATTTCAAAGTTCTACTCTCCTCATGATTTTGTTGTGTTTTCTCAAATTCTTGCTCCTTTCCATTCTTCTTTTGATTTTTTGTATTGTTTGGTGTAGATTCGTTCCTCTTATCCAACTCTTGTTGTAATCCAGTCTCAAACATTCTCCTAGTAGGTGTCCATTCCTTCTTTTGTAAATTATACTCAGGTCTCCATTCATACTTAATCTTTATTTCCTTAAAGGACATTTTTCCCTTCTTCATTATAAGTGTCCAATTGGAAAGATGAAGGTCAACTCATCTGCAAGTCTAACTCCACACACATTCTAGCATACACTATCCTAGACATCCTAGATGTTTGTGTATCCGTGAGAAGCAGGTTCCCGACTGCACTAGCTACTCTTCCCAACCCCTTATTATTCCAGTATTCAACCAGTATGTTATGAAACCTAGTCCACACCGGGGCATATTTAACCTCTTCTTGTTCCCCCGCACTTAAGCACCATTTCCGTAAGAATAAGGGTTTGCCATGGATATGCGAAAGGCTCTTCTCCAGAACCAAATTCATATCACTCTTTGAATCAAACTTAAACAAGAAATTGTTCGAACTCATAATAAGGGTTTCAGTTAGTCTAAAAGCTAACCAGGATTTAGAAAGAACTCTTTGAACCATAGGAAATGCAGGTCGCCTACCTATGAAAAATCCTATCAGGGCATGTCTGAATTGAGCTGCTCCTCTCTGTGCTAACTCTAGTGGAGGAATGGCAAGGATTTGTTCATCCTTAAACTCAGGGGGTTAGTATTGCAAAGCCTTTGCATCCAAGAGAACCTCCACTAATCTAGAGACTACTGATTTCCAGGATCTAGGCTTCTCCAAAGATATTATAGTTTGGAGGTTTTCGGAAGGATCAGGTTCCGTAGAATTCGACGACTGCTTATGTGCAAATACGCCTACATCTACCAGATTTTTGGTGGGGGAAGGAAGACAAAGGTTTGGGTCTGTGTTTTGGGTACGATTAAGGTTTGGGTTGGGGTTGGAGGGCGGAGTCAATTAGAAAGGGGAAGGTCTAGGAGAAGGGACAGAAATTGGGGCGAGAGGTAATCTAGAAAGAGAAGAATATGAAAGAGAAGCCATGAAGGAAGGAGTACCCACTGGAAGGAGAAGAATATGAAGGAGAAGCCATAGAAGGAGTAACCACCGGTGATCTCTAAAGTTATGGAATCTCCGTTGTTTGCTATTTCTCTCTCATCGCTTATTCTTGCTACACTCATGAAGGTTTCGTGGTCCTTTATGTTGATGAATACATAAAAAAATTAACAAACAAATATTTATATTTTTAATTATAAACTAAATATTAAAATAAAAATTAATTTACCATTTATTTATCAGTATCAAAGTAATTTTGATCTTAAAATTTTAATTTATGAAATACTTTGCTTATTAAAAATTTTTATTATGTGATATAAAAAGACCCAATTTATATGATAGTTTACATCATTAAAAATAGTTAATGTATTCAGTGCACAAGGCTCTCCACTTTGTGAAAGTCTGAAAAGGATCGTAATGTGCGCAACTTTTCCTTGTAATTTTACTAAGAGACTGTCTATATAATTTAAACATGTGGCTTTATAGTCACAATAAAACAACATTACCAGTAAAATTATTAAGAATAATATTAAGAATTGAACGTCGATTATACTCATAACAAACTAAAATTTTTGTATATTAATTTGGATTCCAGTTTTAGGATGAAAAATTATTACCCTGTAACCTTTGTATTTGCTGATGTGATTCGCAAACGTCAAAACAAAAGTTGGATTCTAGTTTCTATTAAACCATAAACTTCTATTAACTCTAGGTCAGTTTTGGATCGAAAATCCTGACATGATCGAAAAGGTCATAATAATTCTGGTTTTCCGTTCTCTGTTTGAATTGGTTTTTGTTTTATAATTCAAATAAACAATAAAAAAATGCTTAGGCATAGTAAAATCCTCTGCACTCACTACTTAAGACTAATCCTGTGCCACTCAAGAAATTCTCTGTACCCATTGTACCCACTACCCAAGCTTGAGTAGCACAGGTTAACAGTGGGTACAGAGGATTGGTCCTGAGATCCAACCAACGAATATTTTGACTTACAGATTGACGCCGACGTTTCATGACCTCCAAGTCTATATATATATATATATATATATTAAGGTATGGTCTGCCTAGAGAAATGAGAAAGAATCGAAAATGTTATTATTCCAAACCACTAATTATTCAGTAACTGGTATATCTTGACGGTGGACTTTACGAGCTTTAAGTTTTAATTGGTCAATGGAACTAATTGTATATTTATATTTGAAGGTCTTAACAATTCAACTGCTTTAAAGTCCTGTTTTATATGATTAGATATTTTTAATGGATTGGTTAATTTAAGACTTAATCACAAGTAAAATAGTTTTTTATTTAAAAAGTTAAGTTTTAAGTAAATTCTTAAATTTTATATTTTAATTTTAATAAAAATTGATGTGATTGACCTATAGGTCGGCCATTGCTATCCTATCAAACTCTTCCAATAATAACATACGTAGATCGAGGGCATAAACAAGTAATCCTACACTTTATAAAGGCTTGATCTAACTCTAATTTGAAATGTGCAGGCAAAAACTGATAAGAAATAAGTAAATCGAGCCATGTGTTCTAAGGCTGAGACACTTCCTTCTTCTGAGAACATGGTATTTCCTAAGAAAAGGGTGCAGCCTAATGCACCATTATTGAATGGAACATAGTCCCTTTGACTTAATGAAATAAAGGTTTCTATTCCTGATTTATGATCGGCATCAAACGAAGGACTAGAACCCCACTTCTTGTAGATAGAAAGATTCCAACGAATTGTTGAAGCAACTATTTCAAGAACAGCTTATACAGGTTGGTACGAAATTTGAATCTTTTGCTCCTTGAACATATTTTCTTGTATATACTCTCGTAAGAAAATAAATTAAAGTTTCTTCAATACCAACCTGGACTTGAGAAATGTGAACCGACTTAAATATCATGTTACTATTAAAATGAAATGAGATGAATGCAATGCAATGCACCAGATAACTACTCTCTTACGTGAAAAACGGGGAAGGCATTTCGGTGGGTGAGAAACCAGATCTTCTGGACAAAGAATCCTCCCAAAGAACATAGTTAATTTCCTGACCGAAAGGCGCGTAGGACCCATACTTGACTTAGACCATAGTTACTTGCGGTCACATTTGCTGAACAGCCAGAACGAAGAACTTTTCTCCATAGGACCCAGCCATACCTGACTTAGACCATAGTTATTTGCGACACAATGCTTGAATCTTATAAGCATATTGAAGGTCACATTTGCTGAACACCCAGAACGAAGAACTTTTCTCTCCAACGACTACTAAATATGTTTGACCATTTCCGACGTTCATGTCACTTTTAGATGTTCTTTCTACGTATTAGAAAAATAAAACATAAACCATAACTAACGTTTAATATTCTCATTCTGTTCATAACATAAATGTCTAACTAAGCGCGTAAGACCGACGTTCATCTTTGACGAAGACTTCTCCAACCCCACCCTCCTATAAGTACCCGCAAACACCACCTCAAACTCTCCTCCAAGCAAGATCACTGAAATACATTCATTTCCTTCGTCTTCTTCGACCCATTGTCATCAGTAACCATGGTTCTCTCTAAAATTGCATCAGAATCTGATATCTCTGTTCACTCCACCTTTGCCTCTCGATATGTGCGGGAGTCGCTTCCCAGGTAAGCATCCTTCTTCTACATACTGTAAGCAGGTTTTGTATTTTTGTAATCTCTTGGTACAATTTAGCTAAAATGTTAGCGGACTGTTCTTTAAATTTGGGGATGTTTAAACGATCAGGTACAAGATGCCAGAGAACTCAACTCCAAAGGAGGCAGCTTTTCAGATCATAAACGATGAGTTGATGCTTGATGGCAAGCCAAGGCTGAACTTGGCTTCCTTTGTGACAACTTGGATGGAGCCGGAATGTGACAAGCTTATAATGGACGCCATGAACAAAAACTATGTTGACATGGATGAGTACCCTGTTACTACAGAGCTCCAGGCATGTCTCTTTCTATGTCTATGTCTCTCAAGCGAACAGATGTTGTTAATTAAGCTGGCTAATTACATCCGATGTTTTGAATTACGAATGTGCAGAATCGTTGTGTGAACATGATTGCTCGGCTGTTCAATGCTCCTCTAGGTGAGTCAGAGGCAGCAGTAGGTGTTGGAACTGTTGGATCTTCAGAGGCTATAATGCTTGCAGGCCTTGCTTTCAAGAGAAAGTGGCAGAACAAGCGCAGGGCAGAAGGAAAACCATTTGACAAGCCCAACATTGTCACTGGTGCCAATGTTCAGGTATAAACATAATTATGTTATGCATAATAAGTGCATTGTATCATTTATGGGGAAGGCTTAGTCGTTTTAACTTCAATTTTCTTTTGTGCACAGGTTTGCTGGGAAAAATTTGCAAGGTATTTTGAAGTGGAACTAAAAGAAGTGAAACTTAGTGAAGGTTACTATGTGATGGACCCTGTGAAAGCTGTGGAAATGGTGGACGAAAACACTATCTGTGTTGCTGCCATATTGGGTTCTACGTTGAATGGAGAATTTGAAGATGTAAAGCTTCTGAATGATCTGTTGATGGAAAAGAATAAGATCACCGGGTAAATAATAGAATATATATCCAACATTTTTAATGGTTTTATCATCTTCAAGAGTTGGATTCGAATTATACCATTTTTTAAATCAAAATTTCGCAGGTGGGATACCCCAATTCACGTTGATGCAGCAAGCGGTGGGTTTATTGCACCATTTTTATGGCCAGAGCTTGAATGGGATTTTAGACTTCCATTAGTGAAGAGCATAAATGTCAGTGGTCACAAGTACGGCCTTGTTTACGCCGGAGTTGGGTGGGTCATATGGAGGAGCAAGGAGGACTTGCCTGAAGAACTCATCTTCCACATTAACTACCTTGGAGCTGATCAACCCACATTCACTCTTAACTTCTCTAAAGGTACGCGATTCCTCTGCTGTGTTTCACAGAAATCATAGTAACGGGGGCTGAAACTTCACTTTTCATATTTCCAGGTTCAAGCCAGATCATTGCTCAGTATTATCAACTTATCCGCTTAGGCTATGAGGTGACTTGGTCATTGATTATTTATTACATTTCACTTAAATAATATCAAGCTATTTACGTGATCCCTAAAGACTGTTATGTTACTCGCATCACAGGGATACAAAAACGTCATGGAGAATTGCCACCAAAATGCAATAGTGCTCAAAGAAGGGCTGGAAAAAACTGGAAGATTTGAGATAGTCTCTAAGCAAATTGGTGTTCCTCTGGTGGCATTTTCACTCAAGGACAATAGCAGGCATGATGAGTTTGAGATAGCAGAAATGCTGCGTCGTTTTGGATGGATTGTGCCAGCCTACACAATGCCAGCAGATGCTCAACATGTGACCGTACTTCGGGTGGTAATTAGAGAAGATTTCTCTCGCACTCTTGCTGAGCGACTTGTGCTTGACATCACCAAGGTCCTTCATGAGCTTGATACTCTTCCTTCTAGAATCAATGCCAAAATGTCTGTCACTCAAAAGAATGGAAAGAATGTTGTCAAGAAAACAGATCTCGAGACTCAGAGGGAAATTACCACCTACTGGAAAAATTTTGTACTGACCAAGAAATCTAACAAGAACACTATTTGTTAAGAGCTAAGAGCGAAGCGACAAGAGCCAAGAGGCCAATCCATAATTACGAGATTTTACCTTTCATTTTTCTATTTCGGGTCATTTTTTGTTTTGGTTATATAATCATGCCTTCAAACTTCTGTGTTCACTTAAATACAATTCTATTGTTCCTTTTCTATTCCTTTTTCCTTTTTCCTTTTTCCTCCTACTATTACATATGTTGTTGAGGGACGCTAATAAATTTATTTATCTATATCCAATGGAAGAAATAGGAGCAATAGGAACACTCTTCCTATTCGAAATTTACACTAACATCCATGAAGAGAATTGTATGAAGATATGTATTGCTTTCGTTGCATTTTGTGAAAGGCATGCTAGCCTTTATATACAAGTCAAAACAAAATTAGAAAGAGATTTATAAAGTATAATACTACAGCTGATATTTTGATCTAGTTTGATCGAAGCTTATCTACAAAGATTGAATAGTAATTTTATCTACAAAGATTGAATTGCTAGGATACATGTAAGTCAAATGTTTTGAGCCCCTCTCAAGCTCATGATGGGTAGCAATCATGAGCTTGTAACATAAGACGTTGGAATGTTGAAGAGGATAAAGACTTGGTCATAACATCAGCAATTTGAATAGCAAATGCGATGTGTCTGATGGAGAGTGCTTTGTTAGCCACCAAGTTATGAACAAAATATATATCAATTTTAATATTCCTGGTACGAGCATGAGTAATCGAATCAGAAGCTAGGAGTGTAGCACCAAGATTATCACAACAGGGAGTGGGTGTAACATTAGATAATCCAATTTCCCCCATAAGAGAAATGATCCAACAGAGTTTTGTTGTGGTTAGAGCAATGCTTTGATATTCAACTTTAATACTAGATCTAGTAACAGTAGGTTATTTCTTAGCACTCCAGGAGATTACATTGGGCTCAAGACAGATGCAATATCTAGAAGTAGAGTGATAATCGTCAATGCAACTAGGCCAATCAGCATCACAGTAAGAATGTAATTGAAAGTGAGGAGGATTTGACAAAGTAAATGTCGTGAGATGATGTGGAACGAAGATAATGGAGAATCCATTTAACTACAGTCTAATGCATATCAGTGGGGCAATGTATATACTAGAAACCTTATTTATAGCAAATTGAATGCCAAGGAGAGCAAGATAGATATTTTCAAGAGCACTAATAGTGCTTCGATACTCAAAGGGATTATAAAGTGGTGTGCCAAGATTTTAGGATAAAGGGAGAGACAAAGTGATCAAAGTGTGGACAGGTTTAGAATGATCAAGACATGTTCAAAGAAGAAGATCATTGGTGTATTTGGTTCGGGTAAGAAGAATATTGGTGGATGTGGAAGTGGCTTCAAGACCAAGAAAATGATGCAGTAGGCCTAAGTCTTTAATGGAGAAAGTAGTATGAAGATTTTTGATAAGGGTGGAAATGAAGGATGGAGACAAACTGGTAACCAAAATATCATCCACATAACTGGTAACCAAAATATCATCCACATAAACTAAGAAAAATGTGATTTGAGATGAAGTGATATTAATGAGACGAGAAAGATCAGATTTGGAGGAAGTAAAGTGTAAGTCAAGGAGTTTCTGACTCAAACGATGAAACCAAGCACTAAGGGGTTGTTTAAGACTGCACAGGGCTTTGTAAAAATGACAGATATGATGAGGATGGTGAGGATCTTGAAAACCAAGAGGTTGAGACATGAAGACTTGTTCATAAAGATGACTATGAAAGAAGGCATTATTAACATAAAGTTGGTAGACTAACCAATTTTTAGAAAGAGCAATGGTAAGGATGAAATGAATGGTAGTGAGTTTAACAATAAGGCTGAAGGTGTCAATGTAGTCAATACCAAAAGCTTGGTGAAAACCTTTGGCAACCAGACGAGCTTTATAGCATTGAATAGTGCCATCAAGATTACGTTTGGTGTGAAGCACCTATTAACAAATGTTAGCATTTGGTAGAGAAGGAACAAGAGTCCAAGTATCATTGCGATAGAGAGTAGTGAACTCATCAAGCATAGCCTGATGTCAGTAAGGAAATTTATTTGCCAGGGTAAAAGACGTATGGTTAAAAGAAGATTTGGTAAGCACAAATTAGGTGATGTAGTTAGAAAATGATCGAGGAGTATAGGTTTGATCATAAGTCTGTGTGACCATTGGATAGGAAGACTGTGTTTGATAAGGTGGTGGAGGGGTTGTAGAAGTTAGTGGTAAAGGAGATGGAGGGGGTTGAGTGAAAGGTAAGGGAAGTGAGTGGAGTATGGTGGGTAAGGGTGTAGATGGTGTGGGTGGAGAGTGAGCATAAAGAAAATCATTTTTAAGGAAACAAACATGGCAAGAAATATAAAATTTAGATGTTTAAGGATCAAAGAAGTGATAGCCTTTATACTAAGAGCAGTAGTCAAGGAAGACAAATGGAGTGGATTTAGGTGTGAGTTTATCATGGCAAGTGAAACCAAGAAACGGAAAGCAGGTACACCCAAAAACATGTAAATTAGAGAGATTTAGTGGGACAATGAATAGTAATTCATGAGGGGAGTTTTTATTGAGGATAGGAGTAGGTAAGAGGTTGATAAGGTAGACACTAATGAAGAAAGCTTCAAACTATAAGACTTTAGGAAGAGAGGCATGAAGAAGAAGGGTTAGATGTGCTTCAGTGATATGACTAATTTTGGGTTCAACAAGACCATTTTGTTGAGGAGTGTAGGGATAACAAATGCAGTACGTGATGCCATTAGTGGTAAGATATTGGGCAAAGGTGCCTTTGATGAGTTCAGGGGCTCCATCGAATTAAAATTGCTTTATATGGATGAAGAATAATTTTTCAGTTATGATTTTGAAAGTTTGAAAAATATGCATAGTATGAGATTTATGAACAACGATAAAAATCCAAGTATATCTACTAAATTCATCGATGAAAAGAATAAAGTAACGATAATCAAAAAATGAATAAGATGAGGAACGTATCCAAATATCATAGTGAATAAGTTGTAAAGGGATGGTAAAAAGGTGAGAAGAATGTGAAAAGAGAAGACAAATACTTTTTCCTTGAAAACAAGAAGGACAAGGAGTTATGACGTTTGAACTAATACTTAAGGACCTAGATAACTTAAAAAGTGTTAAATGACATGGATGACCAAGATGTTAATGCCAAAGATTGTGGGAAGCTGGAGTGATTGTGTAAGTAACAGGATTTTGATGGTGCAATAGAATCTTCATTGGATAGAGATTATTATGGATGGAACTTGTGAGGAGCGGTATCTTGCTTTAGAGATCCTTTACATCATAACCATAGAGATTCAATTCAATGAGACATGAATTATTAGTAAAAAATTTAGCAACAGATAACAGATTTGTAGTGAGATATGGAATTACTAAAACATTACAAAGACAATGTGGCAAATTTATGTGGGGAATGTAACAAAATCGATAGAGGAAATAGGAAGAGTGTTACCATTACCAACAACTACTTAGTTAGAGCCATCATATGGAGTTATAGAGTCCACAAGATGATGTCGAGTGTCATGTGAGTAGCAACATTAGTGGCAGGTAACCATTCAACAGTATTATTGGAGTGAAAAGGTTGTGTATCATTAGGATCATTAATTTCTATAGCCAAAAATATAGTGGGAGTAAAGTCAAGAGGGGTCTTAGAGGGGTGATTTCGGGACTTGAAATATCAAAACGATAATGGGTCTCAATATGACCCACTTCCAACATATATTATAGTATAACTAATTCTTACATTATCTAGGATCTCTTTATCTGCACCAATCTCAACATATATTCTAGTATAACTAATTATCTTTAGAGTAGTTATTATTCATCTAAACAAATTGGTATACTAAGAGAACTTGCTACGTAACTTGTATCCTCTATTAATCAATATTCAATTAGCAAATTATGAAAGTTGATTCATATTGAAAATTTTCTCACTTTTTCCTATCCATCTCCATATTTGGCCTCTATTTTAAAAACATTAAAGGCTTGCCATTAACATTTCATGGCAATACTTTTACAATTTTTTCAATAATTGCTTTGCTATACAATCTAAAATATGAACATAACTTCTGCATTTATAAGAGTAATATCAATCCTTATCTTTTATCATATAGCTATTTCCTACTATTGAACTTCTAGTAAAGAAGATCCTTTCTTTAAAAAGAAATCCATCAAGGAGGCATTCCATTTTTTAGCTCTAAATTAAAGGACCTAAGTTGGAGGAGTTATTATAGTTTAAAATTGTCTTAATATAGAGGAATATATATTAAAAAGGTTTAAATTCAACTGAGGGATTTTTTGTTGTTAAGTTATAGCAACATTCAATAGCTTCAGTCTTTCTAATTTGTAATTTTTCTAAATGTTTATTTGCCATCCACCACCTTGCTCTATAATAGTTTATTAAGCATTGGGGAATATATTTTAACACCTTGAGCTAAGATCTCATAAATAATGACAAGACACTATTATTTCATTTGAGCAATAATAGGTTAATAGCTACAGGAGCCATCTATAGAAGCTTTAGGAAAGGGAAAGATACTAAAAAAAAGTAGAGGTAGAAGGAAAAAAAAAGAGGATAAAAAAGAAATTAAACTTTTTCAACAAAAGAAACCATAACTTTTAAACTAGAAGAAGAAGATGGAAAGTAAGAGACACCAAAGGGATACATAAAATTGACTCCAAAAGAAGGAAGTGGAGTGCCTTGAATCTCCTGACCAGTTATTATAACAATAATGGCTTCTTAGGGTGTAGTTAACGGCCTAAATTCAACCATAAATTATTGCCTAAAATGGTATGAAAATAACAATATAGATAGGAAAGATTGGCTTTAAAAGGAAACTCGATGTGTACGAAAAATGCATATATTTTATTAAGTATTTTACTTAGGGGGCGTTTTGTTTAAGGGTTTGGGAATGAAGGAATGTAATCATTGCAAAAAGTAGTGTTTGCTTTGGGGTTTTCAATTCCAAGGGAATGGATTCATTCCATTAAATTTGAGAATCCACTAAACCCTCCAAAGGGGGTGGGTATCAAGTTTTCATTCCCATCTAGTGGTTATTATTTATACCCCTCCC
>JAOSBP010000003.1:14019594-14029883 GCA_027563825.1 Erythroxylum mucronatum
GGGAGCTTAGGTAGAGGACGTAGGTCTTAGCACCGAACCTCTATAAAAACAGTGTTTGCTCTTCTTCCCTACTCTTTACATTTAAATTTAGTTAAATTGGTTTTGTGTGTATTAACTTCTGATTTTATTGTAGAACTCTACAAAAAGCTTTAAAGATCTATTCAACCCCCCTTCTAGATCGTTTACAAATTGGTCTTTTAGTGGATTGATTAGCCAATTGAATCAACATCGATGTTGGCTTGACCTCACCCTGTCCCAACTTCTTGAATATCGACAAAGGCATAAGATTAATTCTTGCTCCTAAATCACACAAACACTTTGTGAATTAAAATTCACCAACCACATAGGGTATTGTGAAACTCCTTGGATATTTCAATTTAGATTGCATCTGACTGGTGACTATGGAACTGCAAGTGCTAGTTAAAGCTATCGTCTGATTATCTTCCCAAATACTCTTCTTTAATAATATGTCCTTAAAAAATTTTACATATTTAGGCATATGTTCCAATGCCTCTACAAAGGAGAGATTTATTTATAGCGCCTTTAATTTCTCAACGAATTTTGCGAATTGTGCATCTAACTTCCTCTTTTACGATAGTTAAGGAAAAGGAATTTTTGGTTGATATGGTGAAGGTACGACATAAGGAGGGTATTCGCTCATATTCGCTTCTTTCTTCTTTTCTTGATCTATCTCAATAGGATGGATGGCTCTTCCAATGTCTTTGTAGGTGGTTCAAGTTCCTTCCCACTTTGAAGTGTAATAGCTTTTAGTTACTCCCTTGGTTTTGTTCCTAAAATGCTAGGATAACTTCCCCAATTTCATATAGAGAAAGTTTTTGATAATTAGTGTACTTGGACCTCTAGGTTATAAATTGAAGAGGCATGGTTTATTGTTACTTGTTCAAAATTGACTTCCAGATTCTTTTGTGCATCATCTAAAGTGCCAAGCTTATCTAAAATCATATCCAACTTCGATTACATTAAGTTTGATTTATCTTGTTGGAATCCCGATTGTCTTTGAGGTCTAAACTGTCCTCTAGAATTGTTCGTCCAAGAAAAGTTAAGATGATTCTTCCACCCAAGGTTGTAGGTGTTGGAGTAGGGATTGTTTCCCCCTCCTCGTCCATACTAGGCTACCATATAATTTACTTGCTTTAGATCATCTTCCTTCATTAAGAAACAGTCCACTGTGTCATGGTCCAGTTATCCATAGAGTTCACACTTAAGTTGTAAGGCCTTCATCGGAGTTGAGGACAAAGCCTTCATGTTATTGAGCTGTTGAGTCAATTTATCAATCCTCGCTTACATTTCCATCATCTAATCAACAACTACAATTCCTTTTTATTCACAGAATGTAGTAGTCTGTCTACTTCGCTTATTCGTCCATAAACAGATGTTACTCTTCATCTATTCTATTAATTCTTCTGCTTCATCCACTGTCTTCCTCATCAATGATCCTCCTAAAGGTGCATTGATCGTGCCTCTTATTTGCAGGGTAACTCCATTATAGAACGTTTGCAACAAAAATTCTTTAGGTAAGTTGTGATGTGGGCACTTCTGTTGCAAATCTTTGTATCATTCCGATGCTTCATAGATCGATTCCCTGTCACCTTGTTGGAAGTTTGTGATTTCCTTGATGATCTTAGTAGTCTTAGTCAAAGGAAAATATTTATCTAAAAAGACATAGACTAACTAATCCCAAGTGGTAACATTGGCTAGGTTAAGGGAGTGGTACCAAGCCTTTGCTCTATCTTTAAGAATAAAGGGAAAGAGCCCAATTCTAACTATATCTTCCAACATCTGATGATACCTAAAGGTATCACAGATTTGTAAGAAATTCACTATGTGTACGTTGGGGTCTTCATTTACTAGTCCATAATATTGCATGTTCTATTGAAGCATGTTCAGAAGAGTTGGTTTGATCCCAAATGATGCGGCTTGTACGAGTGGTCTAACTACTCCTTGGCTAGCCGCATTGAACCCTAGTCTCATAAAAAGTCCATAAAGGTCCTCTGCTGACATCCTTGGTTCACTTTATGGTTCAAATCTTGAAGAAATTCATCGGCCATTGTTGTCTTCGCGATTTCTTCTTCTTCATTACGTTGAGCTTTCCTAATGGTTTGTTCTAGTCAAGTGATATCTAAATCTAATTTTTCAGCTGCACGACTCGAACTTCTCGTGACTCTTGTGTTCATGCAAAAGCATAATCTTAGAAATAAAAAGGGAAGAACAAAAATAAAAATAAAAATAAAAAGTAACCAAACGCCTTAAACTATAAAATTAAACTATTGCCTCCCTGGTAACGGTGTCAAAAATTTGGTCACGGTTTTCCAATATGAGTAAGTTTTAATATTTAACCTCAATATTTCACAAGTGCATGGGTCATTCGTATAGTACCTAAGGTGTCAATACCATAAGAAGGGATAATCTAATCCTATAATCTAAGGTAGAAAACCATTAAATAGAAATTTAACAGACAATGAATTTAAACACGAGAACTAAAAAAATCAAACAAACCAATTCAAATAACAAAACAATAATTTACAATTAACACTTAACAAAAAAATCAACGAACAACAATTAACAATTTCATATTAAAAATGGATAACAAATAATGGAAATTGATTGATTTGTTGAATGAAGATAGCACACCCTAGAATTCAACCTAGTAAGTTAACAAAAAGAGAGAAAGGGAAATTATCTATCTTTAATGCTAACCTAACCAATTACGATTTATCAAATTAATAGTTCTAGATGATCCTAGGTTCAATTACTCTCTCTCAAGTTATAATTGAACCCTAAAGCATAAACCCCAATCAGATTATGGGAAGTTGTAATCTCTCAATTAACAACCTATCCAAAACCTAATCAGTTCTTAAGCTCTCTAATAAACAATTGGAAATATATACGAGATCTCTCCACACAAGATTTACCAACTTGATTTCATTCTAAATCTATTAAATTACCTAACTCTCGTTAGCCCAATTTAATCACTTTTTCTCGATTCACCCTCTCAGTTTATTATTGAGCTATGAAGTATAAAATTAAACCACGATTAATTTAATAAACACATAAAACAATCAAATTTCATTAAATCAAAAATAATATTCCAAAGGTGAATATAGAACATCAATCAACAATTTAATTCTTTTATCAAACTATATATCCCAATTCTACAATCAAGTAAAACTAAAATACATGAGAAATAGAACTTGAATGGATGATGGGAGGTTGTGACTTCGGAAAGCTTCTTATTCCGAGAAGCACGTCGAGATTGCGTTGTCTTTCTCTTCTCTCTTCTTTCTTCTCTTTATCGATCTCTCAAAGTTATCTTCTTTAGGGTTTCATTGTGGTGGTTGATCAGATGCTCCCGTTTCATATTTTGTCTTGTTCTTTTTATACTTGATGTGTTTATGGTAGCCCTAGGGATTTTTAGAGGTCAAAAAGGTCCAAAAAACCTTCAAATTTTCACTTTTCTGTATGTTCGCGCTTCTGCCAGCCGCAAGCCATGATTGTGGACCACATATAAGCTCTCTGTCAAGATCGTGTTAGGAAGTCCACGATCGTAGTTCAAGTTTAATGCTTCTATCACAATCATGGCAATTTGGCAACAGTCATGGGTTGTCTTCTCTCGCTTCTTTCACAATCATGGGCTATTGCTTCAGCCCAAGTCTTTCCGAAACTTCTTCATTCTTTGCTATTGACCCTGAAACATTAACAAACACATCAAGATACCTCACAAACATAATAATTAAGCTCAAATGCTAATACTAACCCATAAAAACACTTGAACACAAATAATTCACAAACTAACACAATTCTACCAAAAACAAATGTTAAACAATCGAATAAACGGATAAACACATATCAAATTATACCCTAAAACATGATGCACTTCACACTTGTCAATTAGTCGCCTAACAACTTCAACGCACTTTGTCTAAGGTAGGAAGAGATTGAATGAATGAAATTAAAATAAATTAAATAAAATTGAAATAAACTAATAAAACTAACAAATAAATAATTAAAGTTATCCATAAGAATGAAGTTAATCAATAATGGAAACTTGGTGTTTATTCTATCCTTGTTTTATCTTTTCTTTATCTTGTTAATTCAATTATGCTTGATCTGAGATACCTTAAGGTTTTGATGACCCTCTCTCAAAATATAATCAAGTAATCCCAACTGAAATATATAACATTAGAATTGCAATCTCTCAATTTACAAGATACTCCTAGTTATTCAATTGGATTTAAAGCAATCCTAAGGATAATTAAGTCAAAATAATTCAATTGTTTATTAATATGATATTTTCAGGTCTATTAAGTTACCAGCTCGCTTTTTGCACCTTAACATATATAGCTTGATTCAATCTCTTGATTTATTATCAATTATAAACATAACAAAAACCATAAATCATTAATAGATAATATTGAATTCAACAAGAATAATGTTTAACAAAACAGTTTAAGAATAATCTCTAATATGGATTTAGAAATCCATAATCATTTTAAGCATCCTATTAATCCAAATTAACATCCAAGATAATGAAAAATAAGAAGAGAAAAGGAAGAAAACAATTTTGTGTCTTGATTTGGAAATTTGGAGCTAATCTTGATGTCTACACTTTGATCTCTTTGATTCTAATATGAAGCCTCCTTTTTAGAGTTTTTCTTTGCCTTAAATACTTCTTAAGGCTTTTAAAGTTTTTTTCTAGTGTCTCCCCATTTAATTTGGTTCCAAAAATAGCCTTAAAGTGTTAAGAATATAAAATTTTTGCAAGTAGGAAAACACTATGCATGATTGTGTATTTTATCCATGCTCTCTTTCATAATTGTGGACAAGTCACAATCATGCATAGGATGCGCAATGCACAATCATGCATCCTACCCATGCTCTCTGTCACAATTGTGCATGGGATGCATGGTCATGATAAGGCTCATCCCATGCACCAACTGCTCATGCACGATTATGCAATTTTACATGATCATACATCTTCCTATTCTTCAAGTTCTTCATCTTTTCTTCAATTTTCCTATTTCTACTCATTAACAAACACATCAAACAACCCTTAAAACACAAATTTAAGATCAAATCCTTGCTCTAAAATAATAAAACAATTAAAACACATAAAAACACTAAAAAGAACATAATTTTAAGTCCTAAACACATGATTATCATATAAGAAAACACTTAAAAACACAGTAACACTTAGAAAAAATATTGAGTTTTATACCTATCACAAGCCTACAACCCATTCCCATCCCTATCCATATATAATGAAATAAAATTTAGACAATTTCTCCCTTCATTTATTTCTCCCTCATGTGCTTTCCATATGGCACCAATCTATTATTTATTTTAAAGTTAAAAGAATTCATTGATATGCCTTAAAAGGTTACAATAAAGTAATATTACAAGGATATGCTAATAAAGGAGTATAAAAATAAATAAACTTTACAACCTATCATCTCTCGAACTACTAGAAAGCTAATAGCCAAGTTATCCTAAGTTCCATTTACTTTTCAGTGAGTAGCCCTAGTCTTCAGTAACTTTGTGAGCAATAAGGATTTTTCTAATCCAGCATATCTTACGAGTAAGTGCATACTTCTCTGTTTTACTATTCTTAAATATTATTTAGTTCCTCTCATTCCATATTGTATACACAAAATAATTCAGGTTAAGGCTTAGACATTTTTTTATCTTTTCCCATTCTTTTGTATTAGTTTTAAGTCCACACCAAAGTGTTGTCCCAAGATAAACCATATCTATGATATGTTACATTCTAACCCAAAAGGTAATAGTGAAGCTACATTAAAAGAAACGAAGGTTTATAGATTCAAGCAACGTGTTGCATAAGATACAAATTTGATTGCTAAATCCCTTAAGTTTATCTTTGGTTTTTAGTCTCCCTCTAGCAGGAAGCCAAGTGACAAAGGAGGCTTTAAGCATTAGTGGTCCTTTCCAAACAATGTTATACCATGTAATGGTAAGAACTTAGGGTCTGATAGCTTTTAATTAGGAAGAGTTAGTGAATTCTCCATTTCTGTTGATAGTCTAGGTAGCTTTATCCTTTATTGTAAGCCAATTAGTTGGGATAATGGTTTAATAGTCTATCTACACCCTTACTAGTTGCTAACCAATAATTCTAAACAGAATTTTGAGAATCGAGTTTGGATTAGCACTCTTGCAATGAGTGTTGAAAGATCTTCTCTTAAGATCAGAGGACTGTAAGTAGCCCAATTATTGAACTAGAACCAAGTATCTTCACCATTACCAATCTGAATTTTGATAAGTGAGTAAATAATCTATCTTTTCTTAGCATTTGAATGAAAGGCCAATAATGTTCTTTCTTTTCATCTATTAGCTCTTTTGAGTGATATAGATCATTAAATATGGGTTGTCGTGAAAAAAACATAAATGAATCTCAATTGTCCAAAGAGACTTCTCATCCTAGCCATAAATTTGATAAAAAAATTATTAATTCTTCTCTTTAATTTCATACTAATTAAAGATGGATAAATAAAATTGATATTCTCTAACACAACTAGTCAATTTTTTCCAACCTCATGTATATTTGATTAAATGTTTTGGAGACTTTTAGTTTTAGAAAATCATAACATTATCATTTTGCCACCTGGTAATTGTTTCCATTCCTTATAGTTAAACATCATTGTATTCCCTTTTGACTATATTTAAACATTATTATTCCACTTTCCACATTTGATATCATTTTTTAATTATTTTAGTTCCTTAAAGAGTTCTTTCTTTCCTCTTTAGGAAAGACATTTATTGTTGTCCTGTTTCTCTCGTTAAATGATTAAAAAGACATAACCTAACTTTAATTTTCTCTCTTGATATTGAAAATTTGTAAGACAAAAAGCTAAAGAAATAAAGGCTTTTATAGGCTTATTTTTTTGTTCCACTAATGTTCCTAGTTTCATAATTTTATTTTCAAATTTAGTAAAAAAATCTTAATTATTTCATTTCTGTTCTGGTCTCTTATGAAAATTATAAAAAATAGTTTTGGGTTTCTATTATTGTTTTTCTTTTAACTAGACTTTATTATTACCTAATAAATATTATTTAATTATTTATAATTAATAATATAATTTATATCATTTGTATAATTAATGAAAATATAAAATATATTTATGAAATTGAGAATAATTTTAGACTTGATAATTATTTAATAAATATATTTGAATTTAGACTATATCTTTAAATATAAATTTTTAAATAATTATTTTTAAAAAAATAAATTTCAGACATTTAATTATAAATTATATTATTTTAAGTAATTTAATTATTTATTAATAAATATTTGTTTAAAATATAATTTTATAATTATTTGATACAGTATAATAAATTATTAATAAATATTTCATAAGAGATTAAAATAAACTTAATTACTTTAATTATATTATAAAATTAATGAAATTATAAATTTTATCAAATATTTAATTTTATTAATGATAAAAGTATAATTAAATTAACCAAAATAAGAAGTTTTTATTTTTTTAGAAAAATAAGGTTAAGTCTTAAAATGAAAACCAAAAATCTCACTATAAAATTAGAAATATAACCACATGGCCCCTTAATTATTTTATATTAGTTTTCATAGGGAATGCTATTGGATATTCAATTGATGTCTCCCTTTCCTAGTTTTTGTGGTAAGATAGTCAATCTTCTCTAATTTTCATTTCATTTTCTTGCCACCTCCTTTGTTTAAACTCTTTTTTAATGTAATTGGTGATTAGAGAAGAAATTGAGAGGACAAATGTGTGAGCTTTTTAATGTCTGCTTTTTAAAAGTTGAAAGAACTTTCTAGTCTTTTTGATAATAAGAACAAGAATCTTTGTTTTTTTGTGCTAGATCTAATCATCTCATGATATGGCTTGCTAACTTGACAGGTCTTAAAGAATTCTCCATTTACATATTTTAGTATACTTGCTACAACCAAGAGACTAACATATAGGGACTATATCCCACTCTTGAAAGGATACAAAGGAGAATTGGTAATTAGTATAATAGAAGTCTCTCCTTTGCTAGAAGAGTTTAACTCATAAATTCAGTTCATAATACTATGTATATACTGGTCTTCTTATAACTTTCTTCCCAAGAACCTAACCGAAGTAACTATAAAAAAATCAAAAGCTTCTTGTGGCTAAGAGATCTAACTAACAAATCAATTGTTAAAGTCAAATAGATAAATTTTTATAAGCTAAAGGAGGAAGGAGAACCGAACATGACCCCCATTAGAATAATCAACGAGGTTCTAATGACAAAAATGATAATGATAATTCTAATAAATAAAGAGGCTTTATAAGTGAAATGTATACAAACATAATCTTGTAAAGGAAAGAGCATTTGGAAAAATCACTCAAAAACTAATTCATCTTAGACATTAATGCAAATTTTAAACTTAAAGCAGCAAGTAATAAAGAGATAAAGCGCAAGATAGGTAATGGCAACACCTCTATATATAGTATGCAAATTGGAACAAGTTGGGTCTATTAAATTGAATCAATAGGATGTCAAGTTTGAGAAATTTTATTTCAGGTTATTTTAAAGTTGGTGGTGTTGTATCATTAGAGAATCTTCTATTATGATGACCAATGTCCTTGACTATAATCGAAATGAAAGTAAAGAAGCATCAATAATTAGGTTGGAATTTTCTTTAAGGCTATCTATAAATAGATCATATAAAGAGATGTTTAGAAACTAAGCTCAGAGAGTTAACTAGTTCAAGACTTTATTGTTTAGACAAGCTCTTACTTAGGTCTCCTTCATTATATATCATATTGTGAGGTAAAAATTAACAGTTATGGATATGATCAGGAGAAATAATGGCTAACGTTTATGTTGTAAGTTATGTAAGCAATAACTTGAAACTAAAAACCATTTTTTAATATAAACTCATATTAGGTCTGAAATAATGGATTAGTTCAGTTGAGATCAAAATTTGTGCAAGGGAGATTTCTTGATATACTAAATTGCATTTGAAAGCATAATTTATATCATTTGGAAGGAAAGAAATTAAAGAGTATTTTAAGCCAAGGAAAGGCAAAGTCATCAAATCATTCAAGAAGTAGTCAATTAGATAAGAGAACAGCTCATAGCTTATGGAATGTAGCTACTTTACATTAGAAATATGGTTTGGGAATTATTGATGCACATCAAGTATCAGTCAACTCAAACACCCACTATTAAGCCCCCTTAAGTTATATTTGAGATGTGTTTATAAGAGAGAAGTTTGGATTTGTAGCAGAGATTGAGAACTTGAGTCCAAAGATTTTCACACTTAATTCCCTTGAGGAATCATTCTCAGGTAAAGTTTTAAGCTACACTAATATTCAACTCTATAATAGAGCCTGTTGTATAAATATTTTCCAAGTAGACTTCTCATTTGATTTTTTTTCCTTAGCTCATTTGTTAAGCTTATGGTTTTCAGGTCTTATATTTGTATTCTTGATCCCTTTAATATAATTATTTAACAAAAAAAAACTTGTCCATTCAAATGTTATGAGGAGTTATAACCAATTTTTCAATCCCTCTGTGTATATTGATGTGTCTATAACTTGAAGTGATTACATTCATAAGTATATTTTCTTTAGCAAATCATATTTTCTAATTTAAAAAAGTTGGTTTGAATGAATATTTTAATATTGATATGAAATTATGAATGTCTTCTTATCCCAATGATCATTTTATGCTCAAATTATGGTGTCCTATTTTCTTATACCCATTTTCGTATAGGTCAGTTCATTTATTCATTATACAAGGTTTATTTTAATGATTCATAGTGTTTTGGCTTTAATTCTTGTTAAAGATTTGCATCTTTGGTATGTTTAAAGAAGAATTACAAATTGCTTCTATGTTTGTGGATTTAGGTCTATTACAAATGTTCTCATTTAAATATGAATATTATAGGTTTTGAATATAAGCTAATGTATAATTATTAAAGCTTAATAATATTCTTATTATCATATTTTGTTGGGTAGGGTTGTTCAAGAAAACCCACAACGTGTGAACCGGACCTGAACCACATAAATCGAACCTCTAAACAAGGTTAATTGAACCTGAGTTCAGGTTCGGTCAACCAAAAATTAGGTTCTTTGTTTGGGTTCAGGTTCAGGTTTCTAACTCACGGTTCTAGGTTAACCGAACCTATAGCAAGTTAACCAAACCGAATATGATTTATAGGTTTAAGTTTAAACCTGAACCTGAAACACCCAAAAAACCTATCATATATTTAGATATAATTTAAGAGGATATTAATAATAATA